>JAJAGP010000194.1:301451-626825 GCA_025084515.1 Ancistrus triradiatus | reverse complement strand
GCCCTGGAAAAGGCAAGGATGATGGCCCTGGAAAAGGCAAGGATCTCTGTCCTGGAAAAGGCAATGATGATGGCTCTGGAAAAGGCAAGGATGATGGCTCTGGAAAAGGCAAGGACCTCTGCCCTGGAAAAGGCAAGGATGATGGCTCTGGAAAAGGCAAGGATCTTTGTCCTGGAAAAGGCAATGATGATGGCTCTGGAAAAGGCAAGGATCACAGCCCTGGAAAAGGCAAGGATGATAGTTCTGGAAAAGGCAAGGATGAAAGCCCAGGAAAAGGCAAGGATCTCTGTCCTGGAAAAGGCAAGGATGATGGCCCTGGAAAAGGCAAGGATCTCTGCCCAGGAAAAGGCAAGGATGACAGCCCTGTAAAAGCCCAGGATGACAGTCCTGGAAAAGGCAAGGATCTCTGCCCTGGAAAAGGCAAGGATGACGGCCCTGGAAAAGGCAAGGATGACGGCCCTGGAAAAGGCAAGGATGATGGCCCTGGAAAAGGCAAGGATCTCTGTCCTGGAAAAGGCAACGATGATGGATCTGGAAAAGGCAAGGATCACAGCCCTGGAAAAGACAAGGATGACGGCCCTGGAAAAGGCAAGGATCACAGCCCTGCAAAAACAAAATGTTAAATGATGAGCAGATGAACAAGAAGATTTCAGAGATGCTGTAATTTCTGTTGCTTAAGCATTACACAACATTGCATTTATCATAATTACATTATTAAAGTGAAATATTATTAAAATTACAGCATATGACTATGGCACATGTATTTGTCTCCATTTTTGTGAAAAACTTGACTTGATGTCCCTTGACTTGAGTAGAAAACTATTTTATATTTTTATATTTTATATTTTACTATATTAGAGAGCAGGATAGTTTGGTGGTGGAAGTGTTATGATGAGCATTTCAACAAATATGAGGTGACATGTTGATGCTGGAAATCTTACAAACCTATATACAAATCTGTATGTATAAATATAACAGAATTTTAAAATTAAAATATTTAATATATTAGTTAAAAACTAGCTAGACTATAATGTGATTATTAGTCGTTCTTATCACATTTGTAAAATAACATACAAAAAATTCTGTATTATTTTTACAAAACACTTAATTTTATGATTTCACTGCTGTAGGGTCACATAATTAATCCATCATGATTTAGGTCAGGTAATTTAAACAGTCATTCATTCATTCACTTTCTTATCCACTTGATCATGACCAGGGTCACGGGAGAGCCGGTGCCTAGCCAGCGGCATAACAACACTCACACACACTCAGGGCACTTTAGATACACCAATTAACATAAAGCAAATGTCTTTTATCTATGGGAGATAACCGGAGTACCCAGAGTAAACGCACGCTAACACAGGGAGGACATGCAGACTCCATACAGAAAGGACTCTGACCACTCCACTTGGGGATTGAACCCAGGACCTTCCTGCTGTGAGGCGACAGTGATACAAAACAGGCACCTCTTTAAATATTACTTATTTACAGATTATTAAATTGAAAGACAATTACACATCTTGTGCAGGAACAAACTTAAATATAATACTTAAGACTTAAATAAATGTAAATGTAAAAATATTACATATTTCTTCTCATTTAAATGGTTACTTGCATTTTAAAGTAGACTGAACATAATTTCTGCCCTATGCAAACGTTGGGCAGTAGCACTTTTGTAAGGTTCAAACATATACCTGGCTTTTTAATGGTTTATTATGGATATGCAAAATGCCATGAGAACAGGGGTAAAAAGTTCAATGTTTAAATTGTTAAAATTATTTATACTGAGCAAACTGCATTTAGAAGAATCCATATTGGATCACGTTGATAGAAGCAAACAACCTTATATCATGTTACATTTTTCAATAGCAAGAATTGAGCAAGTTTACCATCTACAGTGGGGCAAAAAAGTATTTAGTCAGCCACTGATTGTGCAAGTTCTCCTACATAGAAAGATGAGAGAGGTCTGTAATTTTCATCATAGGTACACTTCAACTATGAGAGACGGAAAAAAAAATGAAGAAAAAAAAAAAATTCAGGAAATCACATTGGTCACATTGGTATTTGGTCAATAAAATTTCAACTCAATACTTTGTAACATAACCTTTGTTGGCAATGACAGAGGTCAGATGTTTCCTGTAAGTCTTCAGAAGGTTTGCACACACTGTAGCTGGTATTTTGGCCCATTCCTCCATGTAGATCTCCTCTAAAGCAGTGATGTTTTTCAACTCCCTCCACAAATTTTCTATGGGATTGAAGTCTGGAGACTGGCTAGGCCACTCCAGGACCGTGAAATGCTTTTTACGGAGCCACTCCTTCATAGCCCAAGCAGTGTGTTTGGGATCATTGTCATGCTTGAAGACCCAGCCACGTTCCATCTTCAATGCTTTCACTGATGGAAGGAGGTTTTGGCTTAAAATCTCACCGATACATGGCCCCGTTCAGTCGTCCTGTCCCCTTTGTAGAAAAACAGCCCCAAAGCATGATGTTTCCACCCCCATGCTTCACAGTAGGTATGGTGTTCTTGCGATGCAACTCAGCATTCTTCTTCCTCCAAACACGACGAGTTGAGTTTTTACCAAAAACTTCTATTTTGATTTCATCTGACCACATGATATTCTCCCAATCCTCTTCTGGATCATCCATATGCTCTCTGGCAAACTTTAGATGGGCCTGGACATGTACTGGCTTAAGCAGGAGAATACGCCAGGCACTGCACGATCTGAGTCCCTCTCAGCATAGTGTGTTACTGATGGTAGCTTTTGTTTCTTTGGTCCCAGCTCTCTGCAGGTCATTCATCAGGTCCCTCCATTTAATTCTGGGATTTTTGCTCACTGTTCTCATGATCATTTTGACCCCACGGGATGAGATCTTGCATGGAGCCCCAGATCGAGGGAGATTATCAATGGTCTTGTATGTCTTCCATTTTATTACAATTGCCCCACAGTTGATTTATTGACAACAACCTGCTTGCCTATTGTAGATTCACTCTTCCCAGCCTGGTGCAGGTCTACAATTTTCTTCCTGGTGTCCTTCAACAGCTCTTTGGTTTGGCCATGATTGAGTTTGGAGTCTGACTGTTTGAGGCTGTGGACAGGTGTCTTTTATACAGATAACGAGGTCGAACAGGTGCCATTAATACAGGTAACGAGTGGAGCACATAAAAGCTTCTTAAAGAAGAAGTTACAGGTCTGTGAGAGCCAGAAATCTTGCTTGTTTGTGGGTGACTGAATATTTATTTTCCACCATGATTTACAATTTAATTCTTTAAAAATCCTTCAATGTGATTTCCTGGATTTTCTTCCCCTCATTTTGTCTCTCATAGTTGTGTACCTATGATGAAAATTACAGACCTCTTTCAAGGAGAACTTGCACAATCAGTGGCTGACTAAATACTTTTTTGCCCCACTGTATATATAATTAATCAGTATAATAAGTATAATAAAAGTAGGAATAAGTTGTGTATAGCTAATTTGTGTACATGACCACAAAGTGGAAATAATCAGAACAAACACTCACTTTATATTAATTACATGTCCTTTTCAATCAAAGTACTAAGCAGAGAAAAGCCTTTGCTGCTTTTTAATTCAAGGCAGTTGCTATAAATCCACATACATAAATATGTACAATCAACTTTACACTGTGTTAAAATTTTACAGACCCTATTCATATACAGTTTGTGCACATGCACCATTGATAAATAAGGTCCTGACTCTCAACTCATCCACAATTCAATTATCCTGAGTATACTGTCATCTTTTTGATTGTACAAGTGGATCTGAAACTAAAGAAACACTTGGTGGAGGTGGGAGTAAACCTTGAGCAGGGTGATGACAATAACAGCTCTTTGTTGAGAGTCTTCTATTATTTCTTTTTATAGGTGGCATGGCTCAGGTCTATCTGCAAAATAATCACTCAGATAATCAGAGGTTATTGTTGGATTCCAACCTAGACATCCCACCAATATACAGTATTTTCATTTTGCATACGTGGAATAGATTTGGCAGCACAAATATTACTCATATTGCCATAGCTAACATAAATGATCTGTCCTGTAAACGTTAAAGAGTGTGATGACATATCCCATAACGGTTGGCTTTCTTCAAATGCAAACCATGCAACACTTAATATTAGAGAAAATATTGACACAACAATAAAACAATATACAATTATACAATAAAAGTATAATGAAATTTTATTAAAAACAGATCAGAGTTGTCAGGAGGTGTTACATTCATTTGTAGAATACAGTTGCTGCAAATCAATCAGAAATTTTTTTTTCTGATTGACTGTCAGTGGTGTACTTGAGTACAATTTGCAAGTATTTCTACTTGAGTATTCTGTTATTTTAGCATTTTTACTTTAACTCCACTGCATTTCTGAGTAAAAATGTGTATTTTCAGCTCCACTTTATTAATGAAATGTCCATCACCATCATTGCTCTCTGAGAGAAATGTCTAAATATCAGCTAGAATACAGAAAATTGTTACGTGTGCGCATGTGTCCTCGTTTGTTGTGTGTGTGTCTTTTTGGCGAACCATGAAACTATGCGCGATCGCGTGCACAAGCTGTCACAGGACGGGACCAGCATGACTCCTAATAGTACCCCCCCACTAAGGCGTTATTGAATGCCTCTAAGTGCATTAAATACCCCTCTCTGGACTGCCAAACATGCTCAGGGTTGGATGAGTGGTGTGCATCGAGGGCCCGATACGTGGAACGTGCTACGATGGTGATGTCATAAGGGAGGGTGGGCCAACACGAGTCAGATTGGTTGGCTCGGGATCGCAAGTAGCTGCAAGCGGCTCAGGGGCAGAACTCAGCAAGAGTGGCTCAGGGGCAGAGCTTGGTGCGAGCAACACTGGGACGAAGCTTTGCTTGAGCGGCTCGAGGACCAAGCTCTGCACAAACAAACTGATGAAAAAGGTCAACGTGAGCCGCCTGGTTATGCAAACAGGCGGCAATGACCTTGGTGCAGAGGTCTTTGGTAGTGACCGTGGCACAGGGGTTGGCGGTAGCAACCGTGACGTCATAAGGGAGGGTGAGCCAACACGAGTCAGATTGGTTGGCTCAGGATCGCAAGTAGCTGCAAGCGGCTCAGGGGCAGAGCTCGGCAAGAGTGGCTCAGGGGCAGAGTTTGGTGCAATCAGCTCTGGGACGAAGCTTTGCTCGAGCGGCTTGAGGACTAAGCTCTGCACAAACACACTGATGAAAAAGGTCGATGTGAGCCGCCTGGTTTTGCAAACAGGCGGCAATGACCTTGGTGCAGAGGTCTTCGGTAGTGACCATGGTGCAGGGGTTGGTGGTAGCAACCATGACGCAGGGGTTTGTGCAAATGACCCAGACATGCAGCTAGGCGGCGTGGCGAGCTCAGGTATTTATCCAAGTGGTGCGGTGGGCTCATTTACAGAACCAGGCAGCGCAGCGGGCTCTTGTATGGAGCTAGGCGGTTCAGGTATGGAGCTACTAGGTGTGGCAGGCTCATGTATGAAACCAGGTAGTGTGGTGGGCTCAGGTATAGAGCTAAGTGGCACGGTGGGTTCATCACCGGGTCCATAATTGGGCCGAAGCTAATGGACAGACCCAAAAGTTCTAGCCGGGACCCCGCTAGATACAGACGCCGTCTGCAGCAACTGGGGAACACCATACTGGAGGTCCAGGAGCTAACGCTGTGTCCATTTACTGGACACATCCTTCTGTTAGGTTTGTCATAGTAAAAACTGATGAACCGTGAAAGGTAAAAATAAAAAGGGTTTAGGACTCAATCGCAGTTAGCTCCAGATAGAAATGGTGAACCAAATATATTAATAAATTAATAAATAAATAGAAAGTAAATAAAAAAACAAAAACAAGGTCCGTGCTTGCACAGAGTGTCGGTACCCAAATAGACTGTAGTGAAGGCGAAGCAAAATCACGGTTCTGCTGCGAACAAAAACAAAGACTAAAACCAAAGCGCGATCCAGATGCCAAAAAATATGTAGGACGATACTGAACAGCAGCACAGCGTCCTACAAAAATGTGATTGTCGGAAGAAACACTGTTTAAGTGTATCTCAGCTTGGGTGCACTTTTGTGTTATTTGTGAGGAGGGGTGACTTAATGCTCAAACTGGCTGCAGTCGAGTGTGAGAGAAGGCGAGGGACCTGCGTGTCGCCACAGCTTGAGCAGCATTAAGAGTCATCATATATTTGGCAAAGGATTCTAAAATTGTTACAACTAATCACTCCGCTGACAGTATGCAGTGTTTCTTCAGCACCTATAATAGCAGATATGTCAAAGTTAATGTGTTTTTTAATAACTACACGGCGGCAGTTATCAAAAAACATTAACTTTGTGTTTAGGCTAATTGGTTCTGTTATTTCTCTTATATTAATTTTGAGCTCTTCTGTTTGTGCAAAATGCTTAATGACAATGTTATAAGTTTTTCTCAATTGAGAAGACACATTTCCTAAAACCATGCATACATTTCTCCAAACTGTAAACACAAAACCCAATTTACAAACTACATTCACAAAACCTCTGTATCTTCCTGCAAAACCAAACTATTGCCTCAAAGCAGTTCAAGCAGTGCTCAAAACCAAACAATGTTGTCAGATCAGGCCTCAAGTCAATCAAAATGAAAAACAGCACTAAACAGTCATTACACACAACACCGAAAAAAGGGGAACAGAATGATCAGATCATGAAGCTGTAGAAATAATCTTTATTGCCCACAAAGGAAAATTCATTTTCAAAACAAAATTCCTGTTTAGCAAAAATTAGTAATTATGTACTGTGTCAAAAAAAATATATATATATATACAAAGAAATACATTACAACAACAGACGTCCATACAGTATCTACTCTACTACAGCATCTACTTGACGTGCTGGGTCAGGCCACAGGACTTCATCTACATCACAGGCCACATTCTCCCTGGCCAGGCAGCGAGGGAAATAACTCCTAGTATGCCGGATCCATGCTTGGCATGCATCCACAAATATGTCATTACAGGCCAGTTCCATGGCCTGCAAGAGATTTTCCCTGGTGTAGGGTTGCCGGTTATATACCTTCCAACGCCATGAAGAGAAGAACTCCTCTGTTGGGTTGAGGAAAGGGAAGTATTCAGGAATTCTTGACTGATAGTAAACCACTCTCTGACTTGGACAGCACAGTGAAAACTCACATTGTCCCACACAATGACATAGACAGGATGCCCTGTCAGTTCATGATCCTGCTGCTCATGCCCTAACACAATATCTCAAAAATCACTCATAAATGCCCGAGATGTTGAGTGTTATATGGCCCCAATGTGGCATGATGGTGGAGAACCCCATGATTTCTGGTGGCAGCACATAACGTGACATTGCAATCACACTGCCCAGGGACTGCAACAATGGCTCGTTGGCCAATCACGTTCCTGCCTCTCCTCCTCCTTTTGGTGAGATTGAACCCAGCTTCATCCATATAAATACATTTAGTTGGACATTCTAAGGAATCCAGTTGAAACTTTCACTATGGAAACATACATATAGCTTTGTAAGTGGTACAGAAAAACAGACTTGTGCTGTAGGAGTAGACTGCAGTATTGAACACCAACCTGTACATACTGGAATCTTTGCTCCTTGACTCCCTCTGAGTTGCGGTCAAAGGGTACCCTGTACAGTTGCTTCATCCGCATTCTGTTGCGTTTTAGGACACGATCAGTGGTGGAAAGGCTAATACTGATGATACCTTCAAAGTTGACATGGTCGTCAATGATTTTCTGCTGTATTTCACGTAGTGTGATTGCATTGGTCTGACGGACCATGTCAACAATAACGATCTCTTGGTGTTGGTTCAGCATAGACATCCTTCTTGTCTGGACTGTGGTAGCCTAGCGTGTAAGGTACTGGACTATGGACCACAAGGTCCAGGGTTCAAATCCCACCTCTGCCAGCTGCCACTGTTGGGTCCTTGAGCAAGGCCCTTAACCCACAATTGCTTGGATTGTAAGATTGTATCAATTGTAAGTCGCTCTGGATAAGGGCGTCTGCTAAATGCTGTAAATGTAAATGTAAATGAAGTGGCAGACTTGCGGTTTTACAAAAGAACATGCCGTTACAAAATATTACATGCAGTACTAGGCCTACAAATGTTTTAGGAAATTTGAAACACATTTTTACATTTTATCTGTATTGAGTCATACTGTAAACATGTACGGAATGAATAAAGCAATTACCTGTTCTCCTCTCTGAATGTTCGGACTAAGGTGGACACAGTGAATCTACTCAGGTTGGGCTGAACTCGAAGTGCCGCTTCCCTCATAGTCAAACCATGGACAAAAACATGGCCAATGACGGTTGCCCACATTTCATCTGATATAACTGTTTGTTGTCTCGTCCCTCCTCTTCCTCTTACACCTCTTCCACCTCTTACCCTTACTCTGCCTCTCTGACTGCTTCTATCCATAGTGAAACTCCCACGACCGGGCCTCCTTGTACTGGCTTATTTTGGTTTCTTCACATCATTCGCCACATGTGTGATGAATTTAGAGTTACTGCGTTTAAGTTGTGACACCTGTGCTTTATTTGAGTTTTACTTTTGCTACCTGTGCTTACCATTATGCAACCCAAGTACATCACAGTGCAAAATGTGTTTTAGTGGGTGAAAATACATTTGCAAGTTGTGTCTTACTAGGTGAAAAGTGCTTAAGGTTCTGGCAGAAGGGTGGCCATTTCAATAAATGGGTTCAGGGCACTGAGCATTTGTTTCAAACAAGAGGGTTTAGTGTTTTAGAACTTGAGAAAAACTGTAACAGATTCATCACTAATCCATTTAAGACCTCATCTCACTTTAGTTAATGTTAACATTAGCTAGCCCTCCTAGTATGTTACCATAACAAGACTATACAGAAGGCATTTTCAATTTACACACAACATTACATGGAATGTGAAGGTCGTCTGACTTTCTGCCAGAACGCACTAGCTTATATTTGGTGTCATGCTTTCAAAATGGCAGTAGAATGGGTTGTACTGTATACACCACTAACTCTCAATATGACTCATTTATAGGTTTCGCCTCCAACAAGTCAACTCATCATCTTTCTGCTTTGCTGCCCATAAAGTCCACAGAGAATTGATTTGCCAACTGTGAATGAGAACTTGGCTGAATTGCACAGAACTTTGACCTCAACTTAAAAATGCACTAGAATGGCAAAAGTGCGCCAGGGCTTATTGTCTATCATCAGAAGCCAATCTCACAATCATGCTCCAAGACCTTGTGGAAAGCCCTGTGAGAAAAACAAAGGCTGTTGTAGCAGCAAATGTGGGGGGCATACTCCATACTAACACCCATGTTTTGGAAATATTTTTTGTGTGTCCACAAATTTTTGTCTATAGTGTATATTCATGTATGCATCGCTTAACTTTCCCTAAACCTTCTGTGAAATTGCACGTTATGTGCTCTGGACATTGTGTGAACCCCATAGTATATACTCTTGTTGGCAAAGCTATAAGAGATACTGTAGTCAATCAGTGTTGACTAAATAGCCAAGATACTGTACACATAAAGTACATATTCAGTACACATACAGTACATACAGTACATCCACAATCACCATGTGATCTACGCACAGTTCACGTGCAGCAGAGTGCACAGATCCAGCCTGTGTCTTATCCTCATGCCTCATAATGAGCGCCACATGCTGATTCCACACGCACACTCACTGCTTCTGCTGCTCTCCCTTCGACTCTCTGTCTCCTTTCACTTATTGCTTATTCATCCGAGTTGCTCTGCTGTTTGCTGCCCAGACTGCATGCCTTATTCATCATCAGTTTCAGATAAATTAAATATTCTGCCCCAACCTCCCATCTTTGGTCTAGGTCAGGCCAGAGAATCTCATCACAGGCTAGATTAGCACTAGCCAGGCAGTGGAGGAAAATCCCCTTGAATTCTTGGTCGCACACTTTCCACAGCCATGCTGAAAAACTCCTCACTGGGGTTTAGAAAGGGAGAGTATGCAGGCAGAAATATGTTGGAAAATATTTCTATTATTGGTAAACCAGTCCTGAATTAGAGCAGCGTGATAGCAGCTCAAACGACAATGTAGCGAGGCTGTTCTTGTTGTGCAGACTCCCTTAAACGGGTTCGCCAAGATGGAATAAAGCAAACCGTACAAAAAAGGGGTTTTAGGACCCAAAATGCAGTTAGCTCCAGATGGAATTAGTGAACCAAAATCATGATTAAGGATACTCAAAAAGAGTGTGCTAAATAATGAATGCTGTTGTTCAGGGTTTGATTCCATGCTGTGCCAACAGCGTGTTGTTCAATCCCTGAACAACAGCGTCAGAGTCCATGACTTTAACCATCAGACTACAGCGGGACTACACATAATGCAGACAAAAAAGAGGTTTAACCCTGACTGAAATGCTCCACCACACGAGCTCAAAATATAGGGAAAACTAGTGGATGGACAGATTAAACACGATGGCCATTAACTGTGCTTAAAGAAGGGAATGAGGCGAATGTGAAAGAGATCGCTGAGCTGAAAAAAAAGAGCAAACGCTCTCTCTCTCTCACTGAGGCTGCGCATGCGCCAAACCGGCAGCTCGGGAGAAAGCGAGAGTGATGACGCACTGTGACGTAAGGCTCGCAGGCTCCCCAAGACACGAGCCGAGTCACGGTTGTATGCATGCATGCGCGAGGTACAGGCTTCAGCATGACATGGAAAAAGCATAACGGGGCTGAAAAGCGACACAACGTTCCTTATCATTAAGGCATGAGTGAGACGCCTGCCTTAGACTCGTGCGCAGTTTGCATAAACCTCAAATAAAAAAGCGGGAATGGCGACGGGATAAGAGGGAGGTGCTCCAGCCGCCACAGGGGCGAGTCTAAAGCTCCGGAGTGCTTCGGCAGAGACGTGATGCAGTGTAGGGGACGCGAATGAAGGAACCTTACACTTCTCTAGCGTCTAGTACCCTAGCGGTTACCATCCAGCTTCCCAGCCATACCGTCACTGTTTCTCTTCAAAGAAACCACTTACCATTATCCCTAACAAGGCCGATTATCGGCGAGCGTCTTCTACAGCACGACCGTGCTGGGTGAGGGCTCTGATGGGCGATGGTACCCCATCACAGATGATGGTGCGACACCGACTGAGCTCAGGACGGACCTTATATGCCTGAGTCAGCAGGTGTTGCCCATAATGCAATCAAGCAGCTTAATTAGATACACGCGTGATCGCACAATAACGCGATCGCACGGCCTTTACCGTGCATGCGCGATCCCGTTCACTGTCAGGGTCTCAACCTGAAGAAGGGCAAGCCAATGCTACCCCCTAGCGTCGGGAAACAGGTAAGACCCATAACAGAAGCATCGTGTTACAGGGTCCAAGAATGACACGGTGGTGGATTAACCTTCATTGAACTGAATGAAGTGACTCCGCTCCATTTTATCTGTCTGTTGAGGGTTCTGTTTGGTGTGTGATCAGATTTGACTCAGTGTAGTTTTTCAAGATGGATAATTTTGTGCCAAATGGGTACAAGTTGTGCCAAACTGAGTGAACAATTTTGAATGCTAGTGCTTTCTAAATGTCCACATGGTGTACTCAATGAGAAATGAAGGGGTTTGTATTTAGAGTTTTGAAGTGACAGTTCAGCCAATCTGAATCATTTGTCAAAACAGGGTAATGGTGTTTATAGTTTAGAGAAATGGGTGTGCTATACTGTAAACTATGACAACTTAAGTTTTACCAATTAACTTTCACTTATTATGATAAGTAGATAACAACTTTATGAAAGCGTACCAGAGAGGCATAAAGCAGTTTCTTTGTATACCAGAGCTGTTACAACTGATTAGGTTTTTTAATGTGTATATCATGCTTATATCAGTATAAATCAGTTATCAAATGCTACCATTTACTGTACGTAGGAAGAGGCCTTATGACAATATAAGTTTTACTTCCTGCTATAAGAAAAACACACTGTTCAGTTTAAACTCTAACTATTCATACATCTCTTCTGTATTTGAAGTCATTGACCATTTGTTTAATAAACTTACCAAGTAGCTGCATGTTGTTGGTATACTGTTACGAACTCTAGTCTTTCTGTTGCATAAACCCCCTCTACTATAGTAAGAAACCATAGGATTATGGCAGGCTGTCATTGTATCGTATCGATTCTCAGCACAGCAGTGACACTGATGTTGGTGGCACACTACCAGGATTTTCCAACATATCTGGCTAACATAGTAAAAAAACACTGAAAAAACAGTGACATTGCTCATTTGGAGTATTGATAGCTATAAAATATAGAATAGACAGATAGATAGATGGATGGAAGGATGAAAGCATACATATGACAATACATAAAATCAGGACAGGTCATATAATAAGGACAGGTCATATAATCCTCAATCCCATCTCCATCTCTGCAGCATGAAGCCTGTCCTTAGCTACCTGCCGATACCTGATTCTCTACTCTAGGGAGTGGCCACAACATAAATTCACACAGACCTGAGGAGTTCTTCAGAGTCTAGCTCATCATTGCAGCAGGTAAGGCTACTTTTATTACTGCATGTCATATTGACTATTAATTGTTATTATTATATACTAATGAATGTTAGAATTGTACTGTATACTATATACAATATATTGTTGCTATAGATATATTGCACTAACAGAAAAAAATGAAATTATTGTATATTGCACTAACAGAAATTTTTTTTTTATAGTTTCAGACTGGTTATTGCCAAGACTGATCAATTCACAATGTGTGATAAACCAGGTATATTTAATAAATGTGCTTTGTTTTTTACTTCCAGCAGGCAGTTCATCATTATAATTAATTATTGTTGTTACTGTTTTTCTTTTGTGTGAACAGCACAAAAACATGAGGTAAATTCCTAATTTCAGTTCTCAGACATAATGGTGTTTCACAACCAACTAGTGTCATATGATTTGAACAAATAAAGATAACATTTGTATGTATTCCTTTAGCAGGGAGACAGGGAAAAGGGATGCCCAGGTGACAAGAACCAAGGAAAAGGCCGGGATCACGGCTGTAGAAAAGCCCAGGATCACAACCCTGGAAAAGGCAAGGACCTGTACCCTGCAAAAGCCAAGGATGACAGCCCTGGAAAAGCCAAGGATCACTGCCCTGTAAAAGCCCAGGATCACGGCCCTGAAAAAGGCAAGGATGATAGCCCTGTAAAAGGCAAGGATCACTGCCCTGTAAGAGCCCAGGATCACAGCCCTGGAAAAGGCAAGGGTGATGGCCCTGGAAAATGCAAGGATCACTGCCCTGGAAAAGGCAAGGATGACTGCCCTGGAAAAGCCCAGGATGATGACCATGGAAAAGGCAAAGATGTCTGCCCTGGAAAAGCCCAGGATCACAGCCCTGGAAAAGGCAAGGATCACTGCCCTGGAAAAGGAAAGAATGACTGCCCTGTAAAAGGAAATGATCGCTGCCCTGGAAAAGTCAAGGATGACTGCCCTGTAAAAACCCAGAATGACGGCCCTGGAAAAGTCAAGGATGACGGCCCTGGAAAAGGCAAGGATCACTGCCCTGTAAAAGCCCAGGATGATGGCTCTGGAAAAGGCAAGGTTATCTTCCCTGGAAAAGCCCAGGATCACAGCCCTGGAAAAGGTAAGGATCTCTGCCCTGTAAAAGACCAGGATCACAGCCCTGGAAAAGGCCAGGATATCTGCCCTAGAAAAGCCCAGGATCACAGCCCTGGAAAAGGCAAGGATGACGGCCCTGGAAAAGGCAAGGATCACTGCCCTGTAAAAGCCCAGGATGATGGCTCTGGAAAAGGCAAGGATGACTGCCCTGTAAAAGGAAAAGATCGCTGCCCCGGAAAAGGCAAGGATGATGGCCCTATAAAAGCCCAGGATGAAAGCCCGGTAAAAGGAAAGGATCTCTACCCTGGAAAATGCAAGGATGATGGCCCCGGAAAAAGCAAGGAGCACTGCTCTGTAAAAGCCCAGGACGATGGCCCAGGAAAAGGCAAGGATGCATTCCCTGGAAAAGCCCAGGATCACAGCCCTGGAAAAGGAAAGGATCTCTGCCCCGGAAAAGGCAAGGATGACGGACCTGCAAAAACAAAATGCTAAATGATGAACATTTGAACAAGAAGATTTCAGAGATGCCATAATTTCTGTTGCTTAAGCATTACACAACATTACATTTATCATAATTACATTATAAAATTGAAATATTATTAAAATTACAGTATATGACTACCACCTGTATTTGTCTCCATTTTGTGTGAAAAAACCTGACTTGATCTCCCTTGACTTGAGTATAAAACTACGATATTAGAGAGAAATAGATTTTGGTGGTGGATGTGTTAGGATGAGTATTTCAACAAATATGAGGGACATATTGATGCTGGAGATCTTACAAACCTATATCTATAAATATAACAGAATATAAAATAAAAATATTAAATGTTAGTTAAAAACTAACTAGATTTTAATGTGATTATTTGTCATTGTTATCATATTTATAAAATACTATATAGTATAAGAAAAAACATTTATCTGTATTATTTTCATAAATCATTTACTTTTATGATTTCACTGTTGAATCGTCACAGAATTTTACATTGAATGCCATCTAGTAATTAATCCATCATGATTTAGGTCAGGTCATTTAAATAGTCATTCATTCCTTCACTTTCTCATCCCCTTGATCCTGAACACCATCACAGGAGACGGCAGCATAACAGCACTCACACAAACACTCTGGGCACTTTAGAGACACCAATTAACCTAACACACATGTCTTTGGACTGTGGGAGGAAATTGGAGTACCTGGTGTAACCCCAAGCTGACACAGGAAGGACAAGCAGATCCCAAACAGACCGCTCCACTTGGGGAGTGAACCCATGACCTTTTTCATGTGAGGTGACAGTGCTAGCCACCAAGCCACCATGCCACCCCATTTAAATATTAAGCATAACATTGCTTATATAATATATGCATTGATTCATTTTTTTAGACCACAGGTCCACTGGTCAACAAAAAGGGCACCTCTGTAAATATTACATATTTTGCAGATTTTTACATTGAAAGACAATTACACATCTTGTGCAGAAACAAACTGAAATATATTATTTAATATTTAAATGTAAATGTAAAGATATTACATATTTCTGCTCATTTAAATGAGCAGACTGAAAAACAGACTGAAAATAATTTCTGTCCTGTGCAAACGCTGGGCAGTAGCACTTTTCTAAAGTTTAAAAAATGTAACTGGCTTTTTAATGGTTTATTATGGATAAGCAAAATGCCCTGAGAACAGCGGTAAAAAGATCAATATTT
This sequence comes from Ancistrus triradiatus, assembly GCA_025084515.1. NCBI lineage: Eukaryota > Metazoa > Chordata > Actinopteri > Siluriformes > Loricariidae > Ancistrus > Ancistrus triradiatus. The sequence goes on along the minus strand of JAJAGP010000194.1, from coordinate 611,539 downwards.
AATTCAGTATTAAATTGTTTTTATACTGAACAAACTGCATTTAGAAGAATCCATATTGGATCATGTTGATAGAAGCATACAATCTGATCTCATTTTATTCTTTATTCAAGGCAGATGCTGTAAATCCAAAATACATAAATATGCACAATCAAATTTACACTGTGTTAAAAATTTACAGACCCTATTCATGTACAGTTTGTGCACATGCACCATTGATAAATAAGGTTCTGACTCTCAACTCATGCACAATTCATTAATCCTGAGTATACTGTCAACCTTTTGAAGGTACAGGTGGATCTGAAACTAAGGAAGCACTTGGTGCAGGTGGGAGTAAACCTTGAGCAGGGTAGTGATGACAATAACAGCTCTTTGTTGAGAATCCTCTCTTATGGCTCTATTCATTTTTTTTTTTAGGCATCAACGCTCAGGTCTATCTGTAAAATAGTCACTCAGATAATCAGAGGTTATTGTTGGATTCAACCTAGACATCCCACCAATACATTTTCATTTTGCATACGTGGGATAGGTTTAGCAGCACAAATATTACTCATATTGCCATAACTAGCATAAATTATCTGTCCTGTAAACATTAAAGAGCGTGATTCCATATCCCATAAAGGTTGGCTTTCTTCAAATGCAAACCATGCAACACTTAATATTAGAAAAAATATTGACACAACAATAAAACAAGTATAACGAAATTCTGTGCAAAACAGATCAGAGGTTTTTAGGTGCTGTTATGTTCATTTTGTGCTTTAGAATACTGCGAATCAATCAGAATTATTTTTTTTCTGATTGACTGTCAGTGGTGTACTTGAGTACAATTTGCAAATACTTTTACTTGAGTATTCTGTAATTTTAGCATTTTTACTTTAACTCCACTGCATTTCTGAGTAAAAATGTGTATTTTTGGCTCCACTTTATTAATGAAATGTCCATCACTATCATTGCTCTCTGAGAAAAATGTCTAAATATCAGCTAGAACATAGAAAATTGCTGGGTGTGCTCGTTTGTTGTGTATACGATTTAAACCAAGAAGTAATATAGTAATATAAATAATAACCCGAATAAAAATATAAATATATAAACAAAATTACATATGGCAATGATTATATTTTCATTGACTGGGTAAAGTGGTTGAAAAAACATACCGTATTTTTCGGACCATAAGGCGCACTTAAAATTCTTCAGTTTTCTCAAAAATCGACAGTGAGCCTTTAAATGCGGTGCGTCTAATGTATGAATTAATTCTGGTTGAGCCTTCTGACCTAGAACCGATTGTAGATGGTACACGGCGCTCATAAATCTGTCAAAATGTTTTAGCACGGTCTTGGTAGGTTATGAAGCTCACGGCCACCATATTCAGGAAACATCGCTGAGTAATACGGTATGTGCTTCACCATTACGGTGTGTGCATTCATTCATTTATTTTCGAAGCGGATTTCAAACTCAACGCTATCAGTATCAGTACAACATGGACATAGAGCAGCTGCGAGAGAATTCAACATTAACGAATCAATGGTACGGAAGTGGAGGAAGCAAGAAGACGCCCTGCTCCAGGTATAGACCAAACTGAGCTTCCGAGGGAACTTAAGAGTTTTGTTTCATTTCATGCGTCTTATAACCTTTGCGCTTTGTGTATGAAAATATACCTGTTAGCAGCCGATTGTTGATATTGCCTCTTATAATCCGGTGCGCTTTATGGTCCGAAAAATACGGTACTCATTGAACATTAGATCAGCCAACTGAGGACGCTCTTGCTAAAGATTCTAAAACCATTACACATCAAACTAACCCCTCCACTGATAGCATGCAGTATGTGTTTCTTTAGCTCCTGCAATAGCAAATAAACTAAAGTTAACATGTTTTTTGATAACTGTCACTGTGCAGTTAGTGTTTAGGCTAATTGATTCTGTTATTTATAAACTGATATTGTGACGCCCACTGCCATAGATTTGCGTCCTTGCTGGCAGAGGTCTCCTGTTTACTAAGTTAATCTGATCTTGGAGATTGGCCATTTTGTATGAAAATGGCCTGTATTCAAAAGGCTTACAATTTATGAAGTCTTGATGTAGCCCCGCCATGCAGTTCTGAGTGTTCTCTGATATTGACAAGACAGAGAAGACGCTTGCAAAAGTAATGGCGTTCAGCTGGCAAACAAAGCTTTAAAGACGAGACAGTCGGGGCATAGCATAACAGGCATGGGTCATAGCAGGAAATCACCCTTCATCGGGGTTGGTGGAACTGAGTCCAGGGGCGCCTCCTCACCGAAACAGCTGGTTTGAGGAGAGAGACATGGAATGAGTAGCAGACATGGTACTGTTGGGGCAGATACAATTGGTAAGTCACAGAAGTGATCTAAGATCCTGAATGGACTAACGTATTTTGGATTGAGCTTTTTGCTTCCCTGAGTTGTCCGGAAGTCCCTGGTGGAGAGCCACACTCGATCCCCATTACCATATGACGGTGCCTCCCCTCGTCTTTGGTCTGCTTGGTGTTTGTACCATTCAACTGCTCGCTCCTTCTCATCCAGTTGTCGACCAATGGGACGTCCGAGGGTGAGGGTGACCATGGGGACACTGGTGGCTGATATCCGAGGACACATTGGGAATGCGTGAGGCCGGTATAGGATTTGATGAGGGAGTTCTGTGCTATCTCAGCCCAGACTAGAAAGTCTGACCAGTCCGATGAGTTTTCATGGTAGTATAACCCCAGACATTTACCCAGCTCTTGATTCACGCACTCACATTGGCTATTGAATTGGGGATGGTATCCCAACATGAGGCTCACTGATACCCCCAGACCCTCGAAAAGGGTCCTCCGTACCTGGAAGATGAATTGTGGGGCGTTGTCGGAAACAATGTCTTCTGGGATGCCAAATACATGAATCACCTGTTGGAAAAGTGCTTCTGCATCTGGAAACCATTGGGGAGGAACGTAAAAGGGATGAAACTTACACCTTGTGAAAAGCGGTCTACCACAGTTCAAATGGTGGTGTGATTAAATGGTGGAGTAGAGTTTTAGTTACCTTGCAATGAGCACAGGTAATGCAAGAAGAGATGTAATGGTGTACCTCACGGTGCATGTCCTCCCACCAGTACTGAGTGGCTAAGAGCTTGTGATTGCGTATCTCTCCTGGATGTCCTGATGTGAGTGTGGAATGTGCCCATGTGATGAGGCGGTCCTGGAAGTTGACAGGGACATAGCCTACTTGCAGTTACTGGGGCACCTGGAGGGTATGGGGTGAATGTTGAGGGCCTTGTCGACCTCCCAGCGAATGGGAGCCCAAATGAGTTTGGGGGATAGAACAGGCATGGGAGATTCCTTCTTCTCTAAGTGTTTGTCACTGTGCATGTGTGATAAGGCATCAGCCTTACAATTGCGTGTCCCTGGGCGATACGTGAGGATAAACTTGAAACAGGAGAAGAACAAGGACCAGTGGGCTTATCAAGAATTCAGGTGTTGAGATATTATAGTAAGTTATTAATTAGGGCCTTGAAAACTGAAGGGGTGCCAAAGGACATAACCAGGTACTCATAATGTCCCATAGTGGTGCTGAATGCTGTTTTACACTTGTCCCCAGCACAAATTTTCACCATATTATAGACTCTGCGTAGATCTAACTCAGTAAAAATGGTGGCACCCCAAAGTTGTTCCAGAGCCACAGGTACCAGTGGTAGGCGATACGGTTATTCAGGAGTGTTAGGGTCCGTGCCCTGCCCACCGTTTTTCTGTTTTGTTTGCGGCGATTGTGGGCGCGGACTACATCCCCCACAATTCGCTGCGGGACTAAACATGGACGTTTTTATTGGTCATTTCTTGTTCATCGCTGCCGTGCGTGGCTGGGGTTTTTGTATATAAACTCCTTGTTTCCCCAGTCTCGTCGCAGTAGCATACGCCTCGTTAATGCAAGTGTTGTGGCCTTGATGCTAGTTGTTATGCTATGCTATGCTATGCTATGCTACTCTACCAAGCCACGCCACCCCACGCCACGCCGGTGGGAATTGTTGATTCTTTGTGTTAATGCGGCCACTCCGTCGATTATCGTTGCCAGGGACTTCCTTGTTTGCGGCCATGTGAGCATTTATCCTTGCGGTGGACTCTAACCTCGAACCGTTAGCCCAGCTGCGGCTAACGGTGGGTTATTTTTATGTGTTTTTTCCAGCTACCAAGCCAGGTTTGATTTCACTGTATTCTTTTGGTAGACGTATTTATTTGTTGTATTTTTCGGCTCCCATGCCAGGTTTTTGTTTACAGTTATTATTCTGAGTTAGTCCTGTGTGTTTACGTGCTGAGTTTATTTATAGTTACTTGAGTTATTCTATTTTTGTTATTAAAATGCTCTATTATTGTTTAACTGGGACCTGCAACCTTGCCTTTGCCTTGCGACCTTGCCTTTGTACCCAGCCCCGTGACAAGGGGTTACTTGGTTGAGGCCTCTATAGTCAATGCAGTGTCTCAGGCCCCCCTCACTCTTCTTAACAAAGAAGAACCCTGAGGCCATGGGAGACATGGACGGACGTATAAATCCCTGAGCCCGTGCCTCCTGAATGTAGTCTTCCATAGCCCTTTCCTCTTCCTGGTTGAGTGGGTACACCCTTGACCTAGGAAGAGTCGCTACCTCCTTGAGCTCTATGGTGCAATCGTAACAGCGATGAGGGGTGAGGTTGTGGCTCTCCTCTAGCTGAACACCACCTCGAGGTCTGGGTATTCTGCAGGGAACAGAACTGCCCTGTGGGAGTCAGGGGATTCAATGGTCGAGGACGTGATGGTTAAGTTAGGGAAGGGAGATGCAGTGATCCAGGCAATGGGAGGACCAGTGGATTATCTCCTTTGTCCTCCAAGAGATGGTGGGGTTGTACTTACACAGCCACAGAATTCCTAGGATCAGGGGATTGGCTGGGGACTCGATGACAAAAATTGGTTCCACTCCTTGTGTAGGGAACTGGTTGACATATCAAGGGGATCCGTAACGGCTGAAACCACACCCACTACTACAGGGTCTCCATCAACTACCGACAACCAGAGTTCCTTGGAGAGGTGTTTAACAGGAATATGTAGCCTTTGGACTAGTCCCACATCCATGAAGTCCCCCTTGGTCGATCAGTGTTGGGAACACACAGTCACAATTAAGACTATGGATAGTTACTGGCAAACAGAAAGCTTTATCCACCAATTCCGCAAGGGATGTACTCACCTGGCTGAGGTTGGATGCGGAGACTCGGAATGGATCCACTCTGGTCTCCTGAATATGGAGACCAGAGTGGATCCATTCCACTCTGCACCACAGTACAGACACAGACTCCCCTGACGTCTGGTCTGCGCTGTCTTCCTCGGGGGACAGTTGCATGAAGTTGGACTGCATGGGTTATTGAGAATTGTAGGGGCTTGGGTTACAGAGGGGAAAATGGGAAAATGTGTGCTGGGCTGGGACTGGAATGAGCGTTCTGGCCATGGTGTCCCAGGACAAGAGGATTCTGCTTTCGGGGGATGGTCCTGCCGCAGTACTGCAGTAGTCCATTCCAGTGCTGTGTCCGTTAGGCAAGAAATAATAAAGGACACTTTGGCTAGGTAGGTGCTGAGAGGGGAGATATTAAAATAAATGGAGCATTGGAGCAAACTGCCTCAGCATTGATCAGGGGAACCATCAAATTTGTCAGGTTGCTCACCGGGACTGTGTTGGAAACTTCAATCAGTGATGGTGGTAGAGGTGGGGGGGTGGTAGAGGTCGCTGGAGTGGGCTGGAGTGGGAGCTGCACAGCAACCTTCTTCATGCCCTCTGTAATCTGGCTGAGCTGCATCTGTAAACCCACCTGCTGTACTTTCAGTGCCTCTACACAGTGGGCAAATGACTCGAACAGGTGTTGGTGGAAGCTTGGCTACTCACAGTGGTGATCAGGTCCTTTACCTCTGCTATCTGCATGGTCGCAAAGTATTCTGTAACGCTAATGGAACAGACCAGACGCTTGCAAAGGTAATGGCATTCAGCAGGCTTATTATTATAGGTTGGTCGGTGTCTTACTATCACCTTATCCAAACGTGAGTACAGGCGCTAGACTGCTGTCTTTGTTGCCATAGCTAATTATACACCTCACATGCTCTGACTTTACTGCGTTCGAAAGTATAAACACCGCGTGATCGGTGACCGCAGAGAGGCAGGGAGACTGGTCAAAGCTCGCTATTTGAAGAGACCCAGCTTTCGTAGAGTCGCAAGGCTCTGGGTAAGGTAGGGATTTAGCTGATCAGGGCAGAGTCAGATCCCCCTGGTCACCAGTCCCCAGGCAGCTTAACCATCTTGCCCCCCTCGCGGCGGCGTGGCTTTGGTTGCTTTGTCCTGTCAGCGATCGAGCTGGTACCGCCCATTCCCTATCGTCGCAGGACCGAGGGTCGCTGTGTAGTGTCTAGCACCGTCCCTCGTTATTTTTGAGCGTCCGTTTCATGCTCCGTCCAGGTTGTCCTAGCACTGCGGCGTGTCTTGCAGGCTCTGAGAACGGAGGACCATGAATCGCTTTGCATATGCGCGTCCTTCCAATGCTCCGTTGTTTCAGAGAACCGTGCGTCACTTCGCGCAGCCTTGGGGTTTGTAAATAATTCCCCGAGGTTTCTTTTGCAGCTTGCCTCGCTCTGTCTCCCTCTGGTTCCTAAATCGCAACTGCGGCTCAAGTCGCTCTCTCTTCCGCCGAGTGTGGTCCGGATCTTCGGTTTCCTGCTTGGCGTGATCTTAGTTTCCTTTTGTTTTAGTTCCATATTGTATGGTTTGCTGCTCAGTGTCAGTAGTGCTTAATATATAGCGCTTCTGTCTGCTGAGAGCGTTCTGATGCGTTGTTGTATCGCTGCACTGATTCAGCGTGTGCACACGTTCCGCTCGAGTGTGGTCGCTCTGCGCATGCGCGGACCTGTGCACTGTCAGCGTAGTGGTGGTACGCCGTGAGCGTCCAATGGCATAGGGGCGCCGTACACTAACGGCGTAAGCTCTCAGCCCGGATTTTTCAGGTTATTTCTTCAGTGGCCGAGTGGGGTGTTGGGTTTACATGGCGTCGACCGACACGTCCGTTCTGGGTTTGATCCTCAGCTACTGAAGTTCCTTTTTGTTTATTTATTTATTTATTCGTCTGTGTGAACCATTGTTTTATTTTTTTAATTTTATTTTTGGTTCACCATTTCCATCTGGAGCTAACAGCGATTGGGTCCTAAAAACCCTTTTTCTTTTTTTCTTTTGTTTTTGTTTTTGTAACAATATATTACATTTATCCTAAATCTAGATGGCTGTGCAGTATTTCCCAGTCCGCCTTTAAAAAACGTAGGTGTCATATTTGAGTCAGATCTCTCCTTTGATGCCCACATTAGTAACATCCCTCGAATTGCTTTCTTTCAATTACGTAATATCGCTAAACTTAGAAATATCCTCTCTTTTAATGATGCGGAGAAACTGGTTCATGCATTTATAACCTCAAGGTTGGATTACTGTAACGCCTTACTTACTGAATGCTCTAGTAAATCTATAAATAAACTTCAATTAGTTCAGAATACAGCTGCTCGAGTGTTAACTCGTACTAGAAAATTTGATCATATCACTCCTGTTCTATCATCACTACACTGGTACCCAGTTAAATTCCGCATTGATTACAAAATACTTCTTATAACTTATAAAGCTCTACATGGCCTGGCCCCACATTAGCTGAGTGAACTCTTAGAGTCTTACAATCCAGCATGTCTACTTTGTTTACAGGGTGCAGGACTTCTTTTAGAATTGAAAAAAGTCACAGCAGGGGGAAAGGCTTTCTCATTCATGGCCCCCCAACTATGGAATAAACTTCCCACTTTAGTTTGAGAATCAAACACTCTCCAAAGTCTAGGCTAAAGACATACTTAATTATGCAGGCTTTTGACTAGATTTAGACTGGGATGCATGTCTTGGGTCACTGGGGCCAGAGTCTGAAGTCATGTCTGGCCTGCCTGCCTTGTCCGTTAGCCGGGAGTGTCAGGTGGGCGGTCTGGCTGAACTGGGCTTCGGTCCTCATGATCTTGACTTGTGTATCCTTGTCTTAGACTAAGGGCAGAGCTGGGAGTTCATAGTCAAAGAGTCTTATGGTGATCAGAGACGTTGGGTTGCTGTCTTCTGTGAGGATTTGTGAGAGGGATGAATGGAAAACTGCTTTCCTGACAGACTCTGGTCATTCCGTCCACTGCTATCTCCTAAGGCCGCTGAAGCACTTGCCGTTGTTACATGCCATTGTAGTCTATTGCAACTCTTTCCTTCATGGCCTTCCATCTAAAACTCTCTGCTCATTACAGCTTCTTCAAAACACTGCTGCTAGAATTTTAAGCTCCACAAGGAAAAGTGAACATATCACTCCTGTGCTCGAGCAACTTCACTGGGTGCCCATCCATAGACACATCCAATACAAAATGAAAAGTGTGTTTTTCATGTACAGTGCATAGCCATCCTCTGAGATATCTTATCCCCCACTGGTGTGGACGATTCTAAGGTCCATGACATCTTGGAATAGCCACAGCCCCACATTGTTAATGAACTACGTTGTTTCCTGGGTTTTGTCAACTTCTATAGATGGCCACTTCAGCAGCACTGTACCTCCTCTCATCTCACTGCTGAAGGGTAACTCTCATTCCCTAAGCTGGTCTCCTAGAGCTAAACAGGCTTTCTTAAGAGGACATCCTGACCTTCAACTCCCTTTTGTTGTGGAGCTGGATGCCTCCGATGCTGGGGTAGGAGCAGTTTTGTCACTGAGATGGGGAGTTGCAACCCAAGTTGCATCCTGTAGCCTTCTTCTCTGGTAAAGCCCTGCAGAGCGAAACTATGATGTAGAAGACAAGGAGTCACTAGCTTGCATCAGAGGAGTGGCATCATTGGCTGGAAGGTGCGAACTACCCCTTTGTTATATACGCGGATATTAAGACTCTAGAGTAACTATGGTCTGCCAAACACCTTAACCCCAGGCAGGCCTGATGGTCACTGTTTTTTTCCCCATTTTCAATGTATTGTCTCATACCACCCCGGTACCAAGAACCTAAAGGCATATGCACTTCCTCAGTAATATGCCCCAGAACCACATAACACTGATTTGGTCACTGTGTTGCCTCCTTCACATTTTGCTCAGTTTATTAATTGGTAGTTTGACAAGGAGTATAAGGATGCCCTCTGACTATCTCTACCCCCTCCTGAATATCCTAGTGAAAGGAAGTACATCACTTCTTTGTTAGTTGGTAAGCTATTAACATGGATCCATTCTTCCCCCAGCACAGGTCACCCAGGAGACTCCAAGACATTGCAGCTCGTGTCACGCAAGTACTGGTGGCCTTCCATAGCTGCTGATATTTACCGGTTTGTGTTTTCATATGCCATTTGTGCACAGAACAAAGTACCATGCACTCTACTTCTAGCTTGTGCTTCTTCCACATTACCGTTGACTTCAACACAGATTTGCCCAAGTCACTTGAGTATACCACCAATCTTGTTGTAACTGACCGTTTTTCCCAGGACATAAAACTCATTCTGTTTAGCCAGCTACCCTCAGACTTCCAGACTGCAGAACTCTTATTTGTGAAAGTATTCAGGCATTTTGGATTGTCTGAGAAGATCCTCTCTGATTTAAGCCCTCAGTTCACTTCTGAGGTTTGGCGGGTTGTCTTTGATAAATTAGGAGTCGAGGGTTCTCTAACATCTTGTTATCACCCACAGTCAGTGTGAGGGAGCTAATCAGGAGATTGCTAAGTTCTCGCGTACTTTCTGCCAGGAGCACCAGGGTGACTACAGTCCTTTCTTAGCCATTGTCATGCTCCTCTTTGCTCGACTCGTGGGCTCCAGCTACCACATTGCACCACACCACATGTCTCGCTTCCGTGGTCTCAGTCTCTGGAATTCCAATCACGCTCAACTGATTCCCATTGCGTCATTTCACCGCGGATATTTAAGCCTGCTTACGAACCCACTTTGTCGCAAAGTTACATTGCCCTAGCATGACTCCATCTCTGTGCCTTATGTTTGGTATACTACTGTTTATATTGGACTGACTTCTCGTGTTTTGATCTTGGACTGTTTCTCGGTTTACCTTTCAGATCATCCCCTGTACTTTGTGGTGCTAGTTGATTGCTGCTATTTATGGATGTTCTGCCCAGCAATAAACTCTCTGATCATCAGCTCTCTGTGTTCACTTCCTGACCTGTGCATTATGACAACCTTCTAGTGTGTTACCATAAGAAGACTTTATACACAATACATATACAATCTACACACAACATAGCATGCAATGTGAAGGTTTGCTGGCCCTCGGTGTCATGCTTTCAAAATGGGTTGTACTGTATACACCAGTAATTCTCAATAAGACTCATTTATAGGTTTCACTTCCAAGAAGTCAACTCAACAGCTTTCTGCATTGCTGTCCTTAAAGTCCATAGATAATTGATTTGCCAACTTTGAATGAGAACTTGGCTGGATTGCACAGAACCTCAACGTCAACTCCATTAAACACCTTGAAAATGCACTGGAATTGCAAAAGTATGCCAAGGCTTATTGTCTAAAATCAGAAGGCGATCTCACAATCATGTTTCAAAATCTTTTGGAAAGCCAAATCTGTTAGAAAAACAAATGACTTTGTAGCAGGAAATGTGGCAGGCAAACTCCATACTAATAAACATGATTTGGATATATTTTTTGGCAAAGCTATATGGGATACTGTAGTGGATCAGTGTTGACTAAACAGCCAAGCAACTGTACACATAATGTACTGTAACTTCATTCTAGTCTCAGTTGTGCTCTTCTGGGAGATCCGGAACCTTCCTGTGATCTACGCACAGTTCACGTGCAGCAGCACACAGATCCAGCCTGTGGCTTATCATCACACCTCATAAGGAGCGCCAAATGTTGATTCCACACGCACATTCGCTGCGTCTGCTGCTCACCTGTCCACTCATCTTGGTGCACGCTGACACACGTCTCCTCTGGCCTGATGGTTATTCATGTAAGCTGCTACTTCGCAATTTGCTGCCCAGGAGGCTGCACACCTTATTCATCATCCAATTCAGCTAAATTCTCTAATTTGTTCTGCACCAGAGTCTGCACTGTTACATGCGTCATTACTGTATTAAATCAGCTAATGTATCTGGCAAGGTAATTATGTAGATTAACAGAAAATATGCTAATGGGTGTCAATCAAACAAAATTTTACCAGAATGATTAACAAGTTGTCTTTGTATTATGACTATAAATTAGGTCTTAAATATGACTAACTCCTCATGTATGTACATATATGTGAGTCTAATATCTTCAGCTTAATTCTATAAATATATTAAAGTTACTAACAGTTGGTGTACAGTATTGACTTCATAAATCTCTTGTAATCCAGGTCTAATTCCACCTCCATGAGATGGAATGTATTATATGAATTATTATATTTTTCAATTTATATTCTGCTTATTATGTAATTACAGATTGTAATCCATCTATTTCCCTACATACTTTGTTAGTCTCCTTTACTCTAATGGTCAGGATCCAGACAGATCTACCACAGATCAGGTGTTGTTTGTGTGGTGGATCATTCTCAGCACTGCACTGTCACTGATGTGGTGGTGCGTTTGTGTGTGTGTGTGCTGGTATGACTGGATCAGAAACAGCAGTGCTGCTGGAGGTTTAAAATACCCCAGTGTCTCTGTTGGACTGAAAAAATTCCACGAACCAAAAAGGTTCAGCCACCAGAATCCTGTAGGCAGTGTCCTGTGAGCAGTGATGAAGGATTAGTGGATGACTAACACAAATTGTGCAGCAACACATGAGCTAGGTGGAGCAACATGGTAGAAATGTAGAATAGAGTGCACAGTGTTATATCAGAGGCTGCTGGTTCCCCTCCACAACAACAGATGTCACCCTCACCTTAGTACTAGTTGGTCGATGGCTCACATGATCTAGTTACTCCTATTTAAGCCATGTGTGTTTACAGCCTTCTTTGCAAAGTCTTATATTTGATATGTAGTACATTTTCGAGTGTTTTGTAATTTCTCTGGCTTTCCTGGATCTGACTCTTGCTGTAAGTCCTAAGGTTTATTGTTGGTTTTGTTTGCTGGATACTTTGGATTCACTACCCGGCTTCGACCCTGTTTGTGTTTGACTACTCTCTGGATCTAATAAACCTGAACTTGACTCCACTACCTGGTCTGAGGCCTCGATGTGACAGAAGACTTCTCCTTTACATGGAGTCAGCAGGTTTGAAGGACAGGATGGTGAGGCAGGAACAGAAGATGGAGGAATTGCTGAAGGCCATGCAGGGGTTCATACAACAGGCTAACAACGCGGACCCTCAGCCCTCTCCTTCGGTTCCTCAAGCTGTGGTTGCTATGGCTAACAACAAACCCACGGTTTCTATAGCCATTTCTGAGAGGTATGATGGTTCTCCAGATCTGTGTAAAGCGTTTGTAATGCAATGCAGCCTATACATCAAACATAATCCTGACCAATTTTGTTCAGACATAGACAAGATTCATTTTGTTGTGTTCCTGCTAACAGGTAAAGCTAAGCTTTGGGTGACCGCGTTATAGGCACAACATGACACCACACTACAGGATGCAAGCCTGTTCTATTCCTTGTTTAAAACTGTTTTTGTTTTTTTATCTGTGTGCAGGACTAGATGTCGGGAATCTGCTATGAGAAATTTGGCAGGATAATTGTTCGGCTTCGGATTATGCATAAGAGTTTCTTCACGCTAGGCCGCCGCTAGCTTATGTTAGCTTCTGCAGCTTTCTCTGCCCCTCTCTGTTTTAGTTCATGTGTCTTTCCCAGGGTTCTAGCGTGGTAGTCTCGGTTGTTTCAGAGATTTATTGTGTATGTCATTATTATTATTATTAGTAGTAGTAGTAGTAGTAGTAGTAGTAGCAGCAGTAGTAGTAGTAGCAGCAGCAGTAGTAGTAGTAGTATCTGTATAATTGTTATGATCTGTGGTGTCTTGTTATTGTTGTCCCCCACACTTTGCATTCATGTGCAGTTGGTTATTTCTTGACCTTGGTTGGTTTTAATTTGTGGTTAATAAACTGTTTACTTTCCTAACTGGAACCTGCATCTTCGTCTGCCCTTGATATACTGCACCATAACAGTATGCTACCACCAGATAAGCAGACGCCGGGTTCTGGTTCCAGGCCATGTGTGCCAGACCTCTTTGATGGGGACCCTAAACAGTGCCGGCACTTTCTGGACCAATGTAGGACTTACTTGTCCTTCTTCCCCAGTTGCTCACACCCTGACCATCTGCGCCAGCCATCGAGAGTGCCGCGTCGCTCACAGATTATGTTGAACGTGCCACTTTGCCTGTCGAGGACGTTCCAAACTTCCCGCTTGCCTGGGTCCTGAAGAGGAGCTCCGTGTCTAAGCATGCTGTGCCGCTTAGCCCCGTTTCTGAGTAGTTCCGTACCTGAGCATGCTAGCACTGTTTCCGAGCTTGCTGCACCGGTTAGCTCCGTTAATGAGCCGTTTGCGCTTTGTAGCACAGTACCCGAGCTGCTAGCGCCTGGTAACCCTGTACATGAGCATGTTAGCTCCGTTTTCGAGCATGCTGCATCCGTTAACTCTATTACTCTATTAGGGCTGTACAAGTAGGTTCGGGACCTGAGCATGACATGTGGCCTAGTTCCAGTGAGGCCTGTCCAGGGTCCGGCCTTTCCAGTGGGGCCAGTCCAGGGGCCACCTGTTCCAGTGAGGCCTGTCCAGAGGCCAGCCGATCCAGTGAGGCATGTCCGTCCAGAGGCTGCTCGATCCAGTAAGCCCTGTCCAGAGCACGCCCGATCCAGAGAGGCCCTGCCAGAGGTCGCCCAATCCAGTGAGGCCTGTCCAGAGGCCGCCTGCACCTGAGAGGCCTTGCTTGAAGCTGCCTGTTCCCATGAGGCCTGTCCAGAGGACATCCAGAGCACACCGTGATGATGCACAGAATGCGCCGCCTCACCCTGAGGATGTCCAGAGCGTGCTACCTCACACTGTTTCCAAGCCTGATCCTTATTGTGTATGTCATTATTGTTATTAGTAGTATTATTATCAATGTTATTATTAGTAGTAGTAGTAGTAGTAGTAATAGTATCTGTATAATTGTTATGATCTGTGGTATCTTGTTATGGTTGTCCATGGTTGCATTCAGTCTTAGTTATAGCTGCTGTTGGTTATTTCTTGACCTTGGTTGGTTTTTATTTGTGGTTAATAAACTGTTTAATTTCCTAACTGGAACCTGCATCTTCATCTGCCATTGCTATACCACACCATTACACTGCCTGAGGACATAGTTTCTGATCAGGGTCCCCAGCTTACATCCCGTGTTTGGAGAGCTTTCCTGTCGATGCTTAACATCAATGTCAGCCTCACCTCAGGATACCACCTTCAATCCAATGGTCAGGTCGAGAGGCTCAACCAAGAAATAGGGAGGTTCCTAAGGTTATAGTGTAGCCGGTCACAAGGTGAATGGGCACATTTTCAACCATGGGCCGAATATGCACAAAATTCACTTGTTAGTTCTGCCACAGGTCTAACCGCTTTCCATGCTTCCTGGGTTTCCAACCTCCCTTGTTCTCTTGGTCGGGTGAATCATCAATATCAGTGCCTTTGGTGGAAAATTGGAAGCAGAGCAGTAGTCAAACCTGAGAGGAGCCTCACGTATGCCTACAAAGAGCTGTACATAGGTATACTATTCAGGCCAATCGTCGTCGTCGACCTCACCCATCATGAAAACCCGGACAATTGGTATGGTTGTCCACCCGAGACTTAAAGTTAAAGTTGCCCAGTAAAAAATTTAGTCCCAAATTCATAAGCCCTTTGAAGATTATCAGACAAATTATACCAGTTTTCCACTGTCTAGACCTGCCACCCTCAAACAGAATCTCCCCTACATTTCATGTATCTTTTCTCAAACCTGCTTCTCCATCTTCCCAGGTTGACCACGAACCAGCAGCCATGCCCCCCACCCATAGACATGGATGGCTTCCCAGCATATAGTGTATAAGGACTGTTGGACTCCAGACGCAAATGTAGACGTATGTTGTACCTAGTAAATTGGGAAGGGTACGGTACAGAGGAGAGATCCTGGGTACCCATTGAGGACTTTAGATCCTTAGATCTTTTTAGATCCTTCTTTCATTCCAGATTTCCATAGTGATCATCTGGATAGGCCCGTCCCTAGACCCTGGGGGTGACCCAGATGTAGAGAATTTTGGTCGTCAGGAGCCACCCGTCAGGGAGGGGTTTATGTTACATCAGAGGCTGCTGGTTCCACTCCAGACCAACAGAAGTCACCCTCACTTGAGTACTAGTTGGTCGATGGCTCACATGATCAAGTTACTCCTATTTAAGCCATGTTTATTACAACCTTCTTTGCGAAGTCTTGAATTTGCCATTTCTGAGCGTTTTGTATATTCTCTAGATTTCCTGGATCTTACTATGGCTGTAAGTAGTAAGGATTATCGTGTTGGTTCATGTTTTGGCATTGTTTGTTAGATACTTTAGGTTGAATACCCATCTTCGACCCTGTTTGTGTTTGACTACTTTTTAGATCTAATAAACCTGCACTTGACTCCACTACCTGGTCTGAGTAGTCAATGTGTCATGACCGGACCGTACTGGAGCGATGGAGACGACTGCAGGTTCAATGGTTATGACCATATTTAATACTTAAGAAAGGGACAGAAGCTTTAACAGCCAAACCTGACTAACACTGAGGATAACCACAAAGCAATAGCAGCCTTAACCCACTTAATAAACGCAATAACGAGCCTAAACCATGTAACCTAAGCACTAACAGGTTTAACCAATGGCGGACTTTAACCGCTTTACAGAAGCACTAACTGGTTTAAACCACGTTACAGAAGCAATATCAGGCTTTAACTGCTTTACAGAAGCACTAACAGGTTTAAACAAAGTTGCAGGAGCAATGGTGGGCTTTAACCGCTTAACAGAAGCACTAACAGGTTTAAATCACGTTACAGGAGCAATGGCGGGCTTTAACTGCTTAACAGAAGCATTAGTGAACTCAAACGGTTTAACAGAAACAATCGTGACAATCGTAACAAAACAAAACTCCAAAAGACCCGAAGGTACCAATGAAAATGCGAAGGACGTTTGCCAAAACCGTTGTAGCAGTAAAAACGTTTAAGGACCAAGAAATACCATCATGGGAGAGCTAGGGCCTTGCCTAAATACAGCACAGAACAGCTGAAAGCAATCTCTGCAAGTGCCCTAGCTTCTCCCTCAGTTGCTCAACAGTCCGGCGGGGCATAGCAACAGTCTTGTCCGGATCGACCCCTAGTGACTGGGAAAGACAATGCAAGTTCAGTCTCCGGCGATCCCTGACATGACATGCTGGGGCTCTCGGGGACCAACGGCCTCCTGCTGGGCCTCTCGGAGACAAACGGCCTCTGGCAAGGCCTCCCTCGAACTCTCAGTCTCCAGCACGGACGCCCTGAGTGCTGGCACAGGAACTCTCGCCCTCGGCACGGCTACAGGATCAGTCGCCCTCGGCACGGCTACAGGATCTGTCGCCCACGGTGCTGGCACAGGTAGTGAAACAGACAATCTCGGAACTGAAACCAACACCCTCGGTGCTTCAACAGGAACCCTTGCCCTCGGCATGGCTATTGGATCAGTCACCCTTGGCACGGCTACTGGATCTGTCGCCCTCGGTGCTGGCACAGGTCCTGAAACAGACAATCTCAACACTGGAATAAACACCCTCGGTGCTGGAACAGGAGCAGACCTCCTTGGCGCTGGATCTGGAGCAGACCTCCTCGACGCAGGATCTGGAGCAGACCCCCTCGCTGGCACGAGAACCAATGATACTGCCTGTGGCACAGGAGTTGGCGTGATTGTCCACGGCACGGGAGTCGGTACGAATGTCCGTGGTGCGAATGTCCGTGGCACGGGAGTAGGCACGAATGTCATGGCACGGCTAACGCATCGGATGCATGGCCAACGTGGTCTACAGAGGGGCTAACATGTTCAAAAACACTGCAACAAGAAGCTATCCATACAGTAACTGAGCTAGCGAGTTCAGAAACACAGACTTTTGATGCTATCGGCTCATTTATGAAGCTAGCGTGTTCAGAAACACTATGGCGAGACGCTATTGGCTCAACAACTGAGCTAGCAAATACTGAGACACCACGACGAGACACTATCGGCTCAACAACTGAGCTAGTGAGTTCAGAATTACCACGAGGAGAAGCTATTGGCTCTATAACTGAGCTAGCTTGTTCAGAAACAGGACAACGAGAAGCTATTTGCTCAATAACTGAGCTAGCTTGTACAGAAACACACATCTCTGACACTATCGGCTCATTTACAGAGCTAGTGTGTTCAGAAATACCACGATGAAACGCTCTCGGCTCAATAACTGAGCTAGCTTGTTCAGAAACAGGACGATAAGAAGCTATCGGCTTAATTACTGAGCTAGCGTGTTCAGAAACAGGACAACGAGAAGCTATCGGCTCAATAACTGAGCTAGCTTGTTCAGAAACAGGACAACGAGAAGCTATCGGCTCAATAACTGAGCTAGCTTGTTCAAAAACAGGACAATGAGAAGCTATCAGCTCAATAACTGTGCTAGCTTGTTCAAAAACAGGACAATGAGAAGCTATCAGCTGTATCACTGAGCTAGCTTGTTCAGAAACACCTATGTCCACTGCTATTGGCTCTACTACTGAGCTAGCATGGTCCAAAACACCAATATCCACCGCTATCGGCTCAATTACTGAGCTAGCGTTGTCTGAAACACCAAATTCCACCGCCATCGGCTCTACTACTGAGCTAGCTTGGTCAGAACCCGGACTATCGGACGTTACGGCCGTAAAACTCCATTGGCGACCAAAACAAAACTCTAGCTCCTCGAAGAATTCTCCCACGGTTCCAGCCTTGAGTACCGGTCATACCAGGGTGGCCCAACGTAAGGCCTCACTGAAGAAGCGAAGAAAAATGATACTTTATTCAGTATCAAAAGAAAATTCCTCAAAATATCAAGAATATTCAGTATAAAAAAAAATTCCTCAAAATATCAAGCACACTGGTTAATAAATGGCCGGCAAAAGGCTGGATTACCGTTAAAACGGTCAGGGAGGAACGAGGAAGCTAGAGAACCATCTCCTTTGTTTGGTGGGGTATTCTGTCACGATGGGACCGGACTGGAGGGACGGAGACGACTGCAGGTTCAATGGTTATGACCATATTTAATACTAGGGACAGAAGCTTTAACAGCCAAACCTGACTAACACTGAGGATAACCACAAAGCAATAGCAGCCTTAACCCACTTAATAAAGGCAATAACGAGCCTAAACCACGTAACCTAAGCACTAACAGGTTTTAACCGCTTTACAGAAGCACTAACTGGTTTAAATCGCGTTACAGAAGCAATATTGGGCTTTAACCGCTTTACAGAAGCACTAACAGGTTTAAACCACATTACAGGAGCAATGGCAGGCTTTAACTGCTTAACAGAAGCATTAGTGAACTCAAACGGTTTAACAGAAACAATCGCAACCTTACCGCGTAACGAAACAAAACTCCAAAAGACCCAAAAGGCACCAATGAAAATGCGAAGGACGTTCGCCGAAACCGTCGTAGCAGTAAAAAGGTCTAAGGACCAAGAAATACCCCGCACCATGGGAGAGCTAGGGCCTTGCCTAAATACAGCACAGAACAGCTGAAAGCAATCTCTGCAAGTGCCCTAGCTTCTCCCTCAGTTGCTCAACAGTCCGGCGGGGCATAGCAACAGTCTTGTCCGGATCGCCCCCTAGTGACTGGGAAAGACAATGCAAGTTCAGTCTCCGGCGATCCCTGACATGATGTGACACACAGTAAGTGAGCAGAATGTTTAAAAACTCCAGCAGCACGGCTATGTCTGATCCAATCGTACTAGCAAAACAGACAACAGTATTTTTGTAAATCAGATTAGTTATCTTTGAAATTTTACTTTAAAAATGTTATTAATTAAATAAAAATATACAAAAAAGAATTGAATTAAAAATCAGTAAAGGCTTTTCACTGCTTAGTACTTTGTCTGATGATCAAATGTATCTGTAAATAATACAAACCAAATGATCTTTCTGATCATTTCCATTATGTTTGAAATTTTTATGTACATAAATAAATAATCTATTCACCATTAATAAATGAGAAATTGAAACTCTTCCAGTTTTTTGTGCTTTATATTCAGAATAATTTTGTATAGATGGTAAACTTGCTCCTTTCTTGCTCTTGACATTTGCAGAGAACAATCTAAACCATTACACATTTTTGCACACTTTAAGGAGCAAATAAAACCAGTTATATTTTTGAAACCTTAGAAAAACACTACACCATTTGCACATGGAAGAAATTATATTTACTTTCTTTTAGAGTCTGTTTTATTAGAATGTAGATAAGCATTTAAATGAGCAAATTGCACAAGATATGTTAATTTCTTTCAGTCTAAAAATTAGCTAAACATGTAATATTTCCAGTGGTGATCAAACTTTGCATACAATAGTAATTAATGTTGTTACAAGACTTAGGGTGAAATGTATTGTTTAGTGATTCTGATGTGATGTTTGCAGAACCTTTTTTGTAGACCAGTGGACCTGTGCTCTAGAAAAATGCAGCAATGCATATAAATGCTAAGTTTAATATTTTAAATGACCTGACCCGAATCGTGGTGGATTAATAACTCCATGATGCCGTGGCCCTTCAACAGTGACATCATAAAAGGAAGGGATTTGTGAGGAATAATACATACAAATAAGAATATGCAATATGGTCTTGTACAACTACTAATCACATTATAGGCTACTTTACTCCATTATGGCATTTAAAAGCATGACATTAAGACATACATGTTTATTTTTGGAAATGCTGCTTAATGAGCATATTTACTGACATATTATTAAATCCAGGTTTAAGTGATTTCCAGCACCAACATTTCTCTCTTGAAATCCTCACCTTAAAACATCCACCATCAAATGATCCTGTTCTCTAATATCATAGATTTTTTTGTTAGTTTTATTAAAACTTCTTATGGGAAGAAAAAAATGAAGACAAATATATGTGGCTTACTTATAGAATTTTAATAATATTTAAATTTCATAAGTAATGCTCAAGCAACAGAAATGACAGCATCTCTGACATCGTCTTCCTCATCTGCTCATCATTTAACATTTTTTTCCAGGGCCTTGATTCTGAGCTTTCGCAGGGCAGTGATCCTGGGGTTTCGCAGGGCAGTGATCCTGGGGTTTCGCAGGGCAGTGATCCTGGGGTTTCGCAGGGCAGTGATCCTGGGGTTTTGCAGGGCAGTGATCCTGGGGTTTCGCAGGGCAGTGACCCTGGGGTTTCCCTGGGCTCTGATCCCGCCCTTTGCCTGAGTCCTTGTTACCTGCACATCCCTTTCCCTTGTCTCCCTGCTGAAGGAATACATATAAATGTTATCTTTTTTTGCTCAAATGACATGATACTAGTTGTTCTTGACACACCTTTATGTCTGAGAAGGGAAGTTAGGGATTTACCTCATGTTTGTATCCTGTTCATGCAAAAGAAAAACAATGACAAAGTATTGTATTCATTAAAGAATAATAATTATTTCATTAATGAATAATAATTAGTAAAAAAAGGTAATTTAAAAAATATACCTCCTTTATCACACATTGTTAATTGATCAGTCTTGGAAATAACCGATGTGAAACTGTTGAAACATATACTATTAGTGAACAATTATTATGACCATGCATTTTTCTGTTATTGTAATATAACTTATCCATAACAGCATTATACTGTGTGTAATACATCTAAAATTTATCAATGCGACTTAGCAGTAATAAAGTTAGTCTTACCTGCTGCAATGAGGAGATATACTCTGAAGAACTCCTCAGGTCTGTGTGAATTTATGTTGTGGCCACTCCCCGGAGCAGTGAATCAGGTGTAGGCAGGTAGCTAAGGGCAGGCTTAGTGCTGCAGAGATGCAGGTGGGGCAACCTAATAGAGATGAGATTTAAGATTTTATATATTGTCATATGTACTTTATCATACATTTTCCCAATTCCAAATCTTCATGTGAGTGTCAATAAAGTCGGTCTGTCAGTCTATCTAATTTAATCTAATCTATCTTTATACTATAAAATGAGCAACCTCAGTTCTCTAGTGCTGAACATTTCTAGTTTCTAGTGAGGTAACAGTTGTCCCTGATTGCCCTTTTTCTCTCATTGAATCTTATTGCACTTTTAGGTCACTTGGGACACGCAGATCAAGCCTGAGCTTCACTCAGTAGCAGGGACGCTAATGAACATATGGGACTCAGCTGGCTGGGACTGCTTATAAGCTTGGCTGGAACTTACGCACCTTGCATTGTATTGACTCGGTTGTGTCACATCGTGCTAGCCTACCAGTATGGATTACACCATTGTAGATTACTTTTGTTTGTGGTCTATGTGTGGATCAGTCTCGCCATGTTTAGCTTTGTGCTATGCCTGAGCATTCTTCGTACTTTTGTTTACGTTCACATTCACCACGCTACATGTTAGTTTAGTGCTACGCCTGAGCGTCCTTCACTCTTGTGTTTACATCCATGTCCACGCTACTATGCTTATTGATCCACGGTACACCTGAGCGTCTCATCGCTCCATTGATTACGTCCACGTCCTTAGGTTCTATCTTCACTCTTTTGTTAGCTGTGTTGCCCTTTGTTTTATGGACTTTTACGTTTGGACTATTTTTATTATATTTTTTGTGTCCACAAACTTTTGTCTATAGGGTGTATACGTATATGCTTAACATTCCCTATACCTTGTGTAAAATTGCACGTTATGTGCTTTGGGCATTGTGTGAACCCCATATTATATACTTTTATTGGCAAAGCTATAAGGTAGTAGTGGATCAGTGTTGAATAAATAGCCAAGATACTGTACACATACAGTACTATTTTTTCAGTCTAGCCTCAGCCGTGCTCTGCTGGAACATCCAGAATCAACCTGTGATCTACGCACAGTTCTCGTGCAGCAGAGTGCACAGATCCAGCTTGTGTCTTGTCCTCACGCCTCATAATGGGCGTCATGTGTTGATTCCACATGCACACTCACTGCTTCTGCTGCTCTCCCATCGACTCTCTGTCTCCTCGCGCCTACCACTAATTCACTTATTCATCATCTAATTCAGCTCATTTCTTTACTTTGTTCTCCACTAAAGTCTGCACTGTTACATGTGTCATTACTGTAATAAATGAGCTAATGTATTTGGCAAGGTAATAGACCGATTATGTAGATTAACACCTACAGTGGGGCAAAAAAGAATTTAGTCAGCCACTGACTGTTCTCTTACTCAGAAAAATGAGAGAGGTCTGTAATTTTCATCATAGGTACACTTCAAATATGAGAAACAAAATGAGAAAAAAAAATCCAGGAAATCACATTGTATGATTTTTAAAGAGTTTATTTGTAAATCATAGTGGATTTCTGGCTCTCACACACCTGTAACTTCTTCTTTAAGAAGCTATTCTGTCCTCCACTCATTACCTCTATTAATGGCACCTGTTTGACCTCGTTATCTGTATTAAAGACACCTGTCCACAGCCTCAAACAGTCAGACTCCAAACTCAACCATGGCCAAGACCAAAGAGCTGTTGAAGGACACCAGGAAGAAAATGACCTGCAGCAGGCTGGGAAGATTGAATCTACAATAGGCAAGAGGGTTGGTGTGAATAAATCAACTGTGGGAGCAACTGTAAGACATACAAGACCATTGATAGTCTCCCTTGATCTGGGGCTCCAAGCAAGATCTCATCCTGTGGGGTCAAAATGATCATGAGAACAGTGAGCAAAAATCCCAGAACTAAACGGAGGGACCGGACCATCAGTAACACACTATGCCAAGAGAGACTCAGATCCTGCAGTGCCAGGCATGTCCCCCTGCTTAAGCCAGTACATGTCCAGGCCCATCTGAAGTTTGCCAGAGAGCATATGGATGATCCAGAAGAGGATTGGGAGAATATCATGTGGTCAGATGAAACCAAAATAGAACTTTTTGGTAAAAACTCAACTAGAGGAAAAAGGATGCTGAGTCGCATCCCAGGAACACCATACCTACTGTGAAGCATGTGGGTGGAAACATCATGCTTTGGGGCTGTTTTTCTGCAAAGGGGACTGATCCGTGTTAAGGGGAGAATGAATGGGGCCATGTATATAGTGAGATTTCAAGCCAAAACCTCCTTCCCTCAGTGAGTGCATTTGACGATGGAACATGGCTGGGTCTTCCAGAATGACAATGATCCCAAACACACGACCGCTCGGGGCAACAAAGAAGTGGCTCCGTAAAAAAGCATTTCAAGGTCCCTGGAGTGGCCTAGCCAGTCTCCAGACCTCAAACCCATAGATAGGAAAATTTTGTGGGGGGAGTGGAAAGTCCGTGTTGCCCCAAAACCTCACTGCTCTAGAGAAGATCTGCATGGAGGAATGGGCCAAAATACCAGCTTACTACAGTATGTGCCAACTGGTGAAGACTTACAGGAAACGTTTGACTCTGTCATTTTCAACAAAAGGTTATGTTACAAAGTATTGAGCGATGAACCAAAAATTATTGACCAAATACTTATTTTTCCACCATAACTTGCAATTTTAAATTATTTATGTGATTTCCTATTTTTTTTTTCTCATTTTGTCTCTCATAGTTGAAGTGTACCTATGATGAAAATTACATAACCTCTCTCATCTTTCTAAGTAGGAGGCGAACTTACACAACAGTGGCTGCTAAATAAATTTTTTTTTCCCCACTGTAATAATATGCTCATGGGTGCAAAAACCAAACAAATCTTTACCAGAAGGGACTTGTCATAATAAAAATCTGGCAGATGTTTAGGTAATAGGACTATAAATTAGGTTTTCAAAAATGGCTACATCCTCAATGTTTGTATGAAAATGTGAGTTTAATCATATGTTCAGCTTTATTATTCCATAAATATATTACAATTACTAAACAGTTGTTGTTACAGTATGAACTTCACAAATCTCCTGTAATCCAGATTGATACCAAACCTCCATGTGTTAGGTTTCTGGCATTTTTATCCTGTTTGTGGGGGTTTTTTGTCATTACAGTTGAGTTATGGACTGGTTTACTGACTGATGTTATATTCCAGTTGTTTTTCAATGGCTCATTGCTAAGAAATGAAGGGAGCCAAAGGCATACTTGTGAGGCATTCTTTTTTTCACTTGTGCCCAGATTTTACTTCCTGACCTTAAATCAACTCCTCACTTTGAACAGTGAGTGAGAAACCAGCAAGTCACAAGAGATAGACATAAAATAGTCATGGATACTGAACGGAAAAGTTATTTTTTTTGCCTTTGCCACTCACAGACAACTGTATGTAATATTGGATCATTTTCCTCAATAAATAAATTATATCTATCTATCTATCTATCTATCTATCTATCGATCTATAGAGATATATATAGGATTTAAATATATATATATATATATGATATATAGATATATATATAGATATATATATATATATATATATATACAGTGTATATATATATATATATATATATATGTGTGTGTGTGTGTATGTATGTATGTATGTATGTATAGGGTGTCTTGAATCTGTGCAGGGTACAATGACGTCTCAAGACTATCAAGGAATTCTAGAGAGAAATGTGCTGCCCAGTGTCAGAAAGCTTAGTCTCAGTCGCAGGTCATGGGTCTTGCAACAGGATAATGACCCAAAACACACATCTAAAAACACCCAAGAATGGTTAAGAGGAAAACACTGGACTATTCTGAAGTGGCCTTCTATGAGCCCTGACCTAAATCCTATTGAGCATCTTTGGAAGGAGCTGAAACATGTCGTCTGGAAAAGGCACCCTTTCAAACCTGAGACAACTGGAGCAGTTTGCTCATGAGGAGTGGGCCAAAACACCTGCTGAGAGGTGCAGAAGTCTCATGACAGATACAGGAATTGTTTGATTGCAGTGTTTGCCTCAAAAGGTTTTCCAACAAAATATTATGTTAGGGGTACCATCATTTCTGTCCAGGTCTGTTTCATGAGTTTATTTTTTTTTAATAATTCTGTTGAGGCATGGTTGAAAAGCAATGTCTGACTTTTGTTTGTTCATTTTCATAGACTTTGTATTTATTATTACTTTTGTCAGATTAAAGTTATCTTTGTTACCATTGTGGGTTTTTTCATTAACTGAGGGGTACCAACAATTTTGTCCACGTGTGTAAATATACATATAAATAGTCCATGATCCAACAATCTCAAACCACCAGCATCCTGTAGGCTGCATCCTGTGAGCACTGATCAAGGATTAGAGCATGACTAACAAACTTTGCAACAACACACGAGCTACTGTCTTTGACTTTACAACTACAAGCAACAAGGTAGAAATGTCTAATAGAGTCCACAGTGAGCGAACATAATGTTTAAAAACTCCAGCAGCACTGCTGTGTCTGATTGAAGCCAGACCATATCCATGGAAACTACTATCTGTTGTGTAAAGAGTTGGAGGACGAGTTCTCCAATCCTCTCACACAGACAGGACTGGCCGCAGCTCTATCAGTCAAACAGGGTAGGCAGGAGTCCCCACAGGTCTATTATCATTGTTTGGTTTCAACAATCAACCAGATATGGAGGAAGATTTAAACTTCAAATCTTTGTTCGTCCAAAACCTCCATCCTACCACAAGCTACTATATAGGCGTCTCAGCCTGCCCCCGCACATTAAACAGTAGAGAATTGCGTGACTTAGCAATCAAGGGGTTTGTTAAATGTCAGCAAACTGCCCTGAAGCAGGTAGACCCTCCTAGTGTGTATCGATACCACCTTTTTACCTTTAAAACTGAAAGGAGCCTCGGAATTGGGACCAGCCAATCCAACTCAATACTCCAACCAGGCCCAGGGCCCAAACAAGGGACAAGGGATCCCTCAGTCCCCACAGAACCATAGGTGCCACAGGTATCCTAAACAACAGTGCTCAGATCGTAATCGAGATCGTGCGAACTCGGACACCGGTCAGCGTCCTCCAAGGTATCACCACGATCGGTCTCCTCCCGATCAATGCAAAAACCGCAAGGTCCAAGAGAACCAAGGGCATATTGGACATGCCTCACGGTCTAATCGTCAATGGGCTAACCCAAAACGACCTTTATTCACTCAGTACACTACTGAGAAGAGGGTTGGAACAACACTGAGCCAAGAAAAAGGCTACAGCAAAAAGAGTAGGGCAGAAAACAAATCTAAAATGGTCAAAATCAGTCAGGAAGACTTAGCAGTCCTTAAAAGAGTGACAGATAATATGTGCCAAGTTGATAGCCAGGAAGCAGATCTGTCCTCCCTCACCTCTGCTCCCCCTGAGTCACCTTTCCAGCCTTTGTTAAGCCATGTTGAAACAAAGGAGGATTGCTCCCCCTTTCCTTCTGCCTTCAAGAGTGCCAGAGTCATTCCTATCTTGAAGAAACCTACACTCGATGTCACAGACATCAACAACTACAGACCAGGATCACTTCTTTCCTTCCTCTCTAAAATACTTGAACGTGCTGTGTATAACTAATTTTCAACCTTTCTCACACAGAATGATCTACAAAATCACAACCAGTCTGGCTTCAAAGCAGCTCACTCCACAGAAACTGCACTGGTGGCTGTTTCTGAGAAACTTCATGCTGCTAGAGCATCCAGACTTTCATCCAGACTTTGATTCTTCTTGAACTTTTGGCAGCCTTTGACACAGTTGACCATAAGATTCTCCTTTCTGTCCTCTCCAGCCTTGGGATCACAGGCTCTGCCTGGAAGTGGCTTGCATCCTACCTGTGGGGATGATCTTATCAAGTATCATGGAGAGGCTCCTTATCTGCACCACGTGCTCCTACAACTGAAGTTCCACAAGGCTGAATTCTGGGACCTCTTTTTCTCTCTCTCTACACTCGTTCTCTTGGTGAAGTCATAACCTCTCATCGCTTCTCCTATCACTGTTATACTGATGATACTCAGCTCATTTTCTCTTTTGATCCAACAGATGTACAGGTCTCCACACGTATCTCTACATGTTTGGAGAGCATCTCATCATGGATGTCAGCTCATCATTTGAAGCTAAACCACAGCAAAACAGAACTGCTTTTCATTCCTGCAGAGGGGTCCCCTTATCAAGATCTTGCCATCTCCCAGATGAACTCCTCCATCACACCCTCTGAGAACGCAAGAAACCTTGGAGTTATCTTTGATAACCAACTGAGCTTCTCTGCTCATATTTCCAAACTGACCCAGTCATGCAGGTACCTTTGCTACAATATCAGGAGAAGCCGACCCTTCCTCTCCAGAGAAGCCACCCAAGTGCTTGTCCAGTCTCTTGTTATAACAAAACTAGAGTACTGCAATGCTCTTCTGGCTGGTCTTCCAATGCGTACAATCAGATTCCTGCAACTGATTCAGAATGCAGCAGCTCGTCTGGTTTTCAAACTACACAAGTTTTCTCATGTCACCCAACTGCTGCGTTCACTTTACTGACTCCCTGTAGCTGCCCGCATCAGATACAAAACCTTGAATGGCACAGCACCATCTTACCTAAAAGCTCTGATCAAACCACGTTCTGTACCTCGCACCCTCCGAGATACAAGCTTGGCCCGACTGGAGCCTCCACGTAAGATTAAAGGAAGACAAGCTTCAAGACTCTTCTCCGTCCTGGCACCCAGGTGGTGGAATGAACTTCCACTGGATGTTCGAATGGCTGAGTCTCTTGCTGTCTTCAAGAGGCGACTAAAGACTCACCTCGTCACCCAGCATTTAAGTGAATAAAACTGCATATCCTCCATTTAAAAAATAAATAAATAAATAAAAATAAATTCTACAGTAGATACTAGTATGTTGTACTTGGATTATGTACTTGATCTATTGTTTACTTGTACTAATATGAGGTTCTGTCTCCTAGGAAGATTACAAAGCACTTCTGTAAGTCACTCTGGATAAGGGTGTCCGCTAAATTCTGTAAATGTAAATGTAATGTAAATTCAATCATACTAGCAAAACACCCATAATATTTTTGTAATTCAGGATAGTTGTCTTTTAAATATTACTTGAAATATAATATTAATTAAATAAAAAAAGATTAAAAAGAATTGAATAAAAAGTCAGTAAAGGCCTTTCACTGCTTAGTACTTTATACACAATAGTATATATTATAGTACTTAGTACACAAATAATCTATACACCATTAATAATCTTAAATGGATTCTTCAAAATGCATGGTTTGTTTTGCAATTTGAATTTCACACTGACATTTTTTTTTTATATGCATGCAAAATATTTTATTACTGGACTAAATAATGAACCTGTTATTGTTATGTTTGCCTGGGTAGCAGGCAAACTGTATAAAATAAACACAGTTTTAGGACCCAAGTATGTACGCCGAGCAATGAGCATGCAACTAGTTTCAGGGATTCCCTGGTATACCAAAAGCACCCGAAGCATAACATGGTTCTACGGGGGTGTGTATCGCGAGACGGGAAGCAAGTCACGGTACTACGGCCACCCGTAGCGTGTCACTTACACGGAACCGGAGGACGAGGGTGAACACAGTGCAGTGTCCTCCGAAAAGGTGAGAGCGTAAGAGGAGAACCTTTTTTGTAGACCAGTGAACCTGTGCTTTTGGGAGATCTTCTTTTGAGTTTCTGGAGTTCCTCGTAGTTCAGTTGCAGTTTACTCAAATTTAATACAAACAAATACATACAAATCATATAATCAGCAAAGTTATTTGAGTTTGAAGTTGAGCCTTTGAGAAAAAAAAATCATTTGATGAATTTGTGAAAATCTTGGTTGTTTTTGCCATGTTCACCCTTTCTCAGTTGGCACTGACTTAAAAAATTTGTATAAAATCTCATGAACCATGTTATCCACATTTTTCTATGTTACAAAGAGTGTCTTGTGATGTGACTGAATGTTTGGCTTTCTGTTCTGCTCTGTAAGTGCATGATGGGGTTTACTGTCAGCACAAGGAGTGACAGTCAGCACTCCTTGATCTCCTGTGGTCATCAAGTAGTTCTTACAAAACTTTGAGGTGGGTCATTACGTTTTTTGCAGGGGTATGTTTCCTGCTGCAGTATCAATCCTTCTCCACAATGATAAAAAAATCCACTGATCAGACCTTTGAGAACCCCACTGTAACTATTTTAGAAAATGCCCCCAATATGCTTCAAGTACAGAGACATGTTGTCACGCCCACCGGCCGCCCGGCTCGCTGCACCTGCTGATCACGCTCACCCGTTTCCCTTGTCATTCCCGCACTATTTAACCCTCACTCAGTTCACTCTCCCTTGTGGATTCACGATGTCCCTACCTTGCCTCACCTGTGCGTCAGTCTCGTGTTTTGTTAATAAACCACCTTACCAGCCAGTGGCCTTGCGTGTGTCTCCTGCTTCCCTCCAGAGTGTGACAGTTGAATCCACCCATATGGAGACAGCGACTACTGGCTCTGGCCGCGAGCCTACCGAAGGACGGTGACTCGCCAACTTCCGTGCCCGGCTTGGAGAGGTGGCTCAGGACGCGGAGTGCGTTGCCGTGGACTTCGACTCGCTTATCCGCTCGCTCAACGGGCTCGCCCTGCGTCTCTCTAAGCCGCTGCTGCCTCCCGCCGCCGCGGACCTCACCGCCTCCGTTCCACCTCCCGTCCGCGACGCCGCTCGCCAGCCTACCCTCAGCGACGCCGATCACCAGCCTACCCTCAGCGACGCCGATCGCCAGCCTACCCTCCGCGACTCCAATCGCCAGCCTCCCGTCGGCGACCCCGCTCGCCAGCCTACCCTCCGTGACTCCGATTGCCAGCCTCCCGTCGGCGACCCCGCTCGCCAGCCTACCCTCGCTCGCCGGCGTCCAGCCAGCACCCGCGCTTGCCAGTCTTCCCTCCACGACTCTGCTCGCCATCTTCCGCTTGGCTCCCCCGCTCGCCAGCTTCAGGCCGGCGTTTCTGCTCGCCAGCCGCTCAACTGCTGCCAGCCTCTTCCAGGGGGGGGGGGGGGCTTGGCTTGCTGCACCTGCTGATCACGCTCACCTGTTCGTCGTTTCCCTCGTCATTCCCGCACTATTTAACCCTTCCTCAGTTCACTCTCCCTTGTGGATTCACGATGTCCCTACCTTGCCTCACCTGTGCGTCAGTGTCGTGTTTTGTTAATAAACCACCTTACCAGCCAGTGGCCTTGCGTGTGTCTCCTGCTTCCCTCCAGAGTGTGACACGTACATATATTCAAATTGTATTAGTGAAAATTCTCTCAGTATTCTTCAGATACAGAGACATATTTCACCATAATAACTAGTTATTAATCCATCATGATTTAGGTCAGGTCATTTAAATATTAAACTTATCATTTATATGCATTGCTGCATTTTTCTAGAGCACAGGTCCACTGGTCTACAAAAAAGTTCTGCAAATGTCACATCAGAATCACTAAACAATGCCTTTCGCCCTAAATTTTGTAACAAATGAATTACTATTTTATGTAAAGCTTGAGCACCACTGGAAATATTACACGTTTTGCTGATTTTTAGATTGAAAGACAATAACATATGTTATGCAGCTTAAATAATACATATATCTGCTCATTTAAATACTTACCTGCATTCTAATAAAACTTATAAAAAAAAACTTAACATCAGCAGTTAGCGCTCCACAGCTCAGTATCTAAGCAGTTAGCGCCCCTTAGCTTAGTAGATGAGTCGTTACCACCCAGTAGCTCTGTATCTTTGCTGGTTTGTTGGTTCCGTGTCTGAATTGTTAGCTTCGTATAGTTCCATACCAAAGCACGCCACGCCCTCTGCTTCTGTAGTCGAGCATGTTAGCTCCGATCCTGAGTTTGTTGGTTCCGTGTCTGTATCGTTAGCATTGTATAGTTCTGTATCCAAGTGTGTCGCGCCCTCTGGTTCCGTAGTGGAGCATTTTATCTCCGTATCTGAATTCGTTAGCTCTGTATCTGAGCATGGTAGCCCAGTACAGGCCCGCTACGCAACTTGATTCTGTACCTTAACCTGTCACGCGACTTAGCCCCATACCTGAATTGGATTCACAACTACGTTTAGTATCTGAGTTTGTAGCACCTCATAGTTTCGTACCTGATCATGTTAGCATTGCTCCAGAGCACAATGTGTCTCTTAGTTCTGTACCTGAGAACAATGCGCCACCTAGTTCTGTACCCGAACGAGACATAACCTTCAGTAAGTTATCAGAGCAAGTTGCGCCAACCCCAGCGCCACGGACTTTTGCGCCGATCCCTGTACCACGGACATTAGACAACACCACCTGTGCCAGTTCCGAGGACGTCTGTTCCCGTGCCAGCGCCGAAGTTGTCTGTTCTCATGCCAGTGCTGAGGTTGTCTGTTCCCGTGCCAGTGCAGAGGTTGTCTGTTCTTGTGCCAGCGCCGAGGGCATCTGCTTTCTGCTCCATTTAATGTTCCAGCACCGAGGGCGTCTGTTCCTGTGCCTGTGCCAGCGCCGAGGGCGTCTGTTCCTGTGCCTGCGCCGAGGGCATATGTTCCAGTTCCTGTAACAGCGCCGAGGGTGTCTGTTCCAGTTCCTGTACCTGCGCCTGCGCCGAGGGCGTATGTTCCAGTTCCTGTGCCTGCGCCGAGGGTGTCGGTTCCAGTTCCTGTGCCAGCACTGAGGATGTCAGTTCCAGTTCCTGTGCCTGTGCCAAGGGCGTCTGTTCTTGTGCCTGTGCCGAGGGCATATGTTCCAGTTCCTGTGCCAACGCCGAGGGTGTCTGTTCCAGTTCCTGTGCCGCGCCGAGGGTGTCTGTTCCAGTTTCTGTGCCAGCGCCGAGGGTGTCTGTTCCAGTTACTGTGCCTGCACCGAGGGCGTCCGTGCGGGAGGCCTTGCCAGAGGCCGTATGTTCCCGAGAGGCCTTGCAAGAGGCCGTATGTTTCAGTCGGGCCAGCCAGGAGGCATGGTTGATGCATGATTATTTATGTTGAACCTGCACCCATCTCCTATCTGCCCGTAAGGCCCCGTCGTGACAATGATGATTTGGTTTGTATTATTTACAGACACATTTGATCATCAGACAAAGTACGAAGCAGTGAAATTAATTCTTGAGAAATTAATTTAATTCCATTCTTTTTAGTATATTTTGATTTAATTATTAATATTTTTCAAGTAATATTTCAAAGGTAACTATCTTGAATTACAAAAATAATCATGTGTGTTTTGCTAGTACGATTGGAACAAACACAGCAATGTGTTTGCTCAGTGTGCACTCTATTCAACATTTCTACCATGTTGCTCCACCTTGGAGAAGTAAAGTCAAAGGCAGTAGCTCATGTGTTGCTGCACAGTCTGTGTTAGTCATCCTCTAATCCTTGATCGCTGCTCACAGGACGCTGCCTACAGGATGCTGGTGTCTGGACATTTTTTGTTCGTGGACGATTTTCAGTCCAGCTGTGACAGTAGGGTATTTTAAACCTCCAGGAGCACTGCTGTGTCTGATCCAGTCATACCAGCACACACACTAACACACCACCACATCAGTGACAGTGCAGTGCTGAGAATGATCCACCACCCAAAGAGCACCTGATCTGTGGTAGACATGTCTGGATCCTGACCATTGGAGTAAAGGGGCTAACAACAAAGTATGTAGAGAAACAGATGGACTACAATCTGTAATTGTATAATTATAAAATGCAGTGACCACAAAACTTAAATGAAGAATAATCTAAATATTAATTGAAAAATATAGAATGCCTAAGAATTTGCACAGAACTATACATACATACACATATATAGACACAAACAAATACACATATACAGGTATGCGTCCATGATACATTCTGTGAAATTGCAGGTTATTTTATCTGGATGTTATGCTACCACCATTATGAAGTGAGTTTGTGAGCCCCTTAGATTTTTTATGTAAACGGTAAAAAATGTAAGGTTAAAGGTGTTGCACATGGTCATTTATTTATTGAGGAAAATTACATACAGTGTCTGTGAGTGGCAAAGGCTAAAATAACTTTTGCCTTCAGTATCTATGACTCTATCTATCTCTTGTGACTTGCTGGTTCAAGTTAGGAGTGGATTTAGGGCAAACAGTAAAATTCTGGCACAGTGACAAAAACAATGCCTCACAAGTACGACCTGGCTCCCTTTGCTTCTTAGCACAGAGCCATTGAAAACAACCACAACGTAACATCACTAAAACAGCAAACCAGCCCATAACTCAATTCTAATGACATAGAAACCCCTCACAAACATGGACAGAACAAGCCAGACTCATGGATGTGGAATCAGACATGGATTACAGGATATTTGTGAAGTCAGTACTGTACACCAGCTGTTAGTAATTTTAATATATTTATGGAATTAAACTGAACATATGATTAAACTCACATTTTCGTACAAACATGAAGATGTAGACATATTTAAAACCTAATTTATAATCATATACCATATTACATATTACATATAACATCTGCCAGAATTTCATTATGACAAGTCCTTCTGGTAAAGATTTGTTTGGTTGACACCCATGGGCATATTATGTGTTAATCTATGTAATCTGTCTATTACCTTGCCAGATACATTAGCTGATTTAATACATTAATTACACATGTAACAGTGTAGACACTGGTGGAGAACAAAGTAAAGAAATGAGTTGAATTGGACGATGAGTAAGTGAATAAGTGGTAGGTGAGAGGAGACAGAGAGTCGATGGGAGATCAGCAGAAGCAGCGAGTGTACATGTGGAATCAACACACCTTGCCCATTATGAGGCATGAGGATAAGACACAGGCTGTATCTGTGCACTCTGCTGCACGTGAACTGTGCGTAGATCACAGGATGATTCTGGATGTCCCAGCAGAGCATCACTGAGGCTAGACTGAAGTAATAGTACTGTATGTGTACAGTATCTTGGCTATTTAGTCAACACTGATCCACTACTACCTTATAGCTTTGCCAAGAAGAGTATAAAATATGGGTTCACACAATGTCCAGAGCACATAATGTGCAATTTCACAAAAGGTATAGGGAACGTTAAGCACTGCATATATGCACTGCATATACATGTTAGACAATAAGCCCTGTCAAACCTTTGTTATTTCAATAGCTTTTCAAGGTGTCTAATGGAGTTGAGCTATGAGGTTCTGTGCAATCCAGCCAAGGTTTCATTCAAAGCTGGAAAATCAATTTGCTATGGATTGTAAAGACAGCAATGCAGAAAGATGATGATTTGACTTGTTGGAAGCTAAACCTATAAATGAGTCATATTGAGAGTTACTGGTGTTTTTTGAGTCACGGCACATATTTTACAGTAGAAAAATTACAAGGCACACCAAAAAACAAAAATGTCACAAAAAGTATCTTTATTGAAATATAATGAAAATCTTGTCTCAATTTACTCAATTTACTTCCTTAGTGTGAAACCTGGGCCTGTTTAGTTGAACACAAAGCTGATATCTTACTGTCCTCTAGTGGAAGAGAATGTAGTTGGTCTGCTTGTCACTGCACGCCGCTCGCTTTGAGTACAAGTCAGGTGAAATTGGAAAATCTTCCACGGCACACTTGATAATCTCTCACTGCACACTTATGTCCTATGGCACAGTGGTTGGGAAACACTGAGTTAGCACATATTGAGAGCACAGATATATAAAGTCTAACCTCGTTAGACCTCTGTGATGGCAGGACGGATTTTCCTCCATGCATTTTACCTCAAAAAGCCACCAACTTCGACTCACGCCTTGACCAAGCTTAAAATGTGACAAATGTCCTGCCAGTAATAAAATTCTACCCGACTAAGCCACGTCACAGCTCTCTCGCTCTCTCTCCCTCTCCTCAAGTGAGCTGCGTGTTTGGCTCATGCTCTGCTTGAGTAAGAGGGCTGTTCGTTTCAATTCATCCCCTTTTGCCTATTCACGCATATTCATACCACAGCCCGGGGTTTGATTCACAGCCACTGCCGGCGTGGTCTGGCTGTTTATTTAGTTTCTTTTATTTATTTTCATTTATATTTTGGTTCATTAATTCCATCTGGAGCTAACTGCACTTGGGTCCTCAAACCAGTTATTCTTTTGTTTTCACGGTTCACCAACATTTTAATATGGCAGACCGTAACACTACTAACGTTTTCATATATTGATCAATTTTTTTTCTCAAAGACTCAACTTCAAGCTCATATTGTTATGCTGATTATATGATTTGTAATTGAAAATCACTGTATTAAATTAGAGTAAACTGGAAATTGGAAGGTTTGTGTCAGGCAGGGGCTCTACTGATCTGCTCGAACTACCACATACCCTACCCCTGAACTATGAGGAACCCCAGAAACTCGAAACATGGAAAATGAAGGGACAGATAGACACTTGAATGAAACCCAAAGAAGACAACATCTCCCAAAAGTGCAATGAGATCCTCAATGAGAGAGAAAGGGCAATCAGGGACAACTGTTACCTCACCAGAAACTCTGATGCTCAGCACTAGGAACTGCGGTTGCTCATTTTATAGAATAAAGAAAGATTAGATTACATTAGATATACAGAAAAACAGGCAGACTTTATTGACACCCACAAGAACCTTTGGAATTGGGAAAATGTATGACAAAGTACATATGACAATATATAAAATCTTAATTTCCATTAGGTTTCCCCACCTACATCTCTGCAGCACTAAGCCTGTCCTTAGCTACCTGCCTACACCTGATTCACTGCTCCGGGGGAGTGGCCACATCATAAATTCACACAGACTTGAGGAGTTCTTCAGTGTCTAGCTCCTCATTGCAGCAGGTAAGACTAACTTTATTACTGGTAAGTCTCATTGACTGTTACTTACTATTACTAGTTATATACTAATGAATATTAGATATACTACATACAGTATATTGCTGTTATGGATAAGTTATATTACAATAACAGAAAAATGCATGGTCATAATTATTGTTCACTAATGTTATCTGTTTTCAACAGTTTCAGATCAGTTATTGCCAAACCTGATCAATTAACAATGTGTGATAAAGGAGGTACATTTTTAAAATTTTGTAAAAAAAAAATTATATACATAAAATAATTAATTACATTAAAAAAAAAAACAACAATATTTTGTCATTTTTTTTCTTTTGCATGAACAGGATACAAACAAGAGGTAAATCCCCTAATTTCTCTTCTCAGACATAATGGTGTTTCACAACTAGTATCATGTCATTTGAGCAAAGAAAGATAACATTTATATGTATTCCTTCAGCAGGGAGACAAGGGAAAGGGATGTGCAGGTAACAAGGACTCAGGCAAAGGGAGAGATCAGAGCCCTGGGAAACCCCAAGGTCACTGCCCTGCGAAGCCCCAGGATCACTGCCCTGCAAAACCCCAGGATCACTGCCCTGCGAAACCCCAGGATCACTGCCCTGCGAAAGCCCAGGATCAAGGCCCTGGAAAGAAATGCTAAATGATGAGCAGATGGGCAAGAAGATTTCAGAGATGCTGTCATTTCTGTTGCTTGAGCATTACTTATGAAATTTAAATATTATTAAAATTCTATAAGTAAGCCACATATGTTTGTCTTCATTTTTTCTTCTCAAAAGAAGGATCAAGACAAGTTTGAATAAAATGAAAAAATAAACCTATGATATTAGAGAGCAGGATCATTTGGTGGTTGATGTTTTAAGGTGAGGATTTCAAGAGAGAAATGTTGGTGCTGGAAATCACTCAAACCTGGATTTAATAATATGTCAGTAAATATGCTCATTAAGCAGCATTTCCAAATATATATGTGTATGTCTTAATGTCATGATTTTAAATGCCATAATGGAGTAAAGTAGACTATAATGTGATTAGCAGTTGCACAAGTCATTCTTATTTATGTGTATTATTCTTACAAATCACTTCCTTTTATGATGTCACTGTTGAAGGGCCACGGCACCATGGAGTTATTAATCCATCATGGTTTAGGTCAGAGCATTTATATATTAAACTTAGCATTTATATGCATAGCTGCATTTTTCTAGAGCACAGGTACACTGGTCACAAAAAAGGTTCTGCAAACGTCACATCAGAATAATTAAACAATACATTTGAACCTAAATCTTGTAACAAATGAATTACTTTTTTATGCAAAGTCTGAGTGCCACTGGAAATATTACATGTTTTGCTGATTTTTGATTGAAAGATAATAACATCTCTTGTGCAATTTGTTCATTTAAATGCTTACCTACATTCTAATAAAACAGACTCTAAAAGAAACTAAATATAATTTCTCCCATGTGCAAACGGTGTAGTGTTTTTCTAAGGTTTCAAAATATAGCTGGTTTTTAATGGCTTCTTAAAGTGTGCAAAAATGTGTAATAGTTTAGATTGTTCTCTGCAAACATTACTTTTTTTTCATTTGGAAAAACATCCAACTCAAATAAACATCAAACGTCAAATAAAACTTACCATTTGACCAGGTCTATCAAAGGTTTTGTACAAGACTATACAGTTTATTGTAAACATATCCTCGAACGATGAGTTCTGTTCATGCTAAGTGCCATGGGAACAGAGATAACAGATTCATTATTTAATACAGTAATTAAATGTTTTGCTTGCACATCAAAAACAATGTCAGTGTGAAATTCAAAATGCGAACAAACTGCATTTAGACGAATCCATTTAAGATCATATTGACAGAAGCATATAATCAAATTTCATGTTGCATTTTTCATGAGCAAGAATGGAGCAAGTTTACCATCTAGACAAAAATATTCTGAAGGCATGACAAAACTGGAAGAATTTCAAGCCCTCATTTATTAATGGTGTATAGAAAAATTTTTGTTCCCAGTTGTTAAGTGTGTTTTCCTGATTGTTTGTACCCTAAATGAATAGAAAAAAGTTATTATTTTAAAAACTTTGCTTTTGTGGTCAGCACAATGATATTTTGAAATTGATCTATTTTTAAGGATATATTTGCCATATTTCAAGATACTTAAGAAGCTTCTGGGAATTGTGAGAACTATCAAGAAGTTTCTAGAACTGTCCAGAATTATCTAGAACTTTCTGGGACTGTACAGAATTGTAGTGTAGCTGTATAACTACAGTTATATAGGGCCACTATAAAGCCCCTTCCTGAGAGACGGAGAGACATGATCTAATTGATTGGGATTGCATAGTAAGTGGGCAACAGCCCATCACAGACAAAGGGGAACTGGACCCTAGACAGACAGGTGTGAATCTCATTCTCTATTCGGATTCTGATAACGACAGTATTCAAACTTCACCCCCACACCCATTACAGGAGGAGCTTAGGAAGGACCACTACTTCAAATGTATATATTGTGGTGTTACTCTGCTACCGGGTGATCAGTCCTCTTGCTCTGCTGAATCCTCAGTTACACTCTTGTACTTTGATACTGTCCATGGAATAAAGATTGACCATTTTTAACAAGTTTTTTGGAGAGACATCCTTTTTTCCTTACAGTACAACAGCAACTTAGTCCAATTTAGATGGCATCAAGAGGTTGCATACATCCAGCAGACGCATTTTGCTATGTATGTGGCCATTTTATAAAGACAAGAGGGAAAAAGTACTCTGTGGAAGCATCTGCTAAGATGTGTGAGGCCTACAAAGCATACTTCGGCATACCTGTTGGTGACCTGTTTCTATAGCAAAAATTCATAATTTTCGTTGCCGTGGTCACAAAAGCGAAGTTTATGATGAACAATCTCTCTCATGTCTAAGTCCATTGCCGGCCACTAGAAGTGATGCCGGAAGAGGGCCAAGGTATGGTGGTAGCCAGGGTGGCCGGCAAACCTGGACTCATGAGGTGGCCAGGTGGTCCACCCCCAGGGTCAGAATCCACTCTAGCCCGTGATCTTACCTTCCTTCCAGCTGATGCTAGGGCTGTGTCAGGCTAGCCAGGGGTGCCCGAGATGACATCCCGAGAGGATCAGAGGGATCAGGAGTGTGCGATGAGTAATCTCCACCAGAAGATGGCCGTCCAGGGCGTACCCCCATGTGGGTGGATCCAAGGGCTCCATCTGGGTACCGAGCTGGGCCGCGATATCCTGGTTGATGAGGTTCTCCTCCAAACCAGAGTCAATGAGGGCGTCAACCTGGCGCAAGGATCCCATCAGGTACAGGGTGACTGGCAGCAAGAGGAAGGCTTGGTCAGAATGGGAGGATTGGGTGCTAGGGCTCGCCAGGACCCCCAGACTAACTGGTGAGCATCCCCTTTTGGGCAGAGCGAACAAGAGGTGATGTTGTGGTTCGGTTTCCCGCAGTAGAGGAAGAGCCTGTTAGCTCTACGCCAGGACCGTTCCTCCTTGCTGAGGCGGCTGTGCCCCACCTGCATTGGCTCGACGTCGCCCAGGTCGTTGGTAGACCAGGGATGAAAGACAGGGGGCTCCCGGTGCAGTGGACTTGGCCTGGACTGACGGGGCTGCCTGGACTGGATGGGATGCCCTCTCCAACCTGCGAGCATGTTGGCGCCGGTCCAGGCGGATGGCTGAGTCGACCATGGCTTGCAGACTCTCGGGGTCATCACAGACCACAAGATCATCCTTAAGGCGTTCAGACAGGTCCGACCGGAAAGCCTCGCTCTATGCGGGGTCATTCTAACTGCCGTCCGCGGCCAACAACCAGAACTCCACTGCATAGTCAGAGACAGTGCGGGAGCCTTTCGAAGGCCGATGAGGTGACTCGACGCTGCTTCGCCATGGCTAGGGTGGTTGAACACCACCCTGAACCGATGAACAAAATTGGTGAACAAAAGGGCCTCAAAACCCCCCTGGGAGAGCATGGCCTCAGCCCAAGTCAAGGCCTTACTACGGAGGAGGCCAATGACGTACGAGATTTTAGAAGCATCGGAGACAAAAGCCACGGAACGCTGCTGAAAGACTGCAGCAGAAAGCCCCGGTACTTGGTCAGGTCCACGGCATATGGCTCCAGGTGGGTCATCGAAGGCTTAGCCCATAAATGCTGCTGGGTGAGTGGAGGAGTTGGACATTGGTGTCTCAGTTGGGGTGTTCAGAGGCGGAGAAAGATCCTGAGTGCTGCTGGAGACAGAGGATGTCTGGCTCCCGGCAGCAGAGAGAGTGGAACGGAACAGAAGCAAACAGTTAAGTTTACTGTTCATAGATGAAATTTGCTGGTTAAGGAGGCGGTAGGATTCCAGCAGGGATGCCAACAGCTTGTCGTGCTGTTGAAGCCAAGCCTACTGGCAATCCAAGGCCATATCGACCAGTACGGAAGGGGCTGTCTGTTAATCTGCGGGTTCCATGTTAGCCAGATTGTTCTGTTATGTGGGATCTAGGATCCCACAGGTATTTAGCAGAGGAACCCATGTTGCAAATCAACACACAGGCCAACGACAACAATGTAACAGAAAATTAAATGTTTATGAATAAACCAGAGAGCGAGTGTAAGTGTAAGTGGTGTGATAAATGCCAGCACGGGGATGTCAAGTCCAGGAGGATGGCGACAGGAGCACAGCGAAAGAAAACCAATGGCAGAGATGCGGCGGCTGTGTGAAGCTTGCTTCCAGGGAAACCAGGCCGTAGCGAGCAGGGAGGTGGGAAACCAGGATGCAGCTGACGGCAAATGAGGGAAGCCCGGCTAGGAAGAAGAGGACTGGCTGTGAGTACCACGAAATAAATGCGGCATGAGAGACAAAACAAACGGTAATACCTGTACAGAGCTATGAGCTAGGATAACGTCAATACGTATAGGAGATAGCGCAATGCTACAGAAGGCTAGGCTAAGCTAGCAGAGCAATAACAACAGAGCCAGGTACCGGATGAGACAGAGTACAATCTGGCCATGAGTGGCAGATCGATCGCCGTATATGACGCCTGTCTTGATTGCGGTGGATGATGATCAAGTGTGGAGACTTATGGGGAGTGGAGAATGGGAGCCATTCGATCTGTGAAAGCAAGCATAACTACACAAGCATGCCGCACTCGCAGAACGTAAACAAATGGAACTAAGGGAACGTCGGAAAATAAACAAACGAGGAAACGGCGAAGCGGTCCTAGGGCGAACCCTAACAATATATTTATGGAATTAAGCTGAACATATGATTAAACTCACATATTCATACAAACATGAGGAAGTAACCATATTTAAGACCTAATTTATATCATAATACATCAACAACTTGTTATCATATCTAGAAAAGTGTCTGTGATGTGAGGGCTGTTAATTGTTATAGTGTGTCTCATAAACATCTGCCAGATTTTCATTCTGACAAGTCCTTCTGGTAAAGATTTGTTTGGTTGACACCCAAAAGCATATTAGGTGTTAATCTATGTAATCTGTCTATTACCTTGCCAGATACATTTGCTGATTTAATACAGTAATGACACATGTAACAGTGCAGACACTGGTGGAGTACAAAGCAGAGAAATGAGTTGAATTTGATGATGAATAAGGCGTGCAGCCTCCTTGGCAGCAAACAGCAGCGTAATCAGTACGTTGGATGAATAAGCGATAGGCAAGAGGAGACAGAGAGTCGATGGGAGAGCAGCAGAAGCAGCGAGTGTGTGTATGGAATCAACACATGACACCCATTGTGGGGCGTGAGGATAAGACACAGGCTGGATCTGTGCACTCTCCTGCACGAGAACTGTGCGTAGATCACAGGATGATTGTGGATGTCCCCGCAGAGCATGGCTGAGGCTAGAATGAAGTAACAGTACAGTATCTTGGCTATTTAGTCAACACTGATCCACTACAGGATCCCTTATAGCTTTGCCAAAGAAGAGTATAAAATATGGGGTTCACACAATGTCCAGAGCACATAACGTGCAATTTCACAGAAGCGATAGGGAACTTTAAGAGCTGCATATCTGTATATATGTTACAGTGGGGATCAAGGATCCCCACAGGCTTTACTAGGTTGGAACCTAAGATGCAGCCCAAAAGACAGACAACAGACCAGGAAGTAACTAAAAACGGGTTTAGTACAAAACTTACATGAACACAGACCAGTCAAACTAAAGCAGAAACTAGAAATGCGAGGCAAAACAAAAACCAAATGTGAGTCCAGGAAGTAGGCGCTCGAACGGAGGAATAACAAAAATACTGCAGCGACAGCGCGAGGAACGTTCCAGTTTGAGACATGATCCAAGTTGATAGAAACAGGAACCAGGTATGGCGTGTGCGTGTATGTGTGTGGGTATCTAATTCATCACGAAGACGTTTACACACAATTTTTGTTTAAGCCTGGGCGTACTCTCATTTGAGCCTTTTGACAGGTCTTTTCCTTTCATCTGGTCACCCCAGTTTTTGGTAGTACCCGGATCTCTTGACCGGGGCTTATTCTCGGTTGGATTATAGTTAGAGTTTAGGGAGTCATTTAGATTCCAGCCTCAGTTTATTGGAACGGTTCCCGTTCCCGCGAGCACCACCGCACTTCCCTTGTTGCATGTTTGGTGCATACATATATATACATACACAAACAAAGACATATATATATATATATATATATTCTGGACACGCTTAGTCACAGTGTAGTGTAGTCACATTATATTGATTAATATTTGTTCTTTTGAACATACTCACCCTGTAGTGTGAATCTTAACGAAGGGGCATTCCCCTCTGTTGGTCGTTTCTGGCTCTGCGTGTGGGTCTGTGTCACGGTTTGCTGGGGTTTTGGACTGAGTGCTCCTCCTGGCCGCGGGGTGGCGATCCGGACACTGACTTTTCACAGCGCCACCCGGTTTGCAAAGCCGCCGAGGGAGAAGCTGGGACGCTTACCGTAATGACTCACAGCTGTTTCCACAGATATTTAAGCAGTGTCACAGCTCTTCCTCGGCGCGGGGATTTACATTTATGCTTTGGGTTAAATCCTTTTGACTGTGTCGGCGTTTTTTGGGATATATCTCTCGTTTGTACACTTTCCCGGTGAGTCCGCTTCCGTTAAGTGTCTTGCG
The DNA here is from genome assembly GCA_025084515.1 of Ancistrus triradiatus. Classification (NCBI taxonomy): domain Eukaryota; kingdom Metazoa; phylum Chordata; class Actinopteri; order Siluriformes; family Loricariidae; genus Ancistrus; species Ancistrus triradiatus. The sequence continues at coordinate 568,691 of JAJAGP010000194.1, read as the reverse complement.
GTAGCCGGTGGTTTTCAGTTATGAATGAACTGCTTTATGTTTGTATTAAGTAAGCTTTTCCAACGTCGTGTTCGGGTTACTATTCGGGTGTTAGAGTGTTTATTTACGTTTGTATCACGTGTATCTTTGCTTATTTGAGTTCAGTAAATTCACTATGGTTATTAATATAGAACCTGCGCACGTCTCCTCTTTGCCAGTTAGGCACCCCCATCGTTACAGAAATCCCCGCCAAACAAAGGAGACGGCAGGTCATCACGCTGCTCAGGTTTTGCCTGTGAGGGTTGAGCTGCCGAAAAAATTTGACGGTGATCCCCGTCAATGTGGTGAATTTTTTCGGCAGTGTTCGGTCTATTTGTGCCAGTACCCTCATACGGGTGAGGAGCGTTTGGTGTTTGTTCAATGGCGCCTCACAGGCAAAGCCCTTGACTGGGCAGTGGCCAACTGGTCCCGGTTGTTTCAGGGGACGTATGACCAGTTCATTTGTGAGCTGTGGGACCAGTTTGGCCTTAATGATTACTCCAAGCCGGAGTTTATCACCCGCCCTGTCCGGTTTGCGTTGGCTGGTCGTATGCTGGATCCTCAGCTTGGCCGCAGCCGGGCCATTTTAGTCAAGCGTCGGCATGCGCATGTAAGTCATGTTGTAGACCACACTAGTTCACCATCTGAACCGATAGTTGTGGAAACTCCTGATCCAGACCACACTAGTCCATCGTTTGAACCATTAGGTGTGGATACTCGTGTTCCCGACCACACTAGTTCATCGTTTGAACTGATAGTTGTGGATACTCGTGTTCCTGATCACACTAGTTCATCGTTTGAACCAATAGTTGTGGATACTCGTGTTCCCGACCACACTAGTTCATCGTTTGAACCGATAGTTGTGGATACTCGTGATTCAGACCACATTAGTTCATTATTTGAGTCGATAGTTGTGGATACTCGTGATTCAGACCACCCTAGACCAGTATTGAAGCCTATAGTAGTGGATATACCTGTGTCTGAACAAGCTAGCTCTGTTGTTGAGCCGATAGCTTCCCTGAGTTCTGTTTCTGAGCAAGCTAGCTCTGTTATTGAGCAGATAGCTTCTCTGAGTTCTGTTTCTGAGCAAGCTAGCTCTGTTATTGAGCCGATAGCTTCTCTGAGTTCTGTTTCGGAACAAGCTAGCTCTGTTATTGAGCCGATAGCTTCTCTGAGTTCTGTTTCGGAACAAGCTAGCTCTGTTGTTGAGCTGATAGCTTCTCTGAGTTCTGTTTCGGAACAAGCTAGCTCTGTTGTTGAGCCGATAGCTTCTCCATGTCCTGTTTTGGAACAAGTTAGCTCTGTGTTTGAACCGATTGCGTCTCATCGTGGTGTTCCCGAACACGTTAGCTCAGTTGTAGAGTCCATCGTATCTCGTCAGGTTTTGTCTGAACTCGCTAGCCATGTACCGATGCCTGCACCACGGTTCCTTGCACCTCGGACAATTGTGCCTAGTCCCGCGTCTCGGACATTCGTGCCTACTCCTGCACCACAGACAGTTGTGCCTACTCCCGTGTCATGGACATTCGCGCCAACTCCTGCACGACGGACATTTGCACAACGGACATTCGCGTCGCGGACATTAGTGCCAACGCCCGCTCCACGGACATTCACGTCAGCACCGAGGGTGACGGCGGATCCAGTAGCCGTGCTGATAGCAACGGTTCCAGTGCCAGCACCGAGGGTGAAGGATCCCGTGGGTGTGCTGAGGGCTACTGGTCCTGCGCCAGCATCAAGAGCAGCGGATCCTGTGGCTGCGTCGAGGGCGTCTGCAGTTCCTGTGGCTGCGCCGAGGGCGTCTGCAGTTCCTGTGGCTGCGCCGAGGGCGTCTGCAGTTCCTGTGGCTGCGCCGAGGGCGTCTGCAGTTCCTGTGGCTGCACCGAGGGCGTCTGCAGTTCCTGTGGCTGTGCCGAGGGCGTCAGCAGATCCAGTACCCGTACCCGCCTTGTCAGTTTCAGATCCAGTGGCTGTGCCGAGGGCGACAGGAAGATCCAGTGGCTGCGCCGAGGGCGACAGCAGATCCAGTGGCTGCGCAGAGGGCGACAGCAGATCCAGTGGCTGCGCCGAGGGCGACAGCAGATCCAGTGGCTGCGCCGAGGGCTTCAGCAGATCCAGTGGCTGTGCCGAGGGCGTCAGCAGATCCAGTACCCGTACCCGCCTTGTCTGTTTCAGATCCAGTGGCTGTGCCGAGGGCGACAGCAGATCCAGTGGCTGCACCGAGGGTGACAGCAGATCCAGTGGCTGCGCCGAGGGCAACAGCTGATCCAGTGGATGCGCCGAGGGCGACAGCTGATCCAGTGGACGTGCTGAGGACCTTGCGTCCGTCAGAGGCCTTGCGTCCGTCAGAGGCCTTGCCAGAGGCCTTGCGTCCGTCAGAGGCCTTGCCAGAGGCCTTGCGTCCATCAGAGGCCTTGCGTCCGTCAGGGGCCTTGCCAGGGGCCGTGCGTCTGTCAGGGGCCTCGCCAGGGGCCGTGAGTCCATCTGGGGCCCTGCCAGGGGCCGTGTGTTTGTCTGGGGCCCTGCCAGGGGCCGTGTGTTCTCCAGAGGCCCTGCCTGAGGCCGTGTGTTCTCCAAAGGCCTTGCCTGAGGCCGTTTGTTCTCCAGAGGCCCAGCGGGTGGCAGAGATCGGGCAGTTTTCCTCGCTCCCCCCCAGGCTCCGCCCAGAGAGACAGCCCCCAGACAGGGAGTGGGGGGTCTGGGGGGCCCTTTATAAAGGAGCCCTGGCTGCGTCTCGGGCCCCTTTGAGCGGGGGGATAATGTCACGGTTTGCTGGGGTTTTGGACTGAGTGCTCCTCCTGGCCGCGGGGTGGCGATCCGGACACTGACTTTTCACAGCGCCACCTGGTTTGCAAAGCCGCCGAGGGAGAAGCTGGGACGCTTACCGTAATGACTCACAGCTGTTTCCATAGGTATTTAAGCAGCGTCACAGCTCTTCCTCGGCGCGGGGATTTACATTTATGCTTTGGGTTAAACTCTTTTGACTTTGTCGGCGGTTTTTGGGATATATCTCTCGTTTGTACGCTTTCCCGGTGAGTCCGCTTCCGTTAAGTGTCTTGCGGTAGCGGTGGTTTTCAGTTATGAATGAACTGCTTTATGTTTGTATTAAGTAAGCTTTTCCAACGTCGTGTTCGGGTTACTATTCAGGTGTTAGAGTGTTTATTTACATTTGTATCACGTGTATGTTTGCTTATTTGAGTTCAGTAAATTCACTATGGTTATTAATATAGAACCTGCACACGTCTCCTCTTTGCCAGTTAGGCACCCCCGTCGTTACAGTCTGCTCTACCACATCGTCACACAGTTTGACACTTGAATGAGACCCTTGGATGACAATAGTAATAGCTTAGATTGTTCACTGCAAACATTCCTTTTTTAATTTAGAAAAACATCCAACTCAAACATCAAACGTCAAATAAAACTTGCCATTTGACCAGGTCTATAAAAGTTTTTGGATAAAACCATACAGTTTATTGTAAACATACCCTCAAACGATGAGTTTTGTTTATGCAAAGTGCCATGGGAACAGAGATAACAGACTCATTATTTAATACAGTAATAAAATGTTTCGCTTTCACATCAAAAAACAATGTCAGTGTGAAATTCAAAATGCGAACAAACTGCATTTAGACGAATCCATTTAAGATCATATTGACAGAAGCATACAATCAGATCTCATGTTACGTATCTTTCATGACCAAGAATTGAGTAAGTTTACTATCTAGATAAAATATTCTGAATAAATTTCAAGTCCTTATTTATTAATGGTGTATAGATTATTTGTATACATGAAAATTTCAAACATAATGGAAATGATCAAAATGATCATGTGGTTTTTATTATTTACAGACACATTTGATCATCAGACAACATCTCCCAAAAGTGCAATGAGACCGTCAATGAGAGAGAAAAGGCAATCGCGGTCAACTGTTACCTGGAGGAGGTTAAAGGCCGACGAGAGCAGAGGAATGGGGTAACGGTTCCGCTTTGTGATGTTGTTGAGGCCTCGGTAATCAATGCATGGCCGAAGAGTCCCATCCTTTTTGGCTACAAAGAAAAAAACGGCCCCCAGAGGTGACGACGATGGTCGGATGAGGCCGGTTTTGAGGCAGCCGGCAATGTACTCCTCCATGGTCTCTTTTTCTCCACTCGACAGTTGGTACAGTTGGCTGGAGGGCAGCGGGGCACCCGGGAGAAGGTCGATAGAGCAATCATATGGCCTGTGGGGATGGTCCTTGCTGAACACTCAGCTGAGATCATGGTAAGGTCGGAGGACATGGGAAAGGTCTGCATGGTCTTTGTGCTGAAAAGTGTGAGGAGGGTCCTTTGATGCCGGGACGGCCAAGAGGAGACAGTTCTGGTGGCAGAAGTCACTCCAGCCCATGATTCTATCTTCCTTCCAGCTGATGGTAGGGCTGTGGGAGGCTAGCCAGGGGTGTCCTACCACTAGGGGCGTCTTCGGTGAGCAGATCACAGTCAACAAGATGACCTCCCGATGATTCCTAGAGAAGATCAGAGGGATCGGGAGTGTGCGGTGAGTAATCTCCGACAGGAGACGGCCGTCCAGGTTGTATGCCCGTGTGGGTGGATCCAAGGGCTCCATCTGGGTGCTGAGTTGGGCGGCGAGATCCTGGTTGATGAGGTTCTCCTCCGACCCAGAGTCAATGAGAGCGTCAACCTGGCGCGATGATCCCAGCAGCAGCCAGTGACTGGCAGTGAGGAAAGCTTGGTCAGAACGGGGGGATTGGGTGCTATGGCTCACCAGGACCACCAGACTCACTGGTGAGCATCCCCTTTTGGACAGAGCGAACAGGAGGTGATGTTGTGGTCCAGTTTCCAGCAGTAGAGGCAGAGCCTGTTTGCTCTATGCCAAGACTGTTCCACCTGCATAGACTCCAGGTCGTTGGAGACCAGGGATGAAGGACGGGGGGCCCCTGGCGCAGTGGACCTGGCACAGACTGACGGGGATGCCTGGACTAGACGCGAGGCCCTCTCCAACCTGCAACCATGGCTTGCAGACTGTCTGGGTCATCACAAACTGCAAGCTCATCCTTCATTCGGACAGGCCCGACCAGAAAGCCTCACGCTGTGCGGGGTCAGTCCACGGGCAACAGCCAGAACTCCACTGCATAGTCAGAGACAGTGCGGGAGCCTTGTCGAAGGCCGATGAGGCGACTTGACCCTGCTTCACCATGGCTAGGGTGGTTGAACACCACCCTAAACCGATGAACGAAATCTGGAAACAACAGGGCCTCAAAACCCCCCTGGGAGAGCACGGCCTCAGCCCAAGTCAAGGCCTTACCACGAAGGAGGCCGATGACATACAAGATCTTAAAATTATCGAAGACAAAAGCCATGGAAAGCTGCTGGAAGACCAGGTTGCACTGCAGCAGGAAGCCCCGGCACTTGGTCAGGTCCCCGGTAAACGACTCCAGGTGAATGATCGGAGGCTCAGCGCCTGTAGATCCCGCTGGGCGAGTGAAGGAGTTGGACATTGGTGGCCCAGTCGGGGTGTTCAGAGGCGGAGGAGGATCCCGAGTGCCACCGGAGATGGAGGATGTCTGGCTCCCGGCATCAAGGAGAGTGTTCTGAGAAGGAGACAGAAGTAAACAGTTAAGTTTACTGTTCATGGACGAAATTTGCTGGTTAAGGAGGTGGCTGGATTCCAAGAGCTTGTCGTGCTGTTGAAGCCAAGCCTGCTGGCGATCCAAGGCCATATCAACCGATACGAAAGGGGCTGTCTGTTGATCTGCGGGTTCCATGTTGGCCAAACTGTTCTGTTATGTGGGATCTAGGATCCCACAGGTATTTAGCAGAGGAACCCAATTTGCATATCAACAGACAGGCCAATGACAACAATGTAAGAGAAAATGAAATGTTTGTTAATAAACCAGAGCGTGAGTGTAAGTGTAAGTGGTGTGATAAATGCCAGCGCGGGGATTTCGAGTTCAGGAGGATGGTGACAGGAGCGCAGCAAAAGAAAACCAATGGCAGAGATGCGGCGGCTGTGTGAAGCTTGCTTCCAGAGAAACCAGGCCGTAGTGAGCGAGGGGGTAGGAATCCAGGACGCAGCTGGGCAACGGAAGGAAACCCGGCTAGGAAGGAGAGAACTGGCTGTGAGTACCACAAAATAAATGCGGCGTGAGAGACAAAACAAACGGTAATACCCGTACAGAGCTATGAGCTAGTATAATGTCAATACATCCGTCTTTCTCTCACGCCGCCGAAGCATATTAGTTGTTAATCTATGTATTCTGTCTATTACCTTGCCAGATACATTAGCTGATTTAATACAGTAATGACACATGGAACAGTGCAGATACTGGTGGAGAACAAAGTAGAGAAATGAGTTGAATTTGATGATGAATAAGGCGTGCAGCCTCCTTGGCAGCAAACAGCAGAGTAATCAGTAGGTCAGATGAATAAGCGATAGGCAAGAGGAGACAGAGAGTCGATGGGAGAGCAGCAGAAGCAGCGAGTGTGCGTATGGAATCAATGGCACATGGCACCCATTATGGGGCGTGAGGATAAGACACAGGCTGGATCTGTGCACTCTGCTGCACGAGAACTGTGCGTAGATCACAGGATGATTGTGGATGCCCCGCAGAGCACGGCTGAGACTAGAATGAAGTAACAGTACTGCATGTGTACAGTATCTTGGCTATTTAGTCAACACTGATCCACTACAGGATCCCTTATGGCTTTGCCAAAGAAGCGTATAAAATATGGGGTTCACACAATGTCCAGAGCACATAACGTGCAATTTCACAGAAGCGATAGGGAACTTTAAGAGCTGCATATCTGTATATATGTTACAGTGGGGATCAAGGATCCCCACAGGCTTTACTAGGTTGGAACCTAAGATGCAGCCCAAAAGACAGACAACAGAACAAAGACCAGTGAAACTAAAGCAGAAACTACAAATGCGAGGCAAAACAAAAACCAGTTCAGGAAGTAGGCGCTCGAACGGAAGAATAACAAAGATCAGGAATAACAATTACAGCAACACAAGCACACCGCACTCAGAAAACATAAACAAAAACACATGTGGAAGCGAAACGAAAGTGAACATAAAACAAGGCAATGCAAGGACGTGACGGGGCAGATCCTGACAATATACCTTATAAACCATAATTGAAGGGTGGTATTACTATGGAATTTTCCTGCCACATTGGCTGCTACAACATCCTTTGTTTATCTTACAGAAAAACATTGTTTTCTGTTAGAAAACACTGTATTAAATTTGAGTAAACTGGAAATTGGAAGGTTTGTGTCATGCAGGGGCTATCCTGATTTGCTTGAACTACCACAGACCCTGCCCCTGAACTACGAGGAACTCCTGAAACTCGAAACATGGAAAATGAAGGTACAGTGAGACACTTGAGTGAGACCCATGGATGACAACATCTCCCAAAAGTGCAATGAGAAAACGTCAGTGAGAGAGAAAGGGCAATCGGGGACGACTGTTACCTCACCAGAAACTCTGATGTTCAGCACTAAGAACTGCGGTTGCTCGTTTTATAAAATAAAAATAGATTAGATTAAATTAGATAGATAGACAGAAAAACAGACATTATTGACACCCACATGAAGATTTGGAATTGAGAAAATGTATGATAAAGTATATATGACGATATATAAAATCTTAAATCTCATCTCCATTAGGTTGCCCCACCTGCATCTCTGCAGCACTAAGCCTGTCCGTAGTTACCTGCCTACACCTGATTCACTGCTCCGGGGAGTGGCCACAACATAAATTCACACAGACCTGAGGAGTTCTTCAGAGTCTAGCTCCTCATTGCAGCAGGTAAGAGTAACTTTATTGCTGCTAAGTCACATTGACTGTTAGTTATTATTAGTTATATACTAATGACTATTAGAATTATTACGTATAGTATATTCCTGTTATGGATAAGTTATATTACAATAACAGAAAAATGCATGCTCATAATTATTGTTCATTGACGTTATCTGTTTTCAACAGTTTCTTATCAGTTATTTGCCAAGACTGATCAATTAACAATGTGTGATAAAGGAGGTAAATGTTTTTAAATTACCATTTTTTACTAATTATTATTATTAATTAATTAAATAATTATTATTCATTAATGAATACAACATTTTGTCATTGTTTTTTCTTTTGCATGAACAGGATACAAACATGAGGTAAATCCCTAATTTCTCTTCTCAGACATAATGGTGTTTCACAAACAACTAGTATCATGTCATTTGAGCAAAGAAAGATAACATTTATATGTATTCCTTCAGCAGGGAGACAAGGGAAAGGGATGCGCAGGTAACAAGGACTCAGGCAAAGGCCGGGATCAAAGCCCAGGGAAACCCCAAGGTCACTGCCCTGCGAAACCCCAGGATCACTGCCCTGCAAAACCCCAGGGTCACTGCCCTGCGAAACCCCAGGATCACTGCCCTGCGAAACCCCAGGATCATGGCCCTGGAAAAAAATGCTAAATGATGAGCAGATGGGCAAGAAGATTTCAGAGATGCTGTCATTTCTTTTGCTTGAGCATTACTTATGAAATTTAAATATTATTAAAATTCTATAAGTAAGCATGTATTTGTCTTCAGTTTTTCTTCCCAAAAGAAGTATCAAGATAAGTTTTAATAAAATGAAAAAAATAAACCTATGATATTAGAGAGCAGGATAATTTGGTGGTGGATGTTTTAAAGTCAGAATTTCAAGAGAGAAATGTTGGTGCTGAAAATCATACAATCCTGGATTTAATAATATGTCAGTAAATATGCTCATTAAGCAGCATTTCCAAAAATAAACATGTATATCTTAATGTCATGCTTTTAAATGCCATAATGGAGTAAAGTAGCCTTGTGCAATTTGCTCATTTAAATGCTTACCTACATTCTAATATAACAGACTCTATAAGAAACTAAATATAATTTATCCCATGTGCAAACGGTGTAGTGTTTTTCTAAGATTTCAATATATAGCTGATTTTTAATGGCTTCTTAAAGTGTGCAAAAATGTGTAATAGTTTAGATTGTTCACTGCAAACATTACTTTTTTTCATTTGGAAACATTCAAGGTTTTGTACAAGACTATACAGTCTATTGTAAACATACCCTCAAACGATGGGTTTTGTTTATGCAAAGTTCCATGGGAACAGAGATAACAGATTCATTATTTAATACAGTAATAAAATGTTTCGCTTTCACATCAAAAAACAATGTCAGTGTGAAATTCAAATTGCAAACAAACTGCATTTAGACGAATCCATTTAAGATCATATTGACAGAAGCATATAATCAGATCTCATGTTTGTTACGGTTTGCCATATTAAAAAACAAATGACGAACCGTCTAAATAAAACATAAGATTTAGGACACAAATGCAGTTAGCTCCAGGTGGTATGAGTGAACTGAAATGTAAACAACAAAAGAAATGAAAGAAAAAAAGATAAAGAATATCCAAAATAATGCATAACGAATGTGCACGGTGTAAGCGTACCACCTTTATTCCCGGCCTAACTCTCACTGAAGTGTGGCACGGACGCGTTGAGTGAAGTCGAGGCTAGAAAGCTCTGCGTCCTCTTTAAAGTGAGGAGGGGGGACGGCGTAAGGTAAGAGCGGAGACAGCGGGGGCGAAGCTGAGAACAGCCAGAGGAGCAAAATAAACACAAAACTGACCCTACCCTGTCTAGGGCCCTACCTTACCAAGGCTGCCTCTAAGCAGCCCCTGTCTGCCAACCTTGGTGACTGCAGACGTACCGCTGTCCCTAAAGAAATAAACAGAAGAACGGACTAAGGTCCGGAACGTCGTTTGTACAGGCTGAGCAAGCGCATCTTTGCGTAGGGCTGACCCAATCGCTTGTGAAGCAAGTCGAGGGGGAATGCAGCAACACCGTGCAAGCCACAAAGGTGTGCTTATATGGGCTGAGCAACAGGTGTCGCCACTCAATCAATAAGCCTGGGAAGGGCTGAAGCACACACAGTCGCGCTGTAGCTGTTCACGCCGCCAAACCGGGTCAACTACTGGCCACTAGTGGCCTGATAGCAACTCCTAATAATGTTACATTTTTCATGTGCAAGAATGGAGCAAGTTTACCCTGTAGACAAAAATATTCTGAATATAAGGCAAAACTAGAAGAATTTCAAGCCCTCATTTATTAATGGTGTATAGATTATTTGTGTACATGAAAATTTCAAACATAATGGAAATGATCAGAATGATCATTTGGTTTGTATTATTTACAGACACATTTGATCATCAGACAAAATACGAAGCAGTGAAAAGCCTTTACTGGTGTTTAATTCCATTCTTTTTAGTATATTTGTATGTAATTATTAATGTTTTTCAAGAAATATTTCAAAAATAACTATCCTGAATTACAAACATACTGATGTGTGTTTTGCTAGTACGGTTGGATCAGACACAGCAGTGCTGCTGGAATTTTTAAACACTGTGTTCGCTCAATGTGCACTCTATTTGACATTTCTACCATGTTGCTCCACCTTGAAGATGAAAAGTTAGAGACAGTAGTCAAGTCAAGTCAAGTCAGATCTGTTTATATAGCGCTTTTTACAATGGAGCATTGTCTCAAAGCAACTTTACAAGTTTAGATTATCTCCTAATAACTACGTCCAATCCCAAATTGAGCAAGCCTAGGGCGACAGTGGCAAGGAAAACTCCCTGAGTGTTATAGGAAGAAACCTTGGGAGGACCAAGAATCAAAAAGGGACCCAACCTCCTTGGGCAGCGTAGTATGATAAATCTAAGAGTGAAACTAAAGTCATGGAGTCAAAGTTCGAATAAAAATGTGAAGTATGCACATCGACATTAAGTGGACCGGGTTATGGATGGGGCTGAGCTGATGACGGAAGCAGCTTGAGTAGAGCTACAGCGGATGAACATCATGTGTGGGGCTGGAACTGCCGGAACACAAGCTCGGAGAGAAAACAGAAAATGTAATTAGTTATTGATTAAGAGCACAGTGTCTATTAACAATCACTGATGCCATGTGTAGCATGAGACCCCGGCAAGCATTAGCTATAGCAGCATAGCTAGAAAGAGGAGAACTGGTAGGAAACACAGCCAAGAGGGATCACATGAGACATTGGCAACCCCACGAGAGGCAGAAGGACAGCAACCCAACGTCTCTGATCACCATAAGACTCTTTGACTATGAAACCCCCAGCTCTGCCTTATTCTAAGGCAAGGATGCTCGAGTCAAGATCACGAGGACCGAAGCCCAGTTCAGCCAGACCACCCACTCGACACTCCCGGCTTGCGGACAAGGCAGGCAGGTCAGACATGACTCCAGGACTCCGGCCCCCAGTGACCAAAGCATGCATCCTGGTCTAAATCGGGTCAAAAGCCTGTGTAAAAATAGGTATGGTCTTTAGCCTAGACTTAAAAATTTGGAGAGTGTCTGAGTCTCGAAACTTAAAGTGGGAAGTTTATTCCAGAGTTGGGGGGGGCCTGTATGAGAAAGCCTTTCCCCCTTTCTAGGAAACTAAAAGAGGTCCTGTACCCTGCGAACGAAGTAGACCGGGTTGGATTGTAAAAACTCTAAGAGTTCACTCAGATAATGTGGGGGGCCAGGCCATGTAGAGCTTTAATAAGTTATAAGAAGTATTTGTAATCAATGTAGAATTTTGACTGGTAACCAGTGTAGTGATGATAGAACAGGAGTGATATGATCAAATTTTCTTAGTTCCAGTTAGCACTCGGGCAGCTGCATTCTGAACTAAACTGAAGTTTATTTATAGATTTACTAGAGCATCCAGTAAGTAAGGCAATTACAGTAATCCAACCTTGAGGTTATAAAACGCATGAACAAGTTTTTCTGCATCATTAAAAGAGAGGGATATTTTTCTTAAGTTTAGCGATATTACGTAATTGAAAGAAAGCAATTCAAGTGATGCTGCTAATGTGCGCATCAAAGGAGAGATCTGAACGAATGTGACCCCTAAGTTTTTTACAGACGGACTGGGCAATACTGGACAGCCATCTAGATTTAGGATAGATGCAGCCAACCTGGTCTCTCACAGCCTTAGGTCCCACTAATAGAACCTCCAGTTTTATCTGAGTTAAGTGAGAGAAAATTAAATAACATCCAATCTTTTATTTTCCTTTACAACAGTCCTCGATTTAGTTGATTGTAAGGCTGTCATTAGGTTTGGCTGATATGTACAGCTTTGTATCATCTGCATAGCAGTGGAAACTAATGCCAGTTTACGAATAACTGAGCCTAGTGGCAGCATGTAACAGAGAGAATAAAAGTGGGCCAAGCACTGACCCCTGAGGGCACGCCATACTTCACTTTTGAGAGCTTAGACCTTAGATTATTTATATGAACAAAACTGGTACCGGTCCATTTAAGTAGGATTTAAACAAAGAAAAAAGTGCGTGATCCCCTTAATACCTACAGTATTTTCTAGTCTGTTTAGTAAAACATCATGATCTATAGTGTCAAATGCTGCACTTAAATCTAACAGAACAAGAAAAGAAACACATCCCTTATCTGAGGACATTAACAAGTCATTTAGTACCCTAATTCATGCTGTTTCAGTACTATGATGGGGCCTGAAGCCAGACTGAAATGTTTCATAAATTTCATTCCTTTGGAGGTAACTGCAGAGCTGCTGATAGACGGCTTTTTCTAAGATTTTGGACAGAAACGGTAGATTTGAAATTGGTCTATAATTAGATATCACACAAGGGTCAAGATTGACTTTTTTAATCAGTGGTTTGATAACAGCAGACTTAAAGAATTTTTTGGGCACATAACCAAAGGTAAGTGTCACGCCCCCTTCCAGTGCCGCTCCCGATCCACGCAACCTGCCTCGCTCTTCCTCACCCACCTACTGATCACCTGCACCTGTTCCACATTCAGGACTTCCTTCCATACCATACATAAACACCACTCACCCACATTCACACCGCTACACGACAAGGTTCCTGATCTAGTTAAGTAGCTCCTACAATCTCTTTGTGGTTTGTTAAATAAAAGCCTCCGATCGCACTCCACAGTCTACGTCTGTCTCCTGCTTCCAGTCGGCGTTACAGTAAGGGATGAATTTAAAATAACTAATACTGGCCCTATAACACTAGGTAATACTTGTTTGAGTAAATGTGTAGGAATTGGATCTAATAAACATGTTGATGACTTAGACGAGCTGATTAGTGCGGATAGTTCAGTATTAGTAATTGGGGTAAAAGATTCTAATCTTGATTTACAGCTCATTAAACAGATGTCTTCACTAGTGCTGCATCTGGAAGGTGGCTGAATAGTTTGGTGATGTGATGAGCATTGAGTTTTATGCCTAATGTTTTCTATCTTATCATTAAAAAAAGTCATGAAATCATCACTGTTAAAATTACACAGAACGGGACAATCACTTTCTGTGGGGTTTTTTGTTAATTTGGAGACTGTATTAAAGAGAAATCTTGGATTATTCTTATTTTTCTCTATGATGGAAGAGAAGTATGCAGCCTTAGCTTTAGTGAGGGCATGCTTATACTCTGCCATGCTGTCCCTCCAAGCAATCTTAAACACCTCCAATTTACTATGTCTCCACTTGCGCTCTAAATGCCGTGTTCTTTGCTTTAAGGTACGGGTGTGGTCATTATACCATGGTGCTAGCCTTTTTTCCCTAATGCGTTTCACCCTAGCAGGAGCAGTCGTGTCCAGGGTTGAGCGAAGCACACATTCTAATTGACCAATTACACACTCAAGATGATTGATCTCCGTAAGTGTATTAAATTTCAAGTGTGGTAGGTTTTTAATAAATGCAGCTGGAGTAGCAGATGTGATAGTGCGCTTGGTGTAATAACGAGGCAGAAGGATTTTATTTATTAGAGAATAAATACATTTTATTTATTAGGTCATGTGTTGCTACACAGTTTGTGTTAGTCATCCTCTAACCCTTCATTAGTGCTCACAGGACACTGCCTACAGGATGCTGGTGGCTGGACATTTTTGGTTAATGGACCAGCAGTAACACTGAGGTATTTCAAACCTCCAGTGGCACTGCTGTGTCTGATCCACTCACACCAGTACACATACACTAACACACCAACACATCAGTGACAGTGCAGTGCTGAGAATGATCCACCACCCAAACAGCACCTGATCTGTGGTAGACCTGTCTGGATCCTGACCATTATTGTAAAGGGGACTAACGAAGTATGTAGAGAAACAGATAGACTACAATCTGTAATTGTAGAATTATAAAATGCAGTGACCACTTAAATGAAGTTTTTGTGACCACACAAAACTTAAATAAAGAATAATCAGAATATTAATTGAAAAATACAGAATGCCTAAGAATTTGCACAGAACTATACATACATACACATAAATATGGACACAAAAACAAATACACATATACAGATATGCGTCCATGATACATTCTGTGAAATTGCAGGTTAATTTATCTGGATGTTATGCTACCATCATATTACGAAGTAAGTTTGTGAGCTCCTTAGAATTTTATGTAATAGGTAAACATGTAAGGTTAAAGGTGCTGCACATGGTCATTTATTTATTGAGAAAAATTGTCCAATATTACATACAGTGTCTGAGAGTGGAAAAAGTTAAAATAACTATTGCCTTCAGTATCTATTACTCTATCTCTTGTGACTTGCTGGTTCTTACTGTTCAAGTTAGGAGTGGATTTAGGGCAAACAGTAAAATTTTGGCAAAGTGACAAAAAGAATACCTCACAAGTATGACTTGGCTCCCTTTGCTTCTTAACACAGAGCCATTGAAAACAACCACAATGTAACATCACTAAAACAGGGAACCAGCCCATAACTCAATTCTAGTGACATAGAAACCCCTCACAAACATGGACAGAACAAGCCAGACTCGCAGATGTGCAATCAGACATGGATTACAGGATATTTGTGAAGTCAATACTGTACACCAGCTGTTAGTAATTGTAATATATTTATGGAATTAAGCTGAACATATGATTTATTCGTACACACATGAAGATGTAGCCATATTTAAAACCTAATTTATAGTCCTAATACATCAACAACTTATTATCATATCTAGAATAGTGTTTGTGATGTGAGGGCTGTTAATTTTTATAGTGTGTCTCATTAACATCTGTCAGATTTTCATTATGACAAGTCCTTCTGGTAACGATATGTTTGGTTGACACCCAAAAGCATATTAGGTGTTAATCTATGTTATATGTCTATTACCTTTCCAGATACATTAGCTGATTTAATACAGTAATGACACATCTAACAGTGCAGAAACTAGTGGAGAACAAAGTAGAGAAATGAGTTGAATGCGATGATGAATAAGGCGTGCAGCCTCCTTGGCAGCAAAGTAATCAGTAGGTTGGATGAATAAGCGATAGATGAGAGGAGACAGAGAGTCGATGGGAGAGCAGCAGAAGCAGCGAGTGTGCATGTGGAATCAACACATGGCGCCCATTATGAGGTTTGAGGATAAGACACAGGCTGGATCTGTGCACTCTCCTGCACATGGACGGTGCATAGATCACAGGTTGATTGTGGATGTCCCAGCAGAGCATGGCTAAGGCTAGAATGAAGTAACAGTACTGTATGTGTACAGTATTTAGTCAACACTGATCCACTACAGTATCCCATATCCACTACATATCCCAAAGAAGAGTATATAACATGGGGTTCACACAATGTCCAGATCACATAACGTGCAATTTCACAGAAGGTATAGGGAACTTTAAGCGCTGCATACCTGTATATACCCTATAAACCATAATTGTATGGTGGTATTACTATGGAGGTTTCCCGCCACATTTTCTGCTACAGTGTCCTTTGTTTTTCCAACAGGGCTTCCTACAAGATTTTGGCAATATAAGCCTTGGCATATCAGTACATTTTCAAGGTGTCTAATGGAGTTAAGGTCGAGCTTCTGTGCGATCCAGCCAAGGTTTCATTCAAAGTTGGCGAATCAATTCTCTATGGACTTTAAGGACAGCAATCCAGAAAGATGATGAGTTGACTTGTTGTAAGCAAAACCTACAAATGAGTCATATTGAGATTTACTGGTGTATACAGTAAGGTTTTTTTTGTGTTATTTGAACCCAACAACGCAAGTAAGCATATCAATTTTGTCAGATTATACCAGCAATTCTGAATATCCATTTTAAACGTTAATTTCTCTTTCAATTTTGGATCAAGGATTGTTGAATGTTATGTGTCATTACTATATTAAATCAGCTAAAGGTATATTGGACTTTTCCTCCACAGTAATCTAACCTAAACCCCATCATCCACTTATGGATCACTTGAAAACCGAAAGCCAATCCTTCAGTAACATCACAAGACCCTCTTTGTAATCATGTGGGACAAAATGGATCATCAGATTTTATACAAGTTTTTGAAGCCAACTTGAGTGCACACTGTCATTACAGCAAAAGGGAGAACATACCAAAATGTTGCTAATATTCTCACAAATTAATCAAATAATTTTTTTTTCTCAAAGGCTCAACTTCAAACTCATATTCTTGTGCTGATTATATGACTTGTAATGAAAATCATTGTATTAAATTTGAATAAACTGGAAATTGGAAGGTTTGTGTCATGCAGATGCTATCCTGATCTGCTGGAACTACCACAGACCCTGCCCTCTGAACTACGAGGAACTCCAGCTCATTGCTCGTTTTAGAATAAAGATAGATTAGATTAAATTAGATAGATAGACAGACAGACAGACCGACTTTATTGACACTCACATGAAGATTTGGAATTGGGAAAATGTATCATAAAGTTCATATGACAATACATAAAATCTTAAATCTAATTTCTATTAGGTTTCCCCACCTGCATCTCTGCAGCACTAAGCCTGTCCTTAGCTACCTGCCTACACCTGATTCACTGCTACGAGGAGTGGCCACAACATAAATTCACACAGACCTGAGGAGTTCTTCAGAGTCTAGCTCCTCATTGCAGCAGGTAAGACTAATTTTATTGCTGCTAAGTCGCATTGACTTTTAGTTGTTATTAGTTATATAGTAATGAATATTAGAATTATTACGTACAGTATAGTGCTGTTATGGATAAGTTATATTACAATAACAGAAAAATGCATGCTCATAATTATTGTTCACTGATGTTATCTGTTTTCAACAGTTTCTTATCAGTTATTGCCCAGACTGATCAATTAACAATGTGTGATAAAGGAGGTAAATGTTTTTAAATTACCATTTGTACTATTATTAATTAATTAAATAATTATTATTCATTAATGAATACAATATTTTGTCATTGTTTTTTCTTTTGCATGAACAGGATACAAACAAGAGGTAAATTCCTAATTTTCCTTCTCAGACATAATGGTGTTTCACAAACAACTAGTATCATGTCATTTGAGCAAAGAAAGATAACATTTATATGTATTCCTTCAACAGGGAGACAAGGGAAAGGGATGTGCAGGTAACAAGGACTCAGGCAAAGGCCGGGATCAGAGCCCTGGGAAACCCCAAGGTCACTGCCCTGCGAAGCCCCAGGATCACTGCCCTGCGAAACCCAAGGATCACTGCCCTGCAAAACCCCAGGATCACTGCCCTGCGAAAGCACAGGATCAAGGCCCTGGAAAAAAATGCTAAATGATGAGCAGATTAGCAAGAAGATTTCAGAGATGCTGTCATTTCTGTTGATTGAGCATTACTTATGAAAATGAAATATTATTAAAATTCTATAAGTAAGCCACATGTATTTGTCTTCTTTTTTTCTTCCCAAAAGAAGGATCAAGACAAGTTTTAATAAAATGAAAAAAATAAACCTATGATATTAGAGAGCAGGATCATTTGGTGGTGGATGTTTTGAGGTGAGGATTTCAACAGAGAAATGTTGGTGCTGGAAATCATACAAACCTGGATTTACTAAGTCTATAAATATGTCCATAAATATGTCTACTATGTCCATAAATATGCTCTTGAAAGCAGCATTTCCAAAAATAAACATATATGTCTTAATGGCATGCTTTTAAATGCCATAATGGAGTAGCCTATAATGTGATTATTAGATTGTACAAGGCCGTACAACATAAGAATTCTTATTTATTTGTATTATTCCTCACACCAAACCTGAAAGAGATGTTCCTCCCCCTCCAGTCAGTGGCTCCATTCCTCTAGGGCCAGCTTAACTGCAAGGAGCTCACGATTACCGATATCATAATTACGCTTTGCTGGCGTGAGGTGGTGGGAAAAAAAGCCCAAGGGTGGAGTTTCTGCCTTTGGCCCGAGTGCTGAGATAACACGGCCCCGACCCCCTCATTGGAAGCATCCACTTCGACAATAAAGGGTGTGTTTGGGTCAGGAAGCTGAAAGAAATTTGCAAAACCCAAGATCCGCTGGATCAGCTTTAGTGAGGTTGGGCGTGGCCAGTGAAGGACCACCTTGATCTTATAAGGGTCCATACTCAGCTGCCCCTTGGAGACTATGAAACCCAGAAAGGAGACTGAGGGTATGTGAAACTGATTTCTCGAGTTTCACATAAAAGTGGTTCTCTAGGAGCAACTGTAAGACTCGACGAACATGGTCCACGTGGTCATCTACCGATTTGCTGTAGATTAATATGTCTTCCAAATAGACGAACACAAACTTGTTGATAGCTTCATGTAGGACCTCATTAATCAGGCACTGGAAGACTGCAGGAGCATTCATTAGCCAAAGGGGCATCACCTGGTATTCGTAATGCCATGCCGGGGCAATGAATGCAGTCTTCCATTCATCCCGAGACATAATCCTGATCAAGTTGTAGGCACTCTGTAGGTCTAATTTAGTAAAGATGGAGGCTTGTTGAAGTGATTTGATTGCTGAGGCCATAAGTGGTAGTGGGTTACAGTCCTTGACTGTGATGGCATTCCGCCTCCTATAATCAATGCATGGGCGGAGGCTGCCTTCTTTCTTGCCTACAAAGAAAAACCATGCACCAGCAGGGGAAGTAGAGGGTCAGATGAAGCAAAACCCAGGGCTTCCTAAATGTAGGCTTCCATTGAGCGGCGCTAAGGGCCAGAGAGTGAGAACAGCCTTCCCCGTAGAGGGGTTGTTCCAGGTAAGAGGTTAATGTCACAATCAAAGGGTCTATGGGGGAGGGATTGCGCTTTATTCTTACTAAGACCTCCTGGAGGTCCAAGTATGCAGTGGGAATGTTAGAAAGACTGGAGCCCAGCTTGGGCTCCAAGCTTATGGGATCTGCCTGATATATCAAGGCAGGTCTCCTGACAGCATGTACCCCAGGATGCCAACGACTGGGTGGCCCAGTCCACCCGAGGGTTATGGCGCTGCAGTCAGAGGTAACCAAGAAGAAGCTGCAGGTGTGGGGCAGCCATCAGGAAAAAGGCCATATGTTCACTGTGTTGCCCAATCTGGACCAAGATGGGGCAAGTGCATTGAGTGACTGCCCCCCGCCACAAGATGGCCATCAATAGCTAGGAAAGATTGGGGGCATTCCAGGGTTTTGATGGGCAGACATAAGGAATGGGCTAGATTGCAGTCAATCAAATTACCTGCCACCCCTGAATCCAAGAAGGCCTGAAGGGCCTTCTCATTGTGTTCCCCCCATCTAAGGGTGGCCCTGAGGAACACCCCCATGGGGATAGACAAATGATTAGAGCCCACTACGACCCACCCTGCTTATAGTGGGCCCTCTGGTTTTCCAGATGACTAGGACGCATGGGTTCGCCAGTTCTCACACTCTGATGAATAATAAGATGATGAATAAGGCGTGCAGCTTCCTGGACAGCAAACAGAGTAATCAGTATGTCGAATGAATAAGCGATAGGCGAGAGGAGACAGAGAGTTGACCGGAGAGCAGCAGAAGCAGCAAGTGTGCTCATGGAATCAACACATTGCGCCAATTAT
This sequence comes from Ancistrus triradiatus, assembly GCA_025084515.1. NCBI lineage: Eukaryota > Metazoa > Chordata > Actinopteri > Siluriformes > Loricariidae > Ancistrus > Ancistrus triradiatus. The sequence goes on along the minus strand of JAJAGP010000194.1, from coordinate 548,831 downwards.
AAGATAAAAAACAGGCTGGATCTGTGCACTCTGCTGCACATGGACAGTGCATAGATCACAGCTTGATTGTGGATGTCCCAGCAGAACATGGCTGAGGCTAGAATGAAGTAACAGTACTGTATGTGTACAGTATCTTGGCTATTTAGTCTTCACTGATACACTACAGTATCCCATATAACTTTGCCATGAAGATTATATAACATGGGGTTCACACAATGTCCAGATCACATAACGTGCAATTTCACCTAAGGTATAGGGAATTTTAATATGCGCTGCATATCTGTATATACCCTATAGACCATTACTGTATGGTGGTATTACTATGGAGTCTTTCTGCCACATTTGCTGCTACAACATCCTTTGTTTTTCTAACACAGCTTTCTACAAGATTATGGAAGATGACTGTGTGATCGGCTTCTGATGTTAAACATTAAGCTTTGGCATTCCAGTACATCTTCAAGGTGTCTAATGGAGTTAAGGTCGAGCTTTTGTGTGATCCAGCCAAGGTTTCATTCAAAGTTGGCGAATCAATTCTCTATGGACTTTAAGGACAGCAATCCAGAAAGATGATGAGTTGACTCATTGTAAGCAAAACTTACAAGTGAGTCATATTGAGAGTTACTAGTGTATACAGTAAGAACCATTTTAATGTCATTTTGAAAGTGTGACACGGTAAGTTAACACATATTGAGAGCACAGATACATACAGTCTAACCTCATTATCTCGTCCACTTCATCTCTTGCCATCTCTTGCCTGTGATGGCAGGACATATTTCCCTCCACGCAGGTCCGAGGAGGTGACCGGTTTGAGCTGTAAAACGTGAAAAGTGCAGTGAATTTGGGTATGATGAGTGTAATTACCTTATCAATAGTGAATGTGTCGATATAACGGGCCTTCTTGGACTCATCCCGGAGGGGTGTGCCGAGAGCCAGACACGTTGGCGAAGGAAGCGCCATGAGCCTTGAGGAGAGCTGCCCTGGTGGTTCTCCAAGTCCTCCGGCAGTGGCGTCGATGATGAGCGATGAAGGGAACAGCCACCTATGACTCAAGTTCTGGGAAGAGCAGTGGCAGGTAGCTCAGGGAGGCCTCGAACAGGGAGAGGCCCATGGCAGAGTTGTGGGCATATTCAGTACAGGCCAACTGGGAGCTCCATCTTGTGGGGTTCTTGGCCGTAATGCAGCGCAGAGTGGCCTGAATTTTCTGATTAGCCTGTTCGGCTTTCCCATTGGACTGGGGGTGGAACCCTGATGTAAGGCTTACCTTAGCCCCTAGCACCTACCAAAAAGCCCTCCACACCTGGGAGACGAACTGGGGCCCTCGGTCAGAGATGATATCCACCGGGATACCATGTACCTTAAACACTTGGTCGAAAAGAACGGTGGACATCTCTGATGCTGAGGGGAGCTAAGTGGTCCACAACAGTCAGGATGACGGATTTGCCTGATTCAGGGAGTCTGGTAACGAAGTCGACAGAGATGTGGGACCAAGGGCATCCAGGTGTGGGTAAGGGCTGTAAGAGACTCGCTGGAGTCTGTTGAGAAGCCTTACTGCCGGCTCAGATCGTGCAGCTGGCCATGAACTCCCACCAGAAGTGGCCCTGGAGGAGTCCCAGGATGTGACGGTAGCCTGGGTGGGTGGAAAACCAAGAATTGTGAGACCATTGGAGGGCCTTTGTGCGAGCCGACGCAGGTACGTACAAGTGGTTAGGTGGTCCATCCCCGGGGTCTGGTTTGACCCCCTGTGCTTCTTGAATGGCTTGCTGAATCTCCAAATTGAGGTGGGTGATCAGGCATTCTGGCGGTAGGATGGTGTCAGGCGTATCCTCCCAATCCTCAGAGCTGAATAGCGGAGGCAGGGCATCAGGCTTGATGTTCCGGGATCCCGGCCTGTCAAGGAGTCAAGGAGAAGTTAAACCGCCCAAAAAACAGTGCCCACCTGGCCTGCCGTGAATTGAGATATTTGGCTGACTGGATATATGCCAGGTATGCGATGATCGGTCCAAACAATGAAGAGGTGTTCCGGGTCTTCCAGCCAGTGCCTCCACTCTTCTAGGGCTAACTTGACTGCCAGGAGTTTCTGGTTGCCCACATCATAATTCCACTCAGCAGAAGAGAGGTGCTTCAAGAAGAAGGCACAGGGGTGCAGGCGATTATCCAGGGACTGGGAGAGAATGGCCCCTATACCAGTGTCTGAGATGTCCACCTCCACAATAAACAGCCAGTTGGGGTCTGGTTGGGCAAGCACTGGCGCAGTGGTGAACAACTTCTTGAGGCCTGATGGGCCTCAATTGACCATTTGAATGGGGTTTTGGTGGAGGTGAGCTGGGTGAGAGGGGCCGCTACCTTGATGTAATCCCAGATAAAGCATCGGTAGAAATTGGCAAATCCAAGTAAGCATTGCAGCTCCTTTTGCCCTGAGGGTTTGGGCCACTCTGCAATGGCTTGGACCTTGGCAGGGTCTGCCTTGATGCTCCCCCTCTGAATGATGAACCCGAGAAAGGTGATGGCATCCACGTGGAACTCGCACTTCTCAGCCTTGATGAAGAGTCGGTTTTCGAGGAGGCAAGTCAGCACTTGGTGGACATGCTGCACGTGTTCGTCTGCATTTCTGGAGAAGATGAGAATGTCGTCTAGGTAGACGAGCACAAATTTTTTGAGGAAGTCCCGCAGCACGTTGTTCACCAGGACATGGAAGACAGTCAGGGCGCTGGTCAGGTCAAATGGCATCACCCGGTGCTCAAAATGCCCTAAAAGTGTGTTAAAGACCATCTTCCACTCGTCCCTTACCCGGATGCACACTAGATGGTAGACGTTCCACAGGTCCAGCTTGCTGAAGATAGTGGCCCCCTGGAGGAGGTCGAAAGCAGAGCTGAGCAGGGGGAGAGGGTAGCAGTTCTGTTTAGTGATGCATGTAGTCGATGCATGTCTGGAGGGAGCCATCCTTCTTGGCAACGAAGAAGACCCCAGGCAAATACTGGAGAGGAGGGGCGAATCAGGTCAGCATTGAGGCACTCAGCAATATAGGCCCCAATGGCCTCCCTTTTGCTCCACGAGAGTTGGTACAACCGGTTGTGGGAAGGGAGACCCCAGGGAGCAGGTCTATCGCGCAGTCGTAGGGCCTGTGAGGTGGTAATTGCCTGGTGCAATCCTTGCTGAAGACCTGCTGAAGATCCAACTGGTAACACTACCTTCCTTCCAATTGATACTAGGGTTATGGAGGGTCAACCGTGGGTGGCCGAGAAACACGGCCATCTTAGGGGAGCGAATGACTGCAAAAGAGAGGGATTCAGGGAGGATACCAGAAAAGATAATGGGTATGTGCTGTGTGCGGTGGATGATCTTAGCGATAAGCTGCCCATCCAAAGCATAGGCTCGGGTAGGAACCTCCAATGCTTCCATACGGTTGACGAGCTGGGCCGCCAAATCCTGATCGATGACACTCTCTTCGGCCCCTGAGTCCACGAGGGTGTTGGCCATGTGGGACACGCCTGGCAAGTGCAGTGTGGTGGGTAGGGTGAGGAAGGTCTTGCTGGGGTAGGGGGATCCAGTCAACAGGCTCGCCAGTGCCCCCAACTTCACTTACAAAAGTTGTCTTTTGACCGCACCAAACAATGATGGATGGTGTGATCAGGCTGGCCACAGTACATGTACAAAGTCTCCCGACGATAGCACTCGGCTGACGTCAGGTGGGCGCAGCCCAATTGCATTGGCTCAGGGTCCACGGGGGAGCCGGCGAGAGAAGGAGGCAGGCCAGAGGACTCAACCGCAGAGGGTCTGGTGCGAGGTGCCGGAGCCGCCTGGACCAGACACGAGACCCTTTCTTTTGCATGAACAGGATACAAACATGAGGTAAATTCCTAATTTCCCTTCTCAGACATAAAGGTGTGTCAAAAACAACTAGGATCTGCAAAACCCCAGGATCACTGCCCTGCGAAACCCCAGGATCACTGCCCTACAAAACCCCAGGATGACTGCCCTGTGAAAGCCCAGGTTCAAGGCCCTGGAAAAAAAATGCTAAATGATGAGCAGATGATTTCAGAGATGCTGTAATTTCTGTTGCTTAAGCTTTACTCCTAAAATTTAAATATTATTAAAATTCTATCAGTAAGCCACATGTATTTGTCTTCATTTTAGTGAAATCTTGACTTGATCCCTCTTAGCGACTTGGTGGTGGATGTTTTAAGGTGAGGATTTCAAGAGAGAAATGTTGGTGCTGAAAATCCTACAAACCTGGCTTCATGTTCTTAAATATGCTCCTCAAGCAGCATTTCCAAAAACATACATGCATGTTTTAATGTCAAGCTTTTTAAACACCATGATGGTGAATACTAGGCTAAAAAGTCATTATTATTTGCAAAATATCGTATTGAATAAAAAGTCTTGTTTATGTGTTTTATTCCTCACAAATCACTTCCTTTTATAATCTCACTGTTGAAGAGCCATTTTACACTTAACACTTGTAGTTATTAATCCATCAGGATTTAGGTCAGATAATTTAAATATTAAACTTAGCATTTATTGCGGAGCACGTAGTAGAAAACATGTTGTAATTAAGACAGCAAGCTCCAGCACGCATGGGCTGATAGGTGTAGCGCTAATGAGTCCTGACGAGATCCACCTGCCCTCTTACCTATATAACACGGCCTGAAAGCAGAGCCTCACGCTGCACCCTTTGTGTTCCATGAGCTATCGTTACACTGCACGTTAAATGGCTAGGGAAAGATGGTTAGCAGTGCCCCTTTGCAGAGGACCTCTGAGGTAAAGTCACTAAGCTCAAGGTTTAATAGGGTTTATTTGGGTTGCACAGCCCAAGGTTTGATAAGGTTTGACCGGGTCAGACATTGGCATTTTGGGCTCGTTGTTTACACCACTCAAGCAATTAAGGAGTGGTTTCATTAAAAGCATTTCAAGGTCCTGGATTGGCCTAGCCAGTCTCCAGACTTCAACCCCATAGAAAATTTATGGAGGGAGTTGAAAGTCCATGTTGCCCAGAGACATCCCCAAAACATCACTGCTCTAGAGGAGACCTGCATAGAGGAATGGGCCAAAATACCAGCTACAGTTTGTGCAAACCTGGTGAAGACTTACAGGAAACATTTGACCTCTGTCATTGCCAACAAAGGTTATTTTACAAAGTATTGAGTTGAACCAAATTTATTGGCCAAATACTTATTTAGCACCATAATTTACAATTAAATTCTTTAAAAATCCTACAATGTGATTTCCTGGGTTTTTGTTTCTCATTTTGTCTCTCATAGTTGAAGTGTACCTATGATGAAAATTACAGATCCCTCTCATCTTTCTAAGTCGGAGCACAATCAGTGACTGACTAAATACTTTTTTGCCCCACTGTAGTGCAGGACACAACTACTGCTAAAGTGGTATATACAAAGCATAAAACCACACCTCACACTGAGGATAACACCCTTACTAGGTAACAGAGAAGCATAAAACATTTTCTTTGTATATCGGTGCTGTTTCTCTAGTTTCACAATTCAAAAGAGGACATCTGTCTTCACCGAATGCTGCCAGTTAGAAAAGTAAAGTCACGGATGTTTGACGACATCTGTTTCACTCCCTGGTATAAGAAAAGACAGTGCTCAGTATAAACTCAGCTGTCGGTTTTCATACATCTGTTTAGTATTTGGATATTAAAATTTTCCATATATCCAGTCATCGGCATGCTGTGTCAAAAACTGTTATGTTTACCTAATAAAACATTAAATGAGATAAATACAAAGTAGTTGTAACTTGTAAAATTTCAATGAGGTGTGAATAGGAAGGTTGCTTTTGATTTTAAATATACATGTCTCTGTACCTGAAGCATATTAAGAGCAATTTCACAAAGAGATTTTGAAAATATGTGAAGCATGTAGAGGGCATTTTCTGAAAGAGTTACAGTGGGGACTCAAAGGTCTGAGTCCACGAGTGGATTCACTTTTTTATTATTGTGGAGAAATAATACTATATTGATACTGCAGCTAATAATATATTAATACTACTACTAATACTACTAATACTACTATTACTAATACTAATAATACTATATTGATACTGATAATATTGATACTGCAGCAGGGTAATGACCCCCCCAAAAAACTTAATGACCCACCTCAAAGCTTTACAACAACTACTTGATGACAAAAGGAGGTAAAGGAGTGCTGACTGTCATGACCTTTCCTCCACAGATATCTAACCCAAACCCCATCATGCTGGGTCAAAAAGTGTTATGTTTACCTCATAAAACATAAAATGAGATAAATAAAGGCAGGCGTAACACACAAGGTGGCAACTGGGTTTTGATTATACTATATGTACATGTCTCTGTACTTGAAGTGTGCTGATGGCAATTTCATAAGTAGTTATAGCAAGGACTGACAATGTCAGACCAGCAAGATTTTGGATCATTGTGGAGAAAGACTGATACCGATGCAGGATAATGAGAACACATCTCTGTTTTCCAACAACTACCTGAACTATTAGGAGTTGCTATCTGGCCACTTGTGACCAGTAGTTAACTCGGTTTGGCGACTTGAGCAGCAACAGCGCGTTTGTGCGTGCTTCACCTGCTGCTCAGCCCATATAAGCACACCTTTGTGGCTGGCACGGTGTCTCTGCATTGAATCTCATGCCTGAGAAGACGCACACACGCGCTTACGCTGCTGGCTCTGACAGCTTTTTGACAGTCATTTTGCATTTCTTGGTGCTTTATTTTGTTAGGGACAGCGGGTATATCTGGGGACATTAAGGTCGCCAGACGAAGGTTGCTAGGAGGCAGCCTAGGTAGCTAGGGCCCTAGATAGAGTAGGGTCAGCTTTTGTTTAATCTTTTATTTTCATTTTTCTGCCGGGCTGCTTCGCCTCCACTGTCTCTCTTTCTCTCATATGCCGTCGCCCCCCCTAGACGCGATCGAGGGAGATATCCTTTTTTATCCACCGATCGTGCTTAGAAGAGGGCGCAGAGTTTTTAACCTCATCCTCTTCACTCCTTTCAGTCTTGCCTTACTCCAGTGAAGCGTTTGGACGGGAGTACGCTTTGTTACCTCCCCGCGCCCGTTCCACACTCCAGTGAGCATTTTTGGCCGGGAGTATACGTGGTACATGTTCGCGGGAGGTCCGTTCAGGTTTGCTCGCACGGCGCATCGGAGATTCGCCGTAAGCGTAGAGCGCTTGTATTCACAACCACGCTTACGGCGAATCTCCGATGCGCCGTGTGAGCAAACCTGAACGGAGTTCCTTTCTTTCTTTAACGTTTTATTCATTCATTAGTTTCTCGGTGAACCTTTTTTGGAGTTGATTAATTATATTTTGGCAGGTGCACGAGTGGTGTGACAGAGCCCCCACCCCCACCCCCCACGGAGTCCAAGACAGAGCTAGGACTCCAATGGTGGCCCCACGGGGCTTCTGGATGGTCTGGCAGTTTCCTTTCAGGGCGAGCGCTGGGAGGATTCCAGATGGCGCCAGGCCCCTGATGGCAAGGACGGGTGGACTGGTCAGGGAGATCCTTGAAGAGGGGCTGGCATGGATGGCGTCAGAACAGCCACTAGAAAGGGAGACCTTGGCACAGGCACTGGGGCGGATGACCTCGGCACAGGTACTGGGGCGGACGACCTCGGCGCAGGCACTGGGGCGGACGACCTCGGCGCATGTACTGGGGCGGACGACCTCAGCTCAGGCACTAGGACTGACAACCTCGGAGCAGGTACTGGGACTGATGACCTTGGAGCAGGTACTGGGACTGATGACCTCAGAGCAGGCATGGGGACTGATGATCTCGGAGTGGTCTTGGACTCAGAGGACCCTGGGAAGGTCTAGGACGACTCTGGAGTGGTTTCAGACTCGGCTGACTCTGGGATGGTCTCGGACTTAGACGGACTCAGAACAGACTCAGACAGATTAGGGACAGACTCTAACTTAGACGAGCTCTGGACAGATTTGGACAAACACAGAACGAACTTAGACGAAGTTTGGACAGACTCGGACAAACACAGGATACACTCAGACTTTAACAGACTCAGAACTGACTCAGACTAATTCAGGACAGACTCGGATTTGGACAGATCTTGGATAGACTCTGATGAACACGGACTAGGAACGGACCTATAGCTGACTCAAACTTAGACGAACCTTGGACAGGATCGTACGGGTTAGGGACGAACTCAGATTGACTTGAAACAGACTCAAACTTAGACGGGCTTTGGATAGACTTGGAATTATTAGAGACAGACTCGGACTTAGATGACCTTGAAGAGGTCTCGAGGATAGAGGACCTTTGGTAGGTCTCTGACAGAGATGACCTTTGGAAGGTCTCTGATGTAGGCGGACCTGGGACAATGTCCACAGTAAATGACCCTTGAACGGTCTCGGAGATGGCCAACCTTGGAACTGGCAGCCTCAGCCCAGGTATTAAAGGTGTTGGTACAGGTACCGGGCAAACGTGCTCAAATTCAGAGTGAGAATGCTCAAGCACGTGGCTGACCGGCTTTGGTACCGGGTTATCGGGTTCTGGTAACAGAATTACAGGTCTCCGAGGCCCTAACAGCTCATCGGCGGAGCTAGCGAGCGTGGCGTGCACGGATACCAGGCTATCGTACTTAACTGTAGGATTACCAGGCCTAGACGACCTGTGACAGGTCTCTGTCATAGACAGGTCCTGGACTGGCCTGGGGACAGAGGTTCCAAAAACAAACTCTGGAACGGGCGTCCTGGAACAGACTCTGGGACGGGACAACCCTGGAACTGGGACATGCGTCCCTAGAGCAGACACTGGGACGGGCAGTGTTGTGCCAGTTCACAGCTTTTCTGAACTAGTTCAAGTTCAGTTCATACATGCTCAAAGTGAACAGTTCACAGTTCAAAGTTCACAATTTTAATTCTGAACTAGTTCAAAGTTCAGTTTCATTTTTACTTTTTTCGTGAGATATTCAAATAAATACTTTTTCACACTACAAGCTAGAAATCGCTATACATTCTTTGAAACTGCTCATTTTAGACATTTGCTCATGACACTGCAATTGTGTACGCGGTGTTGCTATGGCTACCCCGCTCTGCTGCAATTCATCACAGGTAACGTCGTGCGGAAGCCAGTATGTTATTAACTAGCCAGTATGTTAACTAGTCTCAGCCGGGACACTACGTTGCCCACAATGCATTGCGCACACAATGTCAAACCATTTCTGTCTGGTGATACATGATTTAAGCGGCACCAGCGAGAATACAGGAGGGAGAAACTTCCTCTCGCTGCGTTTCAAAAGAGAAAACAGATGTCACTCAGTTTTCAATGGAAAACTAATTCCAACGTTCATTTACAGTGATGTCTGCCGTTCATGACACATAATGTGAACTAATTCACGTTCAAGTTCTTTATTAAAAAATGTGTTGCGTTCAGTTCAACGTTCACAAAAAAATGAGCGTGTTCAATGAACGCGTTCTTTTGAACTCGTTCACGCACAACACTGGGAACGGGTAGGATAGTATACAATTTGGATAGAGAAAGGGCTCTGTCTCGTGGTCCCAACCGCATCACAAGCCCGCTCTCTATCCAAATTGTATCCTATCTGTATCAGTCGCCTTACCTTCTCGACCTAGTCATAAATCTCGATCCGCTCCGATCCTACCGCGTCCTGTATCTTTCGTCTAACCTTCGTTTATCGCATACTTACCGTTTCTCTCCGTCCATCCCTCGTTCGTCTCCTTCCTCCGTTCACGTATCTCTTTGTCTACATGCAGTATCGCGCCTGTAAGTTCTGTCTTCTGTTTCGTTCGCATATGTAATTCGTTTTCTTAATAAACGCGTCTCTGAGTTCAGACCCCCTCTCCCTGTGTGTGCTTCCTCAACCGTACAGCCGGTGTGACAGTTCAACATTCGGAACTGAGGTTGCTCATTTGATAGAATAAAGATAGATTAGATTACATTAGCTAGTCAGACAGACAGAGAGATGTTATTGACACTCACATGAAGATTTAGAGTTAGGAAATTTTATAGTAAAATACATATGACAACATATAAAATCTTAAATCTCATCTCCATTAGGTTGCCCCACCTGCATCTCTACAGCACTAAGCCTGTCCTTAGCTACTTGCCTACACCTGATTCACTGCTCCAGGGAGTGGCCACGACATAAATTCACACAGAACTGAGGAGTTCTTCAGAGTCTAGCACCTCATTGCAGCAGGTAAGGCTAACTTTATTACTGCTAAGTCGCATTGACTGTTAGTTATTATTATTAGTTATATACTAATGAATACTTGAATTATTACATAGAGTATAGTGCTGTTATGGATAAGTTATATTACAATAACAGAAAAATGCATTGGCATAATTATTGTTAACTAATTTTCTCTGTGTTAAACAGTTTCAGAACGGCTACTGCCATACCTGATCAATTAACAATGTGTGATAAAGGAGGTAAATTTTTTAAATGAATTGTTTTACTAATTATTAATTATTAATTAAATAATTATTATTCATGAATAAATATTGTTATAATGTTATGTAACAAAATATTGGGATGCGCAGGTAACAAGGACCAAGGCAAAGGCCGGGATCAGAGCCCTGCGAAACCCCAGGGTCACTGCCCTGCGAAGCCCCAGGATCACTGCCCTGCAAAACCCCAGGATCACTGCCCTGCGAAGCCCCAGGATCACTGCCCTGCGAAACCCAAGGATCACTGCCCTGCGAAACCCCAGGATCACTGCCCTGTGAAAGCCCAGGATCAAGGCCCTGGAAAAAAATGCTAAATGATGAGCAGATGAACAAGAAGATTTCAGAGATGCTGTCATTTCTGTTGCTTGAGCTTTACTCAAAAAATTGACATATTAAAATTCTATCAGTAAGCCACATGTATTTGTCTTCATTTTAGTGAAATCTTGACATGATCCTTCTTTTGGACTTAGAGAATGAAACTATGATATTAGAGAGCAAGATCATTTGGTGGTGGAGGTCGGTTATTCCTCACAAATCATTTCATTTCATGGTCTCACTGCTGGAGGGCCATAGCATTTTAGGCTTAACACCATGTAGTTATTAATCCATCATGACTGAAGTCAGGTCATTTAAACATTAAAATCAACATTTATATACATTGCTCCATTTTTCTAGAGCACAGGTCCAATGGTCTACAAAAAATGTTCTGGTCTCAGCATCATTAAACAATACATTTCACCCTAAATCTTGTAATAAAGACTTGAAAGACTTTAATAGCTACTGAGAGTTGTATGCTGACTGTTAACTACTATGTCATAAAAAGTTTGGGCACCACAGGAAATATTACTTGTTTTGCTGATTTTTCAGTTGAAAGACTTTAATAGCTACTGAGAGTTGTATGCTGACTGGCACTGGAATATAGGTAATAAGTTCACTATTTAATTCAGTGGTTACAATGTTTGCTGGCAAATCAACTACACTGTCCGTTTGTAAAACAAACTGCATCTAGAAAAAACATTTTAGATCATGCTGATATGAGCATGCAGTATGATTTTCATGAGCAAGAAAGCTACAAACATGTTTATCGTCCAGACATAATCATTAAAATGGGGAAAATAGTAATAAAAAATTAGATCTGCATTTCCTGAAGGAACTACAGCAGTACTTGAAATGTGTCAAACAGAAAGAATATGACATGTGTCCCAATACTATTGGTCGTATGCTGGGACATGTCCCAATACTTTTGGCCATGTGTGGGGGCTTGTCCCAATACTTTTACATGTTTATGTATCAGTAGATGTAATAACAGGTCACTGAGTTTCACTGAGTGCTCTGTGATGACATCATCGATATCAGTTACACTTTGAATTTTGTCAGGTGAGATTTGAATCTGAACATTCTGTCAATGCATTTCTATGGGAGATTTTCAGTTTTTAAACTTAAATGTTCCTGCTGTAGTTCCTTCAGGAAATGCAGATCTAATTTTATTACTATTTTCCCCATTTTAATGATTATGTTTGTAGCTTTCTTGCTCATGAAAATCATACTGCTTGCTCATATCAGCATGATCTAAAATGTTTTTTCTAGATGCAGTTTGTTTTACAAACGGACAGTGTAGTTGATTTGCCAGCAAACCTTGTTATCACTGAATTAAATAGTGAACTTATTACCTATATTCCAGTGCCAGTCAGCATACAACTCTCAGTAGCTATTAAAGTCTTTCAAGATTTAGGGTGAAATGTATTGTTTAATGATGCTGAGACCAGAACATTTTTTTGTAGACCGTTGGACCTGTGCTCTAGAAAAATGGAGCAATGTATATAAATTGCTGATTTTAATATTTAAATGACCTGACTTCAGATTTCACTAAAATGAAGACAAATACATGTGGCTTACTGATAGAATTTTAATATGTCAATTTCATGAGTAAAGCTCAAGCAACAGAAATTACAGCATCTCTGAAATCTTCTTGTTCATCTGCTCATCATTTAGCATTTTTTTCCAGGGCCTTGATCCTGGGCTTTCACAGGGCAATGATCCTGGGGTTTCGCAGGGCAGTGATCCTGGGGTTTCGCAGGGCAGTGATCCTGGGGCTTCGCAGGGCAGTGATCCTGGGGTTTCGCAGGGCAGTGATCCTGGGGTTTTGCAGGGCAATGACCCTGGGGTTTCGCAGGGCTCTGATCCCGGCCTTTGCCTTGGTCCTTGTTACCTGCACATCCCAATATTTTGTTACATAACATTATAACAATATTTATTCATGAATAATAATTATTAAATCACTTATTAATAATTAGTAAAAATGCTCATTTCAAAAATTTACCTCCTTTATCACACATTGTTAATTTATCAGGTTTGTCAGTAGCCGTTCTGAAACTGTTTAACACAGAGAAAATTAGTTAACAATAATTATGACCATGCATTTTTCTGTTATTGTAATGTAACATATCCATAACAGCACTATACTCTATGTAATAATTCAAGTATTCATTAGTATATAACTAATAATAATAACTAACAGTCAATGCGACTTAGCAGTAATAAAGTTAGTCTTACCTGCTGCAATGAGGAGCTAGACTCTGAAGAACTCCTCAGTTCTGTGTGAATTTATGTCGTGGCCACTCCCTGGAGCAGTGAATCAGGTGTAGGCAGGTAGCTAAGGACAGGCTTAGTGCTGCAGAGATGCAGGTGGGGCAACCTAATGGAGATGAGATTTAAGATTTTATATATTGTCATATGTACTTTATTATACATTTTCCCAATACCAAATCTTCATTTAGGTGTCAATAAAGTCAGTCTGTCTGTCTGTCTGACTAGCTAATCTTTATTCTTTCAAATGAGCAACCTAAGTTTCCAATGTTGAACATTATTGGTACAGCCTCTGGTGGCAGTGTGCACTCGACTCCACACATTTGTACAAAATCTGATGATCCATGTTATCCCAGCATGATTTCACTATCTTACAAAGAGAATCTTGTGATTACCGAATGCTTACTGTGATTTCTGATCACTTGTCAACATGAGTGCAACATAAATGCTTGATAACTGATGCTTGATAAGATGACTGTGGAAAGAAAGTCTGTGAGAGTCAGGAATTCTTGATGTTCAGGTAGTTTGGAAAACAGAGATGTGCTCTCATTATCTTGCATCAGTATCAGTTTTTCTCCACAATGATCCAAAATCTGCTAGTCTCACATTTTCGGTCCTCATGTACTTATGACCCGTACTTATGAAATTGCAATAAGCACACATCAAGTACAGAGAGATGTACATATTATTATGGTGAAAATATAATTTTCACCCCAAACAAGGTCTTTTTGGAACCCAAGATGCAGATCACAGACAGACAACCACAGAGTCTATAAAACTGAAGTTTTATTAAATCACAATAAACGAGGTACGTGAGTAATGACAGGATAAAACAGGTAACCAAAACAAACTGATACTAAGCAATCCAGAAACCAAGAAGACTGGTGCAGAACTGAACAAAGAACGAGGGGAAGAACGGCGGCGGTGCAAGCAAGCCTTCCCAGAGAGTGCTGGCGTAGAACTGGAGATGAAATGACGAACCAGGCAGGACTGGAGATGGCTGGATGTGCAGACAATGAGATCAGGCAGGACTCTAGGGAAGGAAAAACAAAACATAAGTGGGGAAATGAAACCTGGCATGAGAGCCGAAAACACAGGGGTGAGAATGAACGAGGCAGGTTTAACTAAGCACGGATAAGGGAGTCGACTAGAGCAGCCATGAGCTGGGCAACGAAGGAATGCAAGGAGGTAGTGTAGCTACAGGTTAGATAACAGTCTAGGATAACAGGCTAAGCTGTGCTAGTGATTAACAGGCTACCGGACTGAAGACTAGAGCAAGGCTTAGACAGGACTAATACCAGATCGAGGATAATAAAAATGACAGACTAGATACCAGGTACGAGGGAGCATATGATCTGGCGATCCATGGCTACTTCATCAGAGCAGAGCTTTATGGAGGGCGATGATGAACAGGAAAACGAGATACCAGTGTGCAGGGCGGAGACGTGGATGGAAGCAGCCAATGGATCTGCGTGGAAGGCAAGCACAAAACACGTGCATGCCGCCAACCAAAACAAATAAATAAAATAAAATAAAATAAAATAAAAAGGAAAATAAACGGCAGGAAAAAATGAGCGAAACTGGCGAAAACAAAACGGGACCATGACAGTACCAACCCCCCCCCCCCCCCCTTAACGATCGCCACTTGGCGATCGACGAGACGCTCCAAGGTTACGTCGATGAAACTCATGAATAAGAGATTTATCAAAAATATACGAGGCAGTTACCCAGCAGCGTTCTTCGGGCCCCTAACCCTTCCAATCCACCAGGTATTGAAACCCCTGACAGCGGCGACGAGCCTTCAACAGTCGATGGACACTGAAGGTCTCATGCCCATCGATGATCCGGGCGGGTGGCGGGGGTCTGGACGGAGGACTCAGGCCTGAGGAAGCAACTGGCTTGATCTGGGAAACGTGGAACGCTGGGTGGATACACATATGGCGAGGGGGTTTCAAATGAACGGTAGAAGGGTTAATAATTTTTACGATGGAAAAGGGACCAACATACCTTGGCGTCAGTTTCTTGGACTCGACCTTCAAAGGGATGTCCTTCGCCAAGAGCCAGACCATCTGTCCCAGGGAGTACTCGGGGCTGGGCCTCCGCTGGCGGTTAGCGGAGCACTGAGTGATGTCTCGGCTCTTCAGGAGGGCTGTCCATGTGGCCTCCCAGGCTCGTTGACAACCCCGCAGATGGTGATGGACGGAGGGGATGGCCTCGGCGTGTTCCAGGTTGGGGGCCAAGGATGGCAAATAGCCCAAGGAGGCTTCAAAAGGGAACAAAAAGCAGAACTTGGCAGGGTATTGTGGGCATATTCCGCCCACCCAAGGCACTGGCTCTAAGACGCAGGATTCTGGACAGACAGGCAGTGCAAAGTGGCCTTGATCTCCTGGTTTGCCCTTTCGACCTGACCGTTGGACAGGGGGTGGAACCCAGAGGTGAGGCTAGGCTGGGACCCAATAGCCAGAAAGAAAGCTTTCCATACTTGGGACGTGAACTGCGGTCCTCGGTTCGAGACAATGTCCACAGGGACCCCATGGATCTTAAAAACCCAATCAAACAGGACCCTCGCAGTTTCCATGGCCGAAGAGAGTTTAGGTAAAGGTATGAGCTGCACGGCTTTCGAAAAACGAGGCCGTTCAGGCACCGGTAACGGATTGAGTAAGGCCGCTGGAGGCTGGTGAAGGGTCTTACCCCGGGCGCAGGTACTGCAGGCTGCCACAAACCGGCGGACATCCGTCTCCATACCCGTCCACCAGAAGTACCTCTTAAGCAAGGCGAGGGTCCGAAAGCTTCTCGGATGGCCAGCAAATTTCGACTCGTGCCCCCACTGGAGAACGGCCATCCTGGCCGAGGCGGGCACAAAGAGTCGATCCGAGGGTCCACCCCCAGGATCTGGTTCCACTTCCTGTGCTTCCCGGATGGTGCGCTCAATCTCCCGCGTCAAACCAGCCACCAGGCGGTCCGGTGAAACGATAGGTTCTGGGGAGTCATCCGAATCGTCCGAGGAGAACTGGCGTGAGAGGGCGTCAAGCTTCACATCCGGTTGGGCCAACACTGGTGCAGAGGTGACCAAACTTCTCAGATGAGTGAAGGCTGCTTGGGCTTCAGGAGTCCAGGTGAACTGTAACTTGGTGGACTTGAGTCTACCTTGCTGAAATCACAAACAAATTTCCGATAAAAGTTAGCAAACCCCAGAAACCTTTGAAGTTCCTTCCGTCCAGAGGGCACAGGCCACTCTGCCACTGCCTGGATCTTGGAGGGGTCTGCCTTGATGCACCCCTGCTGGACAACAAATCCCAAAAAAGGGACAGACGAGGCGTGGAAAAGACATTTCTTGACCTTCACAAATAACCTGTTCTCCATCAGGCGGGTGAGTACTAACCGGACGTGCCTTACATGCTCCTCCTCAGACCGGAAAAACACCAAAATGTCGTCTAGATAAACAAAGACAAAGCGGTTAAGAAAGTCCCGTAGGACATTATTCATAAATGCTTGGAAAATGGCTGGTGCATTAGTCAGGCCAAATGGCATTACCAGATACTCAAAATGACCCAGAGGGGTATTAAACCCAGTCTTCCACTTGTCCCCACTCCTAATGTGGATGAGGTGGTAAGCATTCCGCAGATCGAGCTTAGAAAACACTGTGGACCCCTGGAGTAGGTCGAAGCCCGATGACAGGAGGGGGAGAGGGTACCGGTTATGTTTGGTGATGGCATTAAGTCCACGAAAATCAATACAAGGTCTCAAAGAGCCATCCTTCTTACCAACGAAAAAGAATCCGGCTCCAAGGGGAGAGGAGGATGAATGGATAAGCCCTGCCGCCAGTGACTGCGAAATATAGTTCTCCATGGCCTCCCTCTCAATGCGGGAAAGGTGGTATAGACGACTGGTAGGGAGGGGGGCCCCGGGCAGGAGCTCGATGGAGCAATCATATGGCCGGTGGGGCGGCAGGCTCAAGGTATGGTCTCGGTCGAATACCCGGCGAAGGTCGTGATAAACAGAGGGTACTAGGGACAGGTCAATGTCTTTTGGTGGCCGAGAAACTAGAGGTGAGCCGATGGAGGGTGGGATGGCCGACAGCAGGCAACTCTGGTGACAGTTCTCGCTCCAGCTCGAGATTCTGCCTTGGCACCAGTCTATAGTAGGATTGTGTATTCTAAGCCAAGGATAGCCGAGGACTACGGGTGTCAGGGGCACCGGGGCAATGGCAAAAGTAATGTGTTCATGGTGATTACCAGAGAGAACCAGGAGCAAGGGATGGTTCTGATGCATAATCTGAGCAAGGAGCTTGCCATCCAACGCATAAGCCCGCCTAGGGGTCTGGAGTGCCTCCAAGGGAATGGCGAGTTTGGAGGCGAGGTCACGGTCCAGCAGGTTAACCTCCGTCCCAGAGTCCACCAAGGCATCCAGAGAGTGCATGATGCTGGCGAGGTGCAATGTGGCAGGCAGCCAAAGAGATGGTCGCCGAGAAACTGAGGGACTAGGTGAAGTACTCGTCAGGGCACCCAGGTCCTTTTGGGTGAACGGAGCACATGGAGAGAGTGTGTCCAGCAACTCCACAGTAGAAGCATAACCCCCCTGCTTTGCGACGATCACGTTCTTGGGGGGTGAGACTGGCTCAACCCAGTTGCATAGGTTCAGACTCCTCCGAGGCGACTGAGGGTGGAGGAGGAGTGGGTGGCTCGGCCGGTGCAGTGGACCTGGTCTGCGGAAATGGTGACGCCTGGACCAAACGCTGGGACTTTTCCCAGCTACGCTCGCAGAAGCGCCGATCCAGGTGTTAGATAGTTATGTGAGCCTCGTCCTATCTGACCACCCCTGTGCAGGTCCCGTCCGTGCAGCGCTGGGAGTTCAGTGAAGAAACCACCACCAAGCTTTATCAGCAGAGGGTTTATTCAAGGATCTCAAAATAGACATACACATACAGCTGTACTTATACTCTTGTAGGGCGAGCTTGCGTGAGAAGAGAAGGGGAAGTAAGGAGGGTGGGGGTACACATGTTCGTTGGAATAAGGAGAAGTTACAAAGTTACAGGTCGGGGTGACCCTGGTCACAGAACCAACTATGTCCAAAACAGGAAAGAGTTGCGGAATAGTTCGTTGGGCTAAGCCTTGCAGTTTTCAGAGCAGGGACAGAACATTCTGTACAAAATAACATCGCTTGCAACAGAGCCATGTAATTATCGTGAACTGTTAATACTGATTATATCCTCCAATCCCCTCTTTGATACTGGCGTTAAAGCTAGTATCACTATTTAAACAGCGGTTTAAAAACAGTTGTCACAGCAGCAGGAAGGAGATGACAAACATAGCATGACTCATTTGTATACAGTTTTTGGCAATCCAATTGGCATATTGCCAAAAGGTGTTATCATGTGGACTTAATGTCACTTTGCGGGACGCAGACGCCGAAGTGTAGCAATCCTAAGACTAGGATCCAGCTGACAGCCATACTGGTCACTGGCTGTGTATCAGTTGTCAGACGATCTTGTGTTCAAATGATAGGGACCCCTCTTCGTACCGGCGGCAATTGTCGGTCACTTTTATCCTTTCAGCTCCTTTGTGACTCACCGACAGGCCTCCCTCAATTACTGGCCGGACTCGGGTTGTGTTCCCAAACGCCAGAGGTAGGCTCCTGCAAGGACTTGTCAGCTGTTTGTCAGTGGTTTCTGAAAGATAAAGAAATCATTACTTCATGGGCACTGGATTTGATGCTCAGTGACCGGAGAGGGGGCCTTCTTGATCCTTGTTGCATGCATTGGATCCACTGTGGAAAAAGATCAGTCAGTACGGCGGTCCTAGTTACAGCGATTACTTCTTCTGCAGGACCACTGTATAAAGGATCAGATAAAGTCAGACTTTCTCGGTCCCAATCTTTTAATCAATACTTTGTCTCCCACCTCAATATCGTGGGTATGCCCAATAGGGATGATGGGTTTCTTTTGATTTACCCTCATCCAGTAATTCATTCAAGTTTTGGATGAGTCCTGCAGAGAATTCACTGAGGTGTACTTCTAGGTCGGTTGCTCCCACAGCCTGCATTTCCCTTTCGCCAAGGTACCGGAAAGGGGCGTCCCATTACTACCTCATAAGGGGACAGATGGTCCAAAGCCATCAAGGAGGACATTCTCATGTCAACTAAAACCAAGGGTAAGGCGTGAAGCCAGTTTTTGTTTCCCATGTTCTTGCATGGTTTTCCGTAATTTGCTTTTTCAGGGTACGATTGGTCCTTTCCACCATTGCCGGATGATTGGGGATTGGGGGTGGTAAGGAATGTGGAATTTCCAATTTGATTTTTAGCTCAGCGCATAATAGTTGTGTGACTTTTGAAGTGAAAAGGAGTACCTTTTATCGGAATCTAGTCTATCCTACCGGGTATCCCGTATCGTGGGATAATTTCTTGGGTCAGTTTTGCCACCACTGTTTTGGCATCTTCCTTAGCACAGGGAAACGCTTCTACCCACTTCGAAAATTTGTCAACTAGTACTAAAAGATATTGTATGGGCCCCATTTTTGGCACATGCGTAAATCGATTTGCCACTCCTGGAAAGGAGTGTCTGGAGATGGGATGTGTTGGTGTATGGCACCGGGCTTTGAAACATTGTTTTGGGCACAGGTGTGGAGACACCTATCGAGGATAGCGTGTGTATCTTTGTGCAGATTCTGAATGCAGAAAGACATCTATGAGGTCCTCCGCTACCCCTCTTCGTCCGCGATGAGTGGGACCATGAAACTCGCGGACGAGAGAAAGGGAGTACACGTAACGAACGAGGGAGACAGATTCGGCCTTGTGGCGTCAACCTTGACGCCATTCACGGCGCTGCAGCCGTGTGTTTTGCCAGAACTCACAATCGGAGGGCGAGGCGGGAAGCCTGGTAACTAGGCAAATCAACATCTGGTAAGACAGCACTTACCATGTGACTGCGAGAGACCAAACAGGTGTTCAGGAAAGGAGACGGGCTACCAGAGGAAGCAGCCTGCTTAGCCATGCGGTCAGCAAGGCAATTACCATACACGGGCCTCGTCCGTGTTGTCATGAGAATGAGCCTTAGTTTTTGACAATGGCTAAAGATCTAGGCAGAGAACAGGAAGCAATCAGATCCTGTACAAGGGTTTGATGCGAAATCGGCTTACCATCAGCACCTACGAAGCCTCGAGACTCCCAAATGTGACCCATGTCATGAGCTACCCCAAAGGCGTAGCGAGAGTCAGTGTAAATAGTCACGTCATGGTCCTGTGAGATCACACACGCATGGGTTAATGCATACAGTTCAGCAGCCTGAGTGGAAGAAAAAGGCAAGGAGAAAGCCTCTATAACAACATCAGGTAAACGACAAACAGAATAACCACACAGGAAAATACCATCTGCAGGCTTAGAACAGGAACCATCAACAAAGAGAACATCTCCTGTTGGGAGAGGGAGAGAAGACAGATCAGCTCTGATGCTGGTTTCGTGCACAATGGAAGACATGCAATCATGATCAGTGTCATCAGTAATTGGTTCACAGTCATCCTGCGCGTTTATAAGGCGCTGCAGTGCATGCGCATGCGTGTCATGTGAAGACGTCGATTTTATAGTCAAGTTTTCGTTGGCCAGTAAGATGGCCTCATAACCTGAGCGGCGCTGGGCGGACAGGTGTTGTGTACTTAAATGACATAAAATGTGCGTTACCTGGTGGGAAGTGTGAAGTATCAAAGGGTGCGACAGGACAATTTTCTGAGCATCCGTCACCATCAACGCACAGGCAGCGACAGCACGCAGACATGAGGGCAAACCTTGTGCCACGGTGTCTAAGGTTTTGGAGAGATATGCACATGGGCATAGACCACCTCCGTGCTGCTGTGCCAGGACAGCGGCCGCAGAGCCTTGTTGCTGTGTGACCCACAAGTGAAAAGGCAGGTCATAGTTGGGCAGGCCTAGTGCTGGAGCAACACACAGAGCCCACTTCAGTTCAGAAAAGGCATTGTTCATGTCATGAGTCCAGACCAGAGGTTCTGTCAGAGGATCATTGTGGCGAATGGCGGAGCGCAGGCACTTGTCATAATATGAGCAGTCAGGTATCCATTGCCTACAATAGTTTATCAGTCCCAGGAAAGCCATCAACGCATGCTTTGTCGCAGGGCGTTCAGTGTTGTGTCAGACGGCGACAACCTTGAGAGAGTTCGTGTCCCAGATACTGAACGGAGGGAAGGCAGCATTGGAGCTTGGAACGAGATACCTTGAAACCTTTTTCAGCCAGTCTTTGCAACAGAATGATAGTGGCTTCTCTGCAGGTGGGCTCATCAACAGCAGAGACAAGAAGGTCGTCAGCGTACTGCAACACAACAGAGCTAGGGGGAATGGCTAGGTCCTGTAACGCATCTCGGACAGCAGCGGCAAACACTGCAGGTGAATCAATGTACCCCTGAGGGAGTCTTGTCCATGTGTACTGTCGGCCCCTGTGCGTGAAGGCGAACAGAGGCTGTGTCTGCTATCCAACAGGAATGCTGAAAAAGGCAAAACATAAGTCAATCACAGAGAAACAACAATGATCGTGAGGAATCGAAGCGATTATAGAAGGCACATCTGGCACTATTGGAGCAACTGGAATAACAATTGAGTTAATTTTTCGGAGGTCTTGTGTGAAACGCCATGAGCCATCGGGCTTGGGAACAGGATTAACTGGTGTGTTGTATGGACTTGTGCACGGAACCACCACCCCTTGCTGTAGAAGGGAAGAGAGAACACAGTCAATACCGGCAGCTTTAGCTGGTGTTAGGGGGTATTGTCGAATGTATACAGGATCAGTATGTTTGATAGTGGCCTCATAGGGGGCGCAGGAGACAAACCCCACATCGTCCCTATGATCAGCCCACAGAGTAAGCGGTAACTGTTGTAGAAAAACAGGAAGAGTGTTAGAGACGGACAAATACACTTCCTCAATGTCTCTTCTAGAGAGATGACAGAGAGAGAGAGCAGTAAAGGAGGGGTGACATACATCAGGCACACACACAGGCGAACGGCCAGAGCCACCAAAGCGTCCAGACTGGGTGGATCATCACGTACCGCAAGCTCATTTTTCAGCAGCTCTGACAACTCGGAACGAAACACCTCCCTCAAGGCAGGTTCATTCAACAAGGCGTCAGTCGGCAGCAACCAGAACTCCACAGCATAGTCGAAGGCGGATAAGGCGGCTCGACGACGCCTCCAAGTGGCTCGGGTGGTCGAAAACCTCCCAAATTGTATGAGGAAATCATCGTACGAGACCCCCTCAAGCAAACTGTTCGACAGCATGGCCTCAGCCCACCTCAGGGCCCTGCCCCTCAAGAGGCCCACGAGGTACCCAACTCTGGCAGAGTCAGTGGCAAAGACCAAGGCCCACAACCGAAAGACCATGTTGCACTGCAAAAGGAACAACCGGCAACGGTCAAGCTCACCATCATATGGCTCAGGGTGAGTCAGAGGGGGTTCCAAACCTCTGGGGATGGTCCTGTTGAGGTGGTGGCAGAAGCTTGAGCCCCGAGGGATCTGCCAGAGGGGGTGCAGAAGCCTGTGTGCCACTGAGGACAGATGTGGTCTGGCTCACGGCGGGAAGAACAGAGCCCTGAGAAGAAACAGACAAAACCTGGGTAAGTTTACTAGTTAGACTGGAGACCTGGGTAGACAGTAAACGATTAGATACAGAAAGTGAGCGCAAAAGTCAATCATGCTGAGACAGCCAGGCTTCCTGCCGCTGAATCAGCATGCTGACAGACAGAGAGTCCTCTGTCTCGGGACCTGTGGGTTCCATAGTTGGCCAGATCGTTCTGTTATGGTGAAAATATAATTTTCACCCCAAACAAGGTCTTTTTGGAACCCAAGATGCAGATCACAGACAGACAACCACAGAGTCTATAAAACTGAAGTTTTATTAAATCACAATAAACAAGGTACATGAATAATGACAGGAATAAACAGGTATCCAAAACAAACTGATACTAAGCAATCCAGAGTCCAAGAAGACTGGCGTGGAACTGAACGAAGAACGAGGGGAAGAACGGCGCAAGCCTTCCCAGAGAGTGCTGGCGTAGAACTGGAGATGAAATGACGAACCAGGCAGGACTGGAGATGGCTGGATGTGCAGACAATGAGATCAGGCAGGACTCTAGGGAAGGAAAAACAAAACATAAGTGGGGAAATGAAACCTGGCATGAGAGCCGAAAACACAGGGGTGAGAATGAACGAGGCAGGTTTAACTAAGCATGGATAAGGAGTCGACTAGAGCACCCATGAGCTGGCAACGAAGGAATGCAAGGAGGTAGCGTAGCTACAGGCTAAGATAACAGGCTAGGATAACAGGCTAAGCTGTGCTAGCGATTAACAGGCTACCAGACTGAAGACTAGAGCAAGGCTTAGACTGGACTAATACCAGATCGAGGATAATAAAAATGACAGACTAGATACCGGGTACGAGAGCGTACGATCTGGCGATCCATGGCTACTTGATCTGGAGCTTTATGGAGGGCGATGATGAACAGGAAACGAGATACCAGTGTGCAGGGCGGAGCAGGAGTGGAGACGTGGATGGAAGCAGCCAATGGATTTGCGTGGAAGGCAAGCACAAACATGCGCACGCCGCCAACCAAAACAAAAACATGAAGAAAAATAAAAAGGAAAATAAACGGCAGGAAAAACGAGCAAAACCGGCGAAAACAAAACGGGACCATGACACATATAGTATAGTCAAAATCAAAAGCAACCTCCCTATGCACACCCAGTTACCACCTTGTGTGTTACCCCTGCCTTTTATTTATTTCATTTTATGTTTTATGAGGTAAACATAACACTTTTTGACCCAGCATGATGGGGTTCAGGTTAGATGTCTGTGGATGAAAAGTCCATGACAGTCAGCACTGCTTGATCTCCTTTTGTCATCAAGTAGTTGTTGTAAAGCTTTGAGGTGGGTCAGTCCTTCTCCACAAAAATAAAAAAGTGAATCCACTCATGGACTCTTGGATCTTTGAGTCCCCACTGTAACTATTTCAGAAAATGCCCTCTACATGCTTCACATATTTTCAAAATTTCTTTGTGAAATTTAGATACCGAGGCATGTATATTTAAAATCAAAAGCAACCTTCCTATTCACACCTCATTGCCATTTTACAAGTTACACCTACTTTGTATTTATCTCATTTAATGTTTTATCAGGTAAACATAACAGTTTTTGACACAGCGTGCCGATGACTGGATATATGGAAAATTTAAATATCCAACTACTAAGCAGATGAATGAAAATTGACAGCTGAGTTTATACTGAGCACTGTGTTTTCTTATACCAGGGAGTGAAACAGATATCGTCAAACATCCGTGACTTTACTTTTCTAACTGGCAGCATTCAGTGAAGACAGATGTCCTCTTTTGAATTGTGAAACAAGACAAACAGCACCGATATACAAAGAAAATGTTTTATGCTTCTCTGTTAAGCTTTAGTAAGGGTGTTATCCTCAGGGTGAGGGGTGGTCGTGTGCTTTGTATACACCACTTTAGCAGTAATTGTGTCCTGCACTATGTACTCCACAATTCAATATCTAGTTATACCAGCCACTAAAGCCCCTTGAGGTAAGAGAGTTCTATTTATTATCATTAGCTCTCGTGCTTCTTCTTATAATTATTATCGTTGGCAGTTCTTCTCTTCCACACATTTAAGTTTAAAAACTGAAAATCTCCCATAGAAATGCATTGACAGAATGTGTAACTGATATCGATGATGTCATCACAGAGCACTCAGTGAAACTCAGTGACCTGTTATTACATCTACTGATACATAGACATGTAAAAGTATTGGGACAAGCCCCACACATGGCCAAAAGTATTGGGACACATCCCAGCACAAGACCAATAGTATTGGGACACATGCCATATTCTTTCTGTTTGACACATTTCAAGTACTGCTGTAGTTCCTTCAGGAAATGCAGATCTAATTTTATTACTATTTTCCCCATTTTAATGATTATGTCTGGACAACAAACATGTTTGTAGCTTTCTTGCTCATGAAAATCATACTGCATGCTCATATCAGCATGATCTAAAATGTTTTTTCTATATGCACTTTGTTTTACAAACATACAGTGTAGTTGATTTGCCAGCAAACCTTGTAACCACTGAATTAAATAGTGAACTTATTACCTATATTCCAGTGCCAGTCAGCATACAACTCTCAGTAGCTATTAAAGTATTTCTGAAAAATCTGAAAATCAGCAAAATAAGTAATATTTCCAGTGGTGCCCAAACTTTTTATGACATAGTAGTTAATATATTACAAGATTTAGGGTGAAATGTATTGTTTAATGATGCTGAGACCAGAATATTTTTTGTAGACCATTGGACCTGTGCTCTAGAAAAATGGAGCAATGTATATAAATTGCTGATTTTAATATTTAAATGACCCGACTTCGGTCATGATGGATTAATAACTACATGGTGTTAAGCCTAAAATGCCATGGCCTTCCAACACTGAGATCATGAAATTAAATGATTTGTGAGGAATAACCTACCTCCACCATCAAATGATCCTGCTCTCTAATATCAAAGTTTCATTCTCTAAGTCCAAAAGAAGGATCATGTCAAGATTTCACTAAAATGAAGACAAATACATGTGGCTTACTGATAGAATTTTAATATGTCAATTTTATGAGTAAAGCTCAAGCAACAGAAATGACAGCATCTCTGAAATCTTCTTGTTCATCTGCTCATCATTTAGCATTTTTTTCCAGGGCCGTGATCCTGGGCTTTCACAGGGCAATGATCCTGTGGTTTTGCAGGGCAGTGATCCTGGGGTTTTGCAGGGCAGTGATCCTTGGGCTTCGTGGGGCAGTGATCTTGGGGCTTTGCAGGGCAGTGATCCTGGGGCTTCGAAGGGCAGTGACCCTGGGGTTTCGCAGGGCTCTGATCCCGGCCTTTGCCTTGGTCCTTGTTACCTGCGCATCCCAATATTTTGTTACATAACATTACAACAGTATTTATTCATGAATAATAATTATTTAATTAATTATTAATAATTAGTAAAAAAGCTCATTTCAAAAATTTACCTCCTTTATCACACATTGTTAATTGATCAGGTATGGCAATAGCCGTTCTGAAACTGTTTAACACAGAAAATTAGTTAACAATAATTATGACCATGCATTTTTCTGTTATTGTAATATAACTTATCCATAACAGCACTATACTCTATGTAATAATTCAAGTATTCATTAGTATATAACTAACAATACTAACTAACAGTCAATGCGACTTAGCAGTAATAAAGTTAGTCTTACCTGCTGCA
The DNA here is from genome assembly GCA_025084515.1 of Ancistrus triradiatus. Classification (NCBI taxonomy): domain Eukaryota; kingdom Metazoa; phylum Chordata; class Actinopteri; order Siluriformes; family Loricariidae; genus Ancistrus; species Ancistrus triradiatus. The sequence continues at coordinate 522,535 of JAJAGP010000194.1, read as the reverse complement.
ATGAGGAGCTAGACTCTGAAGAACTCCTCAGTTCTGTGTGAATTTATGTCGTGGCCACTCCCTGGAGCAGTGAATCAGGTGTAGGCAGGTAGCTAAGGACAGGCTTAGTGCTGCAGAGATACAGGTGGGGAAAACTAATGGAGATGAGATTGAATAGTTATTATGTTGTCATATGTACTTTATTATAAAATTTCCTAACTCTACATCTTCATGTGGGTGTCAATAACATCTGTCTGTCTGTCTGTCTGTCTGAATAGCTAATGTAATCTAATCTATCTTTATTCTTTCAAATGAGCAACCTAAGTTTCCAATGTTGAACATTATTGGTACAGCCTCTGGTGGCAGTGTGCACTCGACTCCACACATTTTTACAAAATCTGATGATCCATGTTATCTCATGATTTCATAGCATGATTTCACTATTTTACAAAGAGAATCTTGTGATTACCGAATGCTTACTGTGATTTCTAAACACTTGTCAACATGAGTGCAACATAAATGCTTGATAAGGCTTCGGTAAGATGACTGTGGAAGGAAAGTCTGTGAGAGTCAGGACTTCTTGATGTTCAGGTAGTTGTTGGAAAACAGAGATGTGCTCTCATTATCCTGCATCGGTATCAGTCTTTCTCCACAATGATCCAAAATCTTGCTGGTCTCACATTGTCAGTCCTTGCTATAATTTATTTATGAAATTGCCATCAGCACACCTCAAGTACAGAGACATGTACATATAGTATAGTCAAACTCAAAAGCAACCGCCCTAGCATGATGGGGTTTAGGTTAGATGTCTGTGGATGAAAAGTCCATGACAGTCAGCACTCCTTGACCTCCTTTTGTCATCAAGTAGTTGTTGTAAACCTTTGTGGTGGGTCATTAAGTTAAGGGGGTCATTACCCTGCTGCAGCATCAATCCTTCTCCACAAAAAAAGTGAATGCACTCAGACCTTTGAGTCCCCACTGTAACTATTTCAGAAAATGCCTTCTACAAATATCCAAATACAAAAATTCAAAGTGTAACTGATATCGATGATGTCATCACAGAGCACTCAGTGAAACTCAGTGACCTGTTATTACATCTACTGATATATAAACATGCAAAAGTATTGGTACAAGCCCCCACACATGGCCAAAAGTATTGGGACACGTCCCAGCACACGACCAATAGTATTGGGACCATATTCTCTCTGTTTGCCACATTTCAAGTACTGTTGTAGTTCCTTCAGGAAATGCAGATCAAATTTTTTTTTTTTTATGTCTGGACGATAAACATGTTTGTAGCTTTCTTGCTCATGAAAATCATACTGCATGCTCACATCAGCATGATCTAAAATGTTTTTTCTAGATGCTGTTAAGGATCACTTCCTGGCCGCGTTTGGCGGTAAGTGGCATCACCTGGAGTCCTGCCTATATAAACACACCGTATGGACTCAGTGGTGCCACTGCCTACGCCTTCGGTCACATGACTGGCGCTCACGTGACTTTCTATGCACCCGGCGTTTTTGAATGCACAGACGCGTTCGCTGCTGCCTGCACTCCGGCTTTTCACGGCGCATTTCATTTCTTTTATTTGTTATTTATTTTCATTAGGGATAGAGGTAGTCTATTAAGAAGAGGTAGAATTAAGTCCCTCAGACGGCAGGCTGCTAGGAGGCAGCCCGGTAAGTTAGGGCCCTAGATAGGTAGGGTCAGCATTTTCCGTTGTTTATTATTTTTTGATTTAAGCCGAGCTGCACCTGCCGCTCTAAGCCTTTATCCCGCCGTCTTTCTCTCACGCAGTCACCCCTCCTCGCCACGATCGGGAATATTTGTTCCCCGATCGCGTTTGAAGAGGACGCAGTGTTTAATAACCACGTCCTCTTCGTTCCTTGCAACCGTGCCACGCCCCCGCTGTGGATTATTCTCATCCTCACGCTGTGGATTATTCTCATCCTCACGCTGAGGATTTTTTCTATCTAGACCCTCCCGAATTGCCCAGCCCTCGCGGCCGTCGACGTCCATCTGGGGCCCGGATAGATTTATTTACCGGCGTCATCTTTCCGGACGCCCAGCCACTTATTCCAGCTCCCGAACCGATGACCATTTTTAACATTGATCAGGATTCCACGAGTGTGCAGGAGTATGTGGCTGAATTCAGCACCCTAGCTGCGCAGAGCGGCTTGCATGGGCCGGCCCTCATGGGACCCTTTAGAACAGGGCTCAATGATGACGTAGATATCAAGCTGTGCTTCCTCCCATCTGCCTCTTTCTTTGACCACCTGATCGAGCTGGCCAAGATGGCGGAGGTCCGCCTCGATCAGCGTGCGAGGAAGAGGGCGGGCAGTATTTCCTACAGCTCAGGTTTACCCAGTTCCATGCCAGGGCCTATAGCGCCACCTAGCCCCGTTCACGAGCGCACTGCACGCTCCAGCTGGGAGATGGAGCGCACAGCGCCACCCAGCGGTGAACCTGGGCTCGCCGCGCTTTCAAGCTCCACATCGGGGCAGTCAGACCCCGTGCCTGACCGTATGGCGCCCCCTGGCCCTGTACCTGGGCCCGCCACGCACGCAAGCCCCATGTTCAAGCTCCAGGACTTCACGGTGAGGCAGTTCGCGCCGCCTGGCCCCGTGTGCAGGAGCCCTTTGCGCCTCCAAGCCCAGCGTCTGAGCAAGACAGCCCCACGCCTGGGTACTTTGCACACCGGTCGTTGCCGCCAACCCCTGCGCCTCGATCTTTAGCTCCAATCCCTGCTCCCCGGTCGCATAATCCGATTCCCCGCACCGAGGGGACCCCTCGGCCACAGGTTAGTTCTCCAAGCACCCCTGGGATCCTTGATCTCAGACAGGGTTCCAGGTCGGTCTTGGAGTTTGTGGGGGAATTCAATGGCTTAGCCGGTCCCTCCGGGTTTAATGATCGGGCCTTAATGACCCACTTTACTTTGGCCCTCAACGAGGAAGTGCAGGACGAGCTTGATCAACTCGAGCTGCCTTCGTCCATTCATGAGCTGTATGACCTGGCCTTGGAGGCCAAGTTTCGCCTCCTCCAGGCCAGGAGAAGGTCTGTTAAGGCCCATGAGATCCAGTCCGCTTCGGGACCGCCCGCTGAGGTCCACACTGCCTCGGGACTGTCTGCCCTGTTGGAGCAGCTCTCGGCTTAGGCTGCATTGTTAACGCAGCTCTTTGTGCCGCATTGCCCCGTTCAGGAATGCACTGAGCTGTTAAATTCAGAAACTGAGCAGCCAGCTCCTCCTAACCCTGAACGTGGGCTTGCTGCGTATGTTAATTCGGCACCTGGGCAGTCAGACCCCGTGCTGTAGTGTGTAGCTCCCCCTGGCCCTGTACCTGGGCCCCCACGTATTCAAGTCCTGTGTTTGAGCAAAAAGACTACACGGTTGGACAGTTAGCGCCGCCTGGCCCCGTACAGGAGTCCATTGCCCCACCAGCCCTGTGTATGAGCACTCCAGCTCCACGGAGAGGCTTATTGCGCCGCTTAGTCCCGTTCAGGAGCACGTTAAGTCATTAAGCTCCAGAGACGAGCACTCAGCGTTTTTTTGCTCTGAACCTGGGTTCACCACGCACTTAAGCTCCACACCAGGGCAGTTAGACCTCGTGCCTGAGCGTATGATGTCCTCTAGCCCTGTACTTGGGCCCGCCGCGTATCCTAGCCCCATGTTTGAGCAGATAGACTCCAACGGTGAGGCACTTAGCGCCGCCTGACCCCGTACAGGAGCTTGTAGCGCCTCCAAGCCCCGCGTCTGAGCCAGCAAGCTTCACACCTGGGCAGCCTGCACACCGGCCGTTGCCGCCGACCCCTGTGCCTCGGTCTCTGAGACCGATTCCTGCGCCGCGATCTTTGGTCCCGATCCCCGCTCCACGGTCACAAAGACCGATCTTAGCGCCGCCTAGTCCCAGTCACGAGCACACAGAACACTCAAGCCGGAGGGGTGAACGCACAGCGCCCCCCAGCGGTGAACATGGGCTCGCCACGCACTTAAGCTCCGCACTAGGGCATTCAGACCCCGTGCCTGAGCGTATAACGCCCCCTAGCCCTGTACTTGGGCCCGCCGCGCACAAGAGCCCCGTGTTAGAGCAGTCAGTCTCCACGGTGAGCATTTGGTGCCGCCTGGCCCCGTACAGGAGCGTACTGCGCCTTTAAGCCCCTTGTTTGAGCCGTTTGGCTTCACGAAGAGGCATGTGGCACTGCCTGGCCGCTTTCACAAGCGCACTGCACGCACAAGCTGGGAAAGAGAGCGTACAGCGCCCTCCAGCGGTGAGCCTGGGCCCGCCGCGCACTTCAGCTCCATACCTGGGCAGTCAAACCCTGTGCCTGAGTGTATGGCGCCCCCTGGCCCTGCACCTTGGCCCACCGCGCATTCAAACCCCGTGTTAGAGCAGATTGTCTCCACGGTGAGGCATTTAGTGCTGCCTGGCCATGTGCAGGAGCGCAATGCGCCTCCAAGCCCCGCATCTGAGCAGTCTAGCTCCACGCCTGGGCATTATGCGCACCGGTCATCGGTCTAGACCAGTTCCAGCGCCGCGATCCGCAGCCTCGATTCCTGCACCACGATTGGTGGTCCCTTTCCCCGCGCCTCGGTCTAGACCACCTCCAGCGCCAAGTAGTGTTGCTGCAGAACACCCCGTCAGCCCCTTGTGGCCACGGGTGCTTCCCATTGCTCGTCCAGCCAGACGACTCGCGCCCACCTTTTTGGCGGTCCTCACTGGGCCATGTCTTGCCCCTGAGCTGCGTGGGCCGAGTTTTGCCCCTGAGCCTCCGAGCTCTACCCCTGAGCCTCTGAGCTTCCCTCCTGAGGCTCCGGTCTCTAGCTCTGTCTCTGAGCCACTGTGTGTCGCTCTGTTGCCTCCAGCGCTCAGTTCAGTCCCTGAGGCCATTGGGTCGCCACCTGGAGTCCTGCCTATATAAACACACCGTATGGACCCTGTGGTGCCACTGCCTACGCCTTCGATCACATGACTGGCGCTCACGTGACTTTCTATGCACCCGGCGTTTTTGAATGCACAGACGCGTTCGCTGCTGCCTGCTTTTCACGGCGCATTTCATTTCTTTTATTTGTTATTTATTTTCGTTAGGTATAGAGGTAGTCTGGGGGAATTAAGTCCCTCAGACGGCAGGCTGCTAGGAGGCAGCCCGGTAAGTTAGGGCCCTAAATAGGTAGGGTCAGCATTTTCTGTTGTTTATTATTTTTTGATTTAAGCCGAGCTGCACCTGCAGCTCTAAGCCTTTATCCCGCCGTCTTTCTCTCACGCAGTCACCCCTCCTCGCCACGATCGGGAATATTTGTTCCCCGATCGCGTTTGAAGAGGACACAGTGTTTAATAACCACGTCCTCTTCATTCCCTGCGACCGTGCCACGCCCCCGCGGCCGCGTTTAAACCGCGGTGGAGCTGCATGTGCTCGTGGAAGCTCCGATCAAGTTCTGCGCGCTGCGTATGCACAGACCCAGCGCATATTTTGCGCAACGGAGACACGTCATAAGCGTGCCGTGAATTAAAGTACGTCACGCTTACGGCTTGCAGTTTAGTTTATTTAGTGTTGTTTATTAATCGTATCTTTTATTTAGTTTCTTTAGTTATTTATATCTTTGATTTCGTTTGCTTTTAATTATTTATCTCATTTCAGTTATAATTACCAAATGGAGCTAATTGCATTTGGGTCCCAACCCATTTATATTTTTGTTTAATACGGTTCGTCATCGTTTTAATATGGCGAACCGTAACAGACGCACTTTGTTTTACAAATGGACAATGTAGCTGATTTGCGAGCAAACCTTGTAACCACTGACTTAAATAGTGAACTTATAACCTATATTCCAGTGCCAGTCAGCATACAACTCTCAGTAGCTATTAAGGTCTTGCATCTTAAAAATCAGCAAAATACGTAATATTTCCAGTGGTGCCCAAACTTTTCATGACAAAGTAGTAAACTTATTACAAGATTTAGGGTGAAATGTATTGTTTAATGATACTGAGACCAGAAATTTTTTTTTTTGTAGACCATTGGACCTGTGCTCTAGAAAAATGGAGCAATGTATATAAATGCTGATTTTAATATTTAAATGACCTGTCTTCAGTCATGATGGATTAATAACTACATGGTGTAAAGCCTAAAATGCCATGGCCCTCCAAAACTGAGATCATGAAATTAAAGGATTTGTGAGGAATAACCTACCTCTCCACCACCAAATGATCCTGCTCTCTAATATCAAAGTTTTATTCTCTGAGTCCAAAAGAAGGATCATGTCAAGATTTCACTAAAATGAAGACAAATACATGTGGCTTACTGATAGAATTTTAATATGTCAATTTTATGAGTAAAGCTCAAGCAACAGAAATGGGTGTCAAAAATCTAATCTAATCTATCTTTATTCTTTCAAATCAGCAACCTAAGTTTCCAATGTTGAACATTATTGCTTTTTTTTATCAACATAAATGCTTGATAACTGGTAAGATGTTCAGGTAGTTGTTGGAAAACAGAGATGTGCTCTCATTATCCTACATCGGTATCAGTCTTTCTCCACAATGATCCAAAATCTTGCTGGTCTCACATTGTCGGTCCTTGCTATAACTACTTATGAAACAGCACTTATCTTTTTTGTAGACCGTTGGACCTGTGCTCTAGAAAAATGGAGCAATGTATATAAATGCTGATTTTAATATTTAAATGACCTGACTTCAGTCATGATGGATTAATAACTACATGATGTTAAGCCTAAAATGCCATGGCCCTCCAACACTGAGATCATGAAATTAAATGATTTGTAAGTAAATGATTAAATGATCTCCACCACCAAATGATCCTGCTCTCTAATATCATAGTTTAATATCAAAGTCCAAAAGAAGGATCATGTCAAGATTTCACTAAAATGAAGACAAATACATGTGGCTTACTGATAGAATTTTAATATGTCAATTTTATGAGTAAAGCTCAAGCAACAGAAATGACAGCATCTCTGAAATCTTCTTGTTCATCTGCTCATCATTTAGCATTTTTTTCCAGGGCCGTGATCCTGGGCTTTCACGGGGCAGTGATCCTGTGGTTTCGCAGGGCAGCGATCCTGGGGTTTCGCAGGGCAGTGATCCTGGGGTTTTGCAGGGCAGTGATCCTTGGGCTTCGCAGGGCAGTGATCCTGGGGCTTCGCAGGGCAGTGATCCTGGGGCTTCGAAGGGCAGTGACCCTGGGGTTTCGCAGGGCTCTGGTCCCGGCCTTTGCCGTGGTCCTTGTTACCTGCACATCCCAATATTTTGTTACATAACATTATAACAATATTTATTCATGAATAATAATTATTTCATTAATTAATTATAATTAGTAAAAAAGCTCATTTCAAAAATTTACCTCCTTTATCACACATTGTTAATTGATCAGGTATGGCAGTAGCCGTTCTGAAACTGTTTAACACAGAGAAAATTAGTTAACAATAATTATGACCATGCATTTTTCTGTTATTGCAATATAACTTATCCATAACAGCACTATACTCTATGTAATAATTCAAGTATTCATTACTATATAACTAACAATACTAACAGTCAATGCGTATTAAAGTTAGTCTTACCTGCTGCAATGAGGAGCTAGACTCTGAAGAACTCCTCATTTCTGAGTGAATTTATGTCGTGGCCACTCCCCAGAGCAGTGAATCAGGTGTAGGCAGGTAGCTAAGGGCAGGCTTAGTGCTGCAGAGATACAGGTGGGGCAACCTAATGGAGATGAGATTTAAGATTTTATATATTGTCATATGTACTTTATCAGAATTTTCCCAATTCCAAATGTTCATGTGGCTGTCAAAAACGTCTGTCTGTCTGTCTGACTAGCTAATGTAATCTAATCTGTCTTTATTCTTTCAAATGAGCAACCTAAGTTTCCAATGTTGAACATTATTGGTACAGCCTCTGGTGGCAGTGTGCACTCGACTCCACACATTTGTACAAAATCTGATGATCCATATTATCCCAGTATGATTTCACTATCTTACAAAGAGAATCTTCTGATTACCGAATGCTTACTGTGATTTCTGAACACTTGTCAACATGAGTGCAACATAAATGCTTGATAACTGATGCTTGATAAGATGACTGTGGAGGGAAAGTCTGTGAGAGTCAGGACTTCTTGATGTTCAGGTAGTTGTTGGAAAACAGAGATGTGCTCTCATTATCCTGCATCAGTATCAGTTTTTCTCCACAATGATCCAAAATCTGCTGTTCTCACATCTTCGGTCCTCATCAAATTACCATCAGCACACTTCAAGTACAAAGACATGTACATATAGTATAGTCAAAATCAAAAGCAACCTCCCTATGCACACCCAGTTGCCACCTTGTGCGTTATGCCTGCCTTTATTTGTCTCGTTTTATGTTTTATGAGGTAAACATAACACTTTTGACCCAGCATGATGGGGTTTGGGTTAGATATCTGTGGATGAAAAGTCCATGATAGTCAGCACTGCTTGACCTCCTTTTGTCATCAAGTAGTTGTTGTAAAGCTTTGAGGTGGGTCATTAAGTTTTTTGGGGGGGATCATTACCCTGCTGCAGTATCAATCCTTCTCCACAAAAATAAAAAAGTGAATCCACTCATGGACTCAGACCTTTGAGTCCCCACTGTATCTATTTCAGAAAATGCCCTCTACATGCTTCACATATTTTCAAAATCTCTTTGTGAAATTTCTTTTAGTATGCTTCAGGTACAGAGACATGCATATTTAAAATCAAAAGCAACCTTCCTATTCACACCTCATTGCCATTTTACAAGTTACACCTACAAAGTATTGGGACACGCCCCCACACATGGCCAATAGTATTGGGACATGTCCCAGCACACGACCAATAGTATTGGGACACATGCCATATTCTTTCTGTTTACCACATTTCAAGTACTGCTGTAGTTCCTTCAGGAAATGCAGATCTAATTTTTTATTACTAATTTTCACATTTTAATGACTATGTCTGGATGATAAACATGTTTGTAGCTTTCTTGCTCATGAAAATCATAATGCATGCTTATATCAGCATGATCTAAAATGTTTTTTCTAGATGCACTTTGTTTTACAAATGGACAGTGTAGTTGATTTGCCAGCAATCCTTGTTATCACTGAATTAAATAGTGAACTTATTACCTATATTCCAGTGCCAGTCAGCATACAACTCTCAGTAGCTATTAAATGTCTTTCAACTGAAAAATCAGCAAAATAAGTAATATTTCCAGTGGTGCCCAAACTTTTTATGACATAGTAGTTAATATATTACAAGATTTAGGGTGAAATGTATTGATTAATGAGACCAGAAAATTATTTTTTTGTAGACCGTTGGACCTGTGCTCTAGAAAAATGGAGCAATGTATATAAATGCTGATTTTAATACTTAAATGACCCGACTTCAGTCATGATGGATTAATAACTACATGGTGTTAAGCCTAAAATGCCATGGCCCTCCAACACATCATGAAATTAAATGATTTGTGAGGAATAACCTAGCTCCACCACCAAATGATCCTGCTCTCTAATATCAAAGTTTTATTCTCTGAGTCCAAAAGAAGGATCATGTCAAGATTTCACTAAAATGAAGACAAATACATGTGGCTTACTGATAGAATTTTAATATGTCAATTTTATGAGTAAAGCTCAAGCAACAGAAATGACAGCATCTCTGAAATCTTCTTGTTCATCTGCTCATCATTTAGCATTTTTTTCCAGGGCCGTGATCCTGGGCTTTCACGGGGCAGTGATCCTGTGGTTTCGCAGGGCAGCGATCCTGGGGTTTCGCAGGGCAGTGATCCTGGGGTTTCGCAGGGCAGTGATCCTTGGGCTTCGCAGGGCAGTGATCCTGGGGCTTCGAAGGGCAGTGATCCTGGGGCTTCGAAGGGCAGTGACCCTGGGGTTTCGCAGGGCTCTGATCCCGGCCTTTGCCGTGGTCCTTGTTACCTGCGCATCCCAATATTTTGTTACATAACATTATAACAATATTTATTCATGAATAATATTTATTTAATTCATTAATAATAATTAGTAAAAAAAAGCTCATTTCAAAAATTTACCTCCTTTATCACACATTGTTAATTTATCAGCCTTGGCAGTAGCCGTTCTGAAACTGTTTAACACAGAGAAAATTAGTTAACAATAATTATGACCATACATTTTTCTGTTATTGTAATATAACTTATCCATAACAGCACTATACTCTATGTAATAATTCTAATATTCAATAGTATATAACTAATAATAATAACTAACAGTCAATGCGACTTAGCAGTAATAAAGTTAGTCTTACCTGCTGCAATGAGGAGCTAGACTCTGAAGAACTCCTCAGTTCTGTGTGCATTTATGTTGAGGCCACTCCCTGGAGCAGTGAATCAGGTGTAGGCAGGTAGCTAAGGGCAGGCTTAGTGCTGTACAGATGCAGGTGGGGCAACCTAATAGAGATGAGATTGAAGATTTTGTATATTGTCATATGTATTTTATCATAAAATTTCCCAAATCCAAATCTTCATGCGGGTGTCAATAACGTCTGTCTGTCTGTCTGACTAGCTAATGTAGTCTAATCTTTCTTTAGATCTATCTTTAAATCTATCTGTGCACACCTAGTTGCCACCTTGCAAGGTATGCCTGCCTTGTATTTATTTTATTTAATGTTTTAGCAGGTAACCACAACACTTTTGCATACACTTATCATATATCCAGTCATCACACAGCATGCTGATGACTGGATATATAAGTTTAAAAATCCTGGCAACATCACTACCATATCAGTACCACTGTTGTGCTGCGAATGGTCCACCCTACAATAATATCCTGCCATGGTCCTCTGTTGGTTCTTTCTATTGTTCTAGCGGTATACCAACAAAATTCTTATATTTATCAAACAAATGGATAATGACTGCAAACTCTTGGGCAAAAATGTGCCAATCCTAAAGTTTGCAACATATTAAGCATTTACTGGTCTCAACAGGAAATTAGCAAGGATTAAACAAATAGACAAAGTAACTTAATATGGTATAGACTTTCCCATTGATTTCTTCAAACACGCAAGTCTTGTGGATGAACTTTTCACAGAATTAAAAGTGAATGTTGTTCCACTCTATGATAAAGGCTTTAAGCAATTCATGGACAGCTGAAATATGTTGCCTGAAAAGCATTTAATATGAGACCAGATATTCTCTATAGGGTTCAAATTGGCTCACCAGTATCAGCAGCTGAAAAAGATCCCTACACCGCGAGACCATGATCTCCATTATTTATGGCAGCTGGGATGTATTTACTGTAGTATTTCTCACCAGATCTCTGAAGACGCCTCTCTGGACTTTCATCATGCAGCTCAAATTCTGATACATCAGACCACACAACTCTGTTGAACCACTCTAAAAAAAACTTTCCATACACTAGTAGAAGCATTATTCTGTCCTTGATGTTTTTGTTAGAAAACAATAGCTTTTAACAAGTCTGTAAACAAAAAATATCTGCATTAGACAACCTGAAATCGACCTGATTGAGTCTACTGTAGCTAAGTGGTTTCTGATATCCAGAGGTGACACTTAAGGTACTTCATTAATGTACAGTATTTCAGTATTTTTTAGATATCTTTACCTGATTATTTCTGTAACTTAATACATTTTTACTGTTACTTACTACTTTTTCAAAACAGGCTAGTTACTTTAGTTTTTGTGAATTAATTTTATCTATCTATTTATTTATTTTACTTTTTTATTAAGGTAGTAATAGTCAGTAACCTAATGATGTGCAAATCAGAATCTTACTGGATGTGAAACCGGTGGGGGGTTGATTACTGAACCTGTGATTGGCTGCTTTCATGGATGACAGCAGTGATCAGGCTGGGCCAGGATGAGAGTAACAGCGTCAGGTCAGTTCCCAAACACCTCTTAGCTAATGCAATGCATTGTGTCTCCTAAACAAACAAGAGCTTGTGGCATTTAAAAATTTGTCTTCGAATTCCTACAACCCCGAATCAGAAAAAGTATGTATGGAAAATGCAGTGTTCCTTACTTTTCCTTTGATGTTTATTTCATTTCAGACGCTCTGAACCCGAGATATATCAGTTTTTTCTGGTCAACTTCATTTCATTTGTTAATAAACATTCATTTCAATTCAGGCCTGCAACACATTCCAAAAATGTTTGGACAGAGACAATTTATGGCTAGTAATGAGGTAAAAATAATAATAATAATAAAATAACGATGTGATTTCAAACGGTTCATGCCAACAGGTGATTAAAATCATGATTTGGTACAAAAACAGTATCCATGGGCATCTCCAGTTTATCAACAAATGTGTAAGAAAATTATTGAAATGTTTAAAAACAATGTTCCTCAAACAAATAATGGAAAGGATTTACATATTTTAGTTCTAACTTTTTCTGATTTGACTTCTTTCCATTGTCTTGTAGAAAAATGCACAGACGTCCCTGAAAAAGATGTCACCATGAAGGCAGCTTATGTTGCTCTAAAATCTCAGTATTCTTTTCTGCATTAATGCTGACATCACAGAAGTGAAAATGACCTTTGCCAAGGGCACTGACCCAACCCCATATCGTGACAGGGCCTGGTTTTTGGACAGTCTGGATGATCCTGATTGTTTTTGGTTTGGAGCACACGGCATCCATTTCTTCCAAAAAAGATCTGGAATAGTGATTGGTCTGACCACGCTTCCACTGTGTGATGGTCCATCCCAGATGTCTCAGAGTACAGAGAAGTCGATGTTGCTTCTGAACATGGTTAGCATAAGGCTTCTTTATGCTTTATGTTGCCAAGCTTTGCCAATCATCGCCAATCATCAGCCTTTCGTGGATACTGCTTTTATACCAAATCATGATTATAATCACCTGTTGACATCACCTGCTTGAAATCATATCATTATTTAGTTTTTTAAACTCATTACTAGCTCTAAAGTTCCTCCATCCCATTTTTGGAATTTTTGGAATTTGTGGTAGCCTGAAATTCAGGAATGGATGTTTATTAAGAAATGAAATGAAGTTGACCAGATAAAACATGAAATATCTCATTCATACTATTTGCACAGAAATTAAAGTCAAATGAAATATAACAAACACTGTGTGTGCTTTATATATGCATTTTCCATACTGTCAAAGCTTTTTCTGATTTGGAGTTGTATATTCAAAAAGTCTAAAATGGTGGACAAACCCATAGAATATTCACAGTTGCAAGGCACAATAAACCCTCCTTTTTGCTGTAATTACTGTGTGTCTTCCAGCTTTTTCATTCTTTCAACGTGTGGCAGCAGTGGCCAGTAGCTTCAGATATCTCAGATTCTCAGTGACTTTGAATGTGGCATGATTGTTTGTGCTGGACAGACTGGTTTGAGTATTATTATAATTGCTGATCTACTGGGATTTTCAACAGTACCTAAAGCTTACTCAGATTGGTGCAATAAAAGAAACAGAGGGAGTGGCATTTCTGTAGAATGAAGCACATTGTTGATGAGACAGGTCAAAGGAGAATGGAAAGACCGGTTCGAGTTGACAGAAACACTATGGTAACTTGGGTAACTACTCTGTACAATTGTGATGAACAAAAACACATCTCACAATGCAAAACATGCCAAATATTGAGAAGGGTAGGCTACAGCTGGGAGGCCCAACCAAGCATTAGTATAGTGTTCCAAATACAGTGCTGGGTGCCTAAATTCAACCAGTGTCGCTGCCTTACGAAGTAAATATTAGCTCATGTGCACACTGTCATTAACAGTCGGGGGTTGACCAAATTTTAATACATTCTGAAATTTAATTTACAAAATCCATAGTTTCAACTTTTTTCTATTGCTTTGATAATGCAATAGAAGATACTTGTGTGGCTAGTTCTCATTGATTTATCTTCTGTTTTTAATTGTATTCAGCCTCATATTTTAGCAGAAAGACTACAGAATATCAACACTGACCTCGGCATTATAAGCTGGCTGATGGGTTTTTTTTTTATAACTGAGAGACCCCAGTGTATGAAAGGTGAACGGTATCCTCAATTCCTCCACAGGCTCGCCTCAAGGCTGTGTCCTCTCACCTCTCCTATTTATTTTGTACACAAACATGTGTCAAACCCAGCAGATGGTAAGTTACATTCTGATGTATTGGATGATGCTCCTCAGCAGTGCAGATGTACATATTAGTCCTGAAGTAGCTGAGTACACTCACTGGTGTAAGGCATATTTCTTGGATACAGGGGTGTAATTTCTATTAATGAAATATACAACACTGAGGTATCATTACCTCGTCTGCAGCATAGCAGTCTTCTTTTAAATATTACTGCATGAGGAAAAAAAACACAAAAAAAAACTGAAAGCTTTTGGAAGGATTATCGGTCTATGTGGGAAATATAGTACCTGTAGAGAATATGCATGGAAATCCAGAAATTCAGGATAAATTTGACTTTTTACCGCTGTAATTTTAATGGGGCATATGCCACAGTAACGTGGGTCTGATGATATCCCTGCTTGGCTATAAATGTATCCAAGGCAAAGGAGAGGATTACTGATTTAGGGTAACCCTCTCCATCATCCTTCCATTACTTATAAATGATCAGGCTGCTGAGGATGTACATCAGTACAAATATCTTGTCACAGTCATCGACGATAAACTGACATTTGAGCATCACGTGGATGCAGTGTGTAAGAAAGCACACCAACGCATGCACTTTTTCGCAAACTTCATGGTTTTAATGTGGACAATACACATTGCTTTTCACTTGTTTTATTGAATCTGTTCTTACATTTTCATTCATCTGTTGGTACAGATCACTTCTAAATAGTTGCGTGTAATTTTCATAGATTGCGTCGCATTTAAATAGATTTATATTTTATGATTGCTGAAGGAACTTTAATATTATTTTACTGGATTTTTTTCCATTTGTTCTGCATCGATAATCTGAATGCATAGTTTGTCACTGTTGGTGTGTACTTTTGTCTTTGTTCATTGTAGTCAAATGTTATTGGTTGTGTTATATGCTATTTACTTGTATACCTCTGGCTGCATAACAATGTGTACCTCAGGGTTAATAAAGATTGAAATGAAATATTGCATATACTGATTATACGTGAGACACACCAGTATTTGTGCAGTATATCATTGTACAGGTCTGTTAATTGTTTTTGCAGTGCACTCATCTTTTCATGTGTCAAACTGAAATTACTAGTATGAATAGTATTGGCACACTGTTTACTCCATAGGATTGGTCACAAATAAAAACAGAACTTTGTCAGTGGGCAATTCACTTTCCAGTTTGAGGGTCAATATTTGACCATGTAAAAAAACGATATGGAATTAGACATTTAATAGAATTAAATATCTAAGATTTCCAGAAAAGCTAAACAATAGAGCATTTGGCAGTATGTGCTGACTAGTACAGATGACTTAGGGCAAAACGATACAGATATTATTCACTGCACTCAACATCCATCATCGACAAAATTTCACTAACGAGCACTGAAAGATAGAAAAGTATGAATCTGACTACATTAAGACTGAAATATTGCAGGTAACAGTGATCAGAATCAGAAAAGCTTAAACATATGACAAAATTATAGTAATATTAACAGTGCATAAACAAGGGTTTCAGTAACACATCAATACCTTACAGAGTTGGTCTGAAATCGAAACTGAACTCAAGTTAATGCAAACCTGTTCCAGTCTAAAGTGATTAAGTCAACTAAACAGAACTACAAAGAGCACGCCCATGTTTTCTGAACACAAACAGTCATTGAAATAAATTGAAAAGGGGATACATAATGTGCAAAAGTCACTTTTTCAGTGTTTGTGCATATATAATTGAGGATCTGCAGTGCCTACCAACACACAAACTGGAAATCAGACACCCCAGTCTTTTTTGTGGGATGCCTAGCTCTGAAAAAGGGCTTCATCAAAACGTTTAGATTTTGCTTTGCTTCTGCGTCACAAAGAGCCTCATTACAATTACCCTGCCCCTCATCTGATAAACGCCACTCATCAGTCAAGAACTAAGTTGTGTCATTTTGTTTCAAGCAAACAGTCAGTACACCGACATTATATTAAAGTTAAGAGCTAGCCATGGGAACTTCTGTTGTTGGCTGCACAGAACAGTGCAAATCACCACATCGGTCCTCAGCTTCAGAGGACAGCAAAAAAATGTGTAGGTGTATGCAAACCAACTTATTATTAACTTATAATTCAAATAGCTTGTAGGCAGTTACACTACCCAAGAAGAGTCGATACCATGATTAGAGGACCTAAGAACTAGGAGACAGCATTAAAACAGTCGCGGTTGATTCTACACACAGAGAGTGAATCACGTCACATTCAGCGAGTAGGGTGAAGTCATTTAACATTTTAAGTGTTTAAATTACCTTTATACAATTACAAATTAATTATGATTAAGGTAAAAGTTTCAAACACATATCCTGATACCATGAATCACAGACTGAGCAGTGTCTCATTATAGTGACCAAGAAAAGGTGTTCAAAAGCAATCGTTCTGAAAAGGACAGTGTGGCACAGACATTTCATGAAGACCCCAGGGGACATGAATTAACCTGTGGAAAAGGGGTACAATATTGTATTTCAAATAACATGTTCCATGGAAATTTTAAAAATGTGATAGTAAATGCAGTTTCTGCAAACAGTCATATTCTTAATACGTTGTTACAGTGCAGCAGGCCTAACATTAATATGCCATTGCCACAGTGAGATACAAAAGTTCACAGAGCTTTTTTTGATACATTGCAGGGTTGTATTCACACCAAACACCATGTGACCAAATACAAGATGCCTTCTTTTTTCTTTACCCAAATGAAGAACTATGCTCAGTGGAAAAAAAAAAGATATGCATATAATAAAAGTTATGTTCGGTACAGCAAAATCTCCCACAAGAAAAACTTAAGTATAAGAAATGAGGATCTATTTTAGATGACAGGTGAAAAACTGAAACATTCCCATGACCATTTCAATATAATTTAACCTAATTTAGTATGTCATTAATTAATCCCCATTAGTCCTCATCGTGGACTTGAGGTTGGATTTTCTTTCCAAATACAGCCTTTACTTTGCTAAAGTGAAAGTGTACATGTCTGTGTACATTTTTTAATCCTTTTTCAATATGTGCAATATTTTTCATAACTTTTCTTTTGCCACACACTTATTTTGCTACGCTCTATCAAGCTTAAACAGTGGTGTTGTGGAACCATTTCAACCAGTTTTTCAATGGAGTCCCTGTTTGAAAAACAAATCAAAGCTTCCCAGACAATTAGTCATGCCTTCCAGAAGCATTGTCATGCTGTTCAGTGTATACGGCATGAAACTGGGTTGTCACTGGCCAGACTGAGGTGTCTACAGAACATGTTAAGAGCACTTTAAAGGGTTTTTTTTGTTTTTATTTAGGATAAAGACATCACTGAGTAAAAAAAGCTGCAGTCACATTTGGTACAGACTTAAAGACACTGGGCCTCATTCATGAAACATGAGCAGAACAAAACTGCGTGTAAATCGTTCGTAAAACAGCTTTTTCGTAAATGTCCAGACTCATGAAAATATTCATAGTCCCAAAATGTTAGTACATATGACTAAAATCTATACATGGTCCACATCATGGGTAAGCTGTTCGTAACGTGTGAAAGATGCCAATAGTGTCATTAGACATGACTGCACTTGAATTAAAGTACTGACTTAATAAGAGTTATTACTATTATTATTATAGTTCAATAATACATAAAAATAAATGTAAATGAAATTGTTATGGGGGGCCTGGGAAGGCGCACCAAAAAAAGGGGGAGATAACGGACTCAAGCGCGGGGGTCTACACTTCACGGCCCAAAGGAGAAGAAACGTAAAAGAAATCCCGTCACTGAGCGGGGAGGCTACTGAAGAAGACCCGCGCCACGGGGATTCGCAGACCAGAGTCACAGTCTCCGGGGGGCGGGGAATCTACCGCTGCGCCACAGATCCTGTGAGCTGTAACAGAGGACTTCCGGTGCAATAAGCCTAAGGACAAAAAAAGGAGTCGGCTTCTGGCGATCTCAAACAAAAGTGGATTAATATTAATTAAGGTAAAGTAAAGGTATAACGAACTTAAAAAGGAAAAGCGGGATAGGACCCGGCAGCACTATAAACCGAGATTGAAGGAAAATAAAGGACAGCACAGAGCTCAAGAGCGTGCGCGAGCCTTATTGTGGTGCGTGGGAAAAACCTTCTCTGTATAGAGAGATGCTGTGTGTGTGTGGGGGGGGAAGCAGCACAATGAAGGCAACACGTCTGCCCGCACGCAGAGATTTGACGAAGAGACGTGTGTGGTGTGTCTGTTGCGCTCTGCGTCTTACGCGCTGTGTGTGTGTGTGTTGGTGGTGTGTGGCGAGGAATGCGCATGTGCCAGGGATCCGACGCGAGGCCAGACGCAAATAGGGCACGACTTGAGCGCTGGGCACGGTTCTAAAGTCCAGGGAGAAAGCCAAGACTAAAACTTACTTGGGGGTGCAGTAAGCACGGATAATGCCGGAGAGAAAGAAGGAAAAGAGAAAGGAATTACTAACGTCCGAGGGAAACGGAGAAAAGCGGAAGATGGAACGCGGGCGTCTCGGGCTGCAGAGAGAAGGAGTTAGTGCGTTACACCGACTTTTCCATAACCTAACCGGCATAAAGCCCTAAAATTAACCTCAAGGCTTGTTGCCTTTACCACAATCCCGCCTCCTCTGCGACACGGGATTACCAATCCTTAAGAGTAAGCAAGGGGTAACGCCCAAACCGGAATGAGCTCTCGACAATTCGCATTTAAGTAGCGAGACAGTGCGCGAAGGCCGGCATTAGGAAGCTCATTTTATAGGAGGGCGACCGCGGCGTTTAGTGGTCCCGCGGCGACCCCTAGGGGCGGAAATGCGCCCCCTGATAGTACGCCCCTGACGGTCCCAGATCAGACGAACGGGTCCTCCGGAAAACGCGGATGAGGGTGCGATCCAGGATGTGGCGTTCCGGGACCCAGGACCTCTCCTCGGGACCGCGGCCCTCCCAGTCGACCAGGTACTGGGTGCTACCCTGGACCCGCCGGGTGTCTAGCAATCGACGGACCGTATAGGCCGTGGACCCCTGAACCACACGGGGTGAGGGAGGGGCCCCAGACGGGCCACGGGTCTGGCAGAGGTAGGGTTGAAGCTGGGAAACGTGAAACGTGGGGTGTATCTTCATGAACGAAGGCAGGTCCAACCGGTAGCTGACCGGGTTGACCCTGCGAGGTACCTTGAAGGGCCCCACGTACTTAGGAGCCAGCTTACCCGAGCATCCCTTCAGCGGAAGGTCCTGAGCGGACAGCCAGACGCGTTGCCCCCGGCGGTAAGAGGGCGCGGGCCTGCGCTTGCGATCCGCCTGACGACGCATGGACTCCGCGTTACCCGTGAGTGCCGCCCGGGCCTTGAGCCAGGATTGTCGGCACCGGCGGACGAATTGCTCCGCCGAGGAGACGCCTACGTCCGCCTCTTGGCGAGGGAAGAGGGGAGGCTGGAAGCCGAACCGGCACTCGAACGGGGACATGCCGAGGGCCGAGTGCCACAGAGTGTTATGGGCGAATTCGGCCCATGGCAGATGTTACGTCCACATGGAGGGGTTGCCCGCCGTCAGACATCGAAGCATGCGTGCCAGGTCCTGGTTCACCCGTTCAGTCTGGCCGTAGACTCCGGGAGATACCCCGAGGAGAGACTGGCCGTGGCCCCCACCGAGCGGCAGAAAGCCGACCAGAAGCGGCTGACAAATTGGGGGCCTCGATCCGACAGTAGGTCCCGGGGAAACCCGTGCACCCGGGCCACATGCCGGAGGATGAGGTCCGCCGTTTCCTTGGCGGACGGCAGTTTGGGCAGCGCCACGAGCTTGCACCCCTTGGAGAACCGGTCAACCGCCACGAGGACAACGGTGTTCCCCTTGGACGGGGGCAGACCCGTGACGAAGTCCAGGGAGACATGGGACCAGGAACGGAAAGAGGGTGAAGAAGGCCGGGGGGCCTCCTGCGAGGGGTCTTGTTACGAGCACAGACCTCGCAAGAGGCCACGAACTGCCTAACGTCCTCTTCCATGCGTGGCCACCAATAGCTCTGTCGGAGGAGCTTGTAGGTGGCTGTGCGGCCAGGGTGTGCCGCAAAGGATGCCTCGTGCCCCCAGCGCATCACTCGGGGGCGAGCAGAGGCCGGGACAAACCTACGACCCGGGGGGCCGTTACCGGGATCGGGTTCGCGACGAAGGGCCTTAGTGACCACGTCGTCGATAGCCCAAGTGAGGGCTGCTACCACCCGGGGGGTCAGGAGAATAGGGTCCTGGAGAAGTGGGGAGTCTGTGTGGTCCCACTGCCTGGATAGTGCGTCGGGCTTGATGTTCTTCGAGCCTGGCCGGAAGGTGACAGTGAAGTAGAACCTGGTGAAGAACAGAGACCAACGAGCCTGGCGGGCGTTAAGCCTTTTGGCTTGCTGGATGTATGCCAGGTTCTTGTGGTCTGTCCACACCAGGAACGGGGTCTTGGCACCCTCCAGCCAGTGACGGCACTCTTCCAGTGCCAGTTTCATGGCCAGGAGCTCCTGGTCCCCAATGGGGTAGTTACGCTCGGCGGGGGATAAACGCCGCGAAAAGTAGCACACGGGTGGAGTTTGCGGTCCGATCCCGTGCGCTGCGACAAAACGGCCCCCACGCCGATGTCGGATGCATCTACCTCGACGACGAATGGTTACTCAGGATCGGGGAATTGGAGGACCAGGGGGTTAGTGAGCCGGTCCTTGATGACCCGGAATGCTTGGTCGGCCTCCGGCGTCCAACGGTAAGGACCTGGGGCCTTGCGCGTGAGGGCGGTAAGCGGGGCCGCAAGGGCTCCGAAGTCCCGTACGAAGCTCCGGAAAAAATTAGCAAAGCCCAGGAACCGTTGGACAAGGCGGAGGGAGGTGGGCTGGGGCCAATCGGCCACGGCCTGGATCTTGACCGGGTCCATGTGCAGCGACCCCTGGGACACGACGAAGCCTAAGAAGGTGACCGAGGGGGTGTGAAAAACTGACTTTTCCAGTTTCACATAGCCGGTTTTCCAGGAGTAGCTGCAAGACCCGGCGGACGTGACCGATGTGTTCCTCAAGTGACCGGCTGAAGATAAGTATGTCGTCGAGGTAGACGAACGCATATCGGTCCAGAGCCTCACGGAGCACGTCATTAACAAACCGTTGGAAGACAGCCGGGGTGTTCATCAGCCCAAAAGGCATCACCCTGTATTCATAGTGCCGTGTGGGCGTCAGAAAGGCTGTCTTCCATTCGTTCCCCTGCCGGATGCGGACGAGGTTGTAAGCACTCCGGAGGTCCAGCTTAGTAAAGATGCGGGCCCCCTGGAGCGCCTCGAAGGCCGTCGCCATAAGGGGCAGGGGGTAGCGGTCTTTGACTGTGATCGCGTTGAGGCCCCGGTTAGTCTATGCACGGGCGCGGGTGCCTTTCTTTTTTTGCGACAAAAAAGAAAAACCCGCCCCCGCCGGCGGGAGGACGGTCGTATGAGCCCTGCTGGGAGCGCCCTCAGCGATGTCTTTCCTGTATTGGCGCATTG
Source organism: Ancistrus triradiatus (assembly GCA_025084515.1). Classification (NCBI taxonomy): domain Eukaryota; kingdom Metazoa; phylum Chordata; class Actinopteri; order Siluriformes; family Loricariidae; genus Ancistrus; species Ancistrus triradiatus. The sequence goes on along the minus strand of JAJAGP010000194.1, from coordinate 501,016 downwards.
CTCCTGTTCGGTGAGGATCAGGGAAAAAAAGCCGTCCGGGGGGAGCGGTGACCGGCCGGAGTTGATGGCGCAATCAATTCCCTGCTGTGGCGGCCAGGACTGGGGCCGCCCTTTGCTGAACAACCACCCCAGATCCCGGTAAGGTTTCGGGGACGGTGGATGGGACAGTCGGGGTGGGTACCGTCTTCCGAACACAAGGTCGGTGATGGTGAGTGGGGGGTGGACAGCGGAAGCAGGCATGACTCCTGGCACCGAGGGGACCAAGCGTAGACGGATCGGGTTTGCCAGTCGATCCGCGGGTTGTGGAGTCGTAGCCATGGGTAACCCAGGACCAGTTGGAGTGTAGGCGTGCAGGTGACTAAAAAGGTGACTCTCTCGGAGTGGAGCCCCGTCTCCATGGTGACGGGCAGGGTCCTATGGGTGACGGGCCCCCTGCCCAAGACCCGACCATCGAAAGCCCTGAGTGGCTGGGGGCTGGGGAGGACCTCGACGCGAAGATGCAAACGCCGCGCGAGCACGTCGTCGATGAAGTTGCCCTCGGCCCCGGAATCGACGTAGGCGGAGAGGCGGGTCCGACCACCCCCTCCCTGACGAAGAACGACCAGGAGGGTGAGGCCTGACAGGGGGAGAGCGGATGCGCCTAGGACCGGCCCCCCCGACCGATCCTGGCCCTTGCGTTTCCCGGCCCATCAGGAGGCGGGGAATCGGCCCCACTGGAAGGGTTCCATCCAGCCCTTCCGAGCTCCATGGGTTCGGGGGCTTCGGAACGGGCGTTGCGATGGACCGCGGGGTCGCGGCCAGGCCACGGGCCCGTGGAGCGGCCGCGAGACCCCGCCCTCTCACGGGCCCGTTGCCTCAGACGGGAGTCAATGGTGGTGGCGAGTGTAGAGATCGTCGAGAGTGTGGGCGGGGGGGTCTCGACGGCCAGTTCATCTTCATGGATTCACTGAGTCCACGTCGTAATGGAGATGAGGGCCGCTCATTCCAGCCACTCTCCGCCGCCAAGGTATGGAAAATCGACAGGTAGATACGACACAGACACTTCCCGTGGCGCACTGAAAGAGGGGCCAAGCGAATGAACGAGGGCCGCGCTGCGGGCCCCCCAGCGGGTGAAAAAATGTACCCCTTGAATGCCTCAGCGAAGGCCTCTCATCCTCGCAGGCGGACGGTCCTGGCAGTCCACTGGCTGTGGCCCAAGCCAGGGCCCGACCGGAGAGGAGGGGAGATGTAGGCGACCGGGATCGAGGCGCGGTGGGGGAAGAATTGGGATGGAGCGCAGCTCGAACACAAGCGAAGCACTGCATAAGAAACCTCTGCAGCGCTCAAGGCTTTCGCTTTCCCATCCTCCTACCTTCAGTTAGTCCATTGGTTTTAGCCCCTAAATGCCACACTCCGCTTTTTTCATTCCGCAGATTCTTTATCGTCTACCCTGCAACCCACGCTTACCTAACTCCCTCTTCTACCTCTCCTGTTCCCCCTCCCTCCTTCCTCCTTTTTTTCTTTAACCTTCCTCGCCCGCTTGTTGTGTGTCCCCCCCGTAAACAAGAGAAGCGTTCGGGAGCGCAGATGGGGGAATCCCCGTGCAGGACGAGGCGGGGGGGAGGAATCATCGGAGGCGACAAAGAACGGGCGGAGGGGAGGGGAGGGCAATAGCCTGAGCACGGAAAGGTTGGCCGATATTAGTTCATTAACGCTTTCCGTGTGAGAGCCGCTACCTGCTGAGTGAGGAGGGTAAGCTGCTGCTCATGACGCCCCAGGGTAACGCCGTGGTGGCGAAGAACGGCGGCCGCTGGGGGTGGGGACCCTTCTTGGTCCATATCGTGCGCCCCTGCTGAGTCCATACAGGGCGCACTGTACTGTTATGGGGGGCCTGGGAAGGCACACCAAAAAAGGGGGAGATAACGGACTCAAGCGCGGGGGTCTACACTTCACGGCCCAAAGGAGAAGAAACGTAAAAGAAATCCCGTCACTGAGCGGGGAGGCTACTGAAGAAGACCCGCAACGGGATTCGAGACCAGAGTCACAGTCTCCGGGGGCGGGGAATCACCGCTGCGCCACAGATCCTGTGAGCTGTAACGGAGAATTCCTGGCAATAAGCCTAAGGACAAACAAAGGAGTCGCTTTCTGGCGATCTCAAACAAAAGTGGATTAATATTAATAAAGGTAAACGTAAAGGGAAAGCGAAACTTGAAGGAAAAGGCGGGATAGGACCCGTCAGCACTCTAAACTGAGCTGAAGGAAAAAAGGACATGCACAGAGCTCAGAGCGTGCGCGAGCCTTATGTGTGTGCGTGGGAAAACTCTCTGTATAGAGAGCTGCCTGTGTGTGTGTGGGGGGAGCAGCACAATGAGCACACGTCTGCCGCACGCAGAGTGTGAGGAAGCTGACTGTGTGTGTGTGTGTCTGTTGCGCTATGCTTCCACGCGCTGTGTGTGTGTGTGTGTGGCGAGCGACAGCGCATGTGCCCGGGATTTCAGCGAGCCAGGCGCAAATCGGCACGACTCTAGAACGCAAGGAACGCGTTCTAAAGTCCAGGGAAAGCAAGACTATGCTTACTTCGGGGTGCAGTAAGCACCGGATAATGCCGGAGACAGCAGGATCCGCGACAGAAGCTTACCAACGTCCGAGGGAACGGAGAAAAGCGGAAAATGGCCGCGGGCGTCTCGGGCTGCAGAGAGACGGAGGTTAGTGGCGTTACCCCGACTTTCCCTAACCTAACCGGCTAAAGCCCTAGCAATTACCTCAAGGCTTTTGCCTTTACCACATCCCGCCTCCTATGCGACACGGGATTACCAATACCTCAAGCGTAAGCAAAGGGGGTAACGCCCAAACCGGAATGAGCTCTCTACAATTCGCATAAGTAGCGAGACAGTGCGCCGAAGGCCGGCATTAGGAAGCTCATTTTATAGGAGGCCGACCGCGGCGTTTAGTGGTCCCGCGGCGACCCCTAGGGGCGGGAATGCGTCCCCTGATAGAAATTACAAATAACACGTATTCCATTTAATAATACAACCTGTTATTCAGAGAAACTTCCAATAAGCCTAAACGCTCAGCTCTCATCCGCACAGGAGAATGAATGCCCTAATGTGAGACACCACTAGCTTGAATAGAATTTAAATTTTAAATATATTCATAGTAAATATTTATCCATCTTCAAGGTACGATCTTTGGCATATTAAATACCATTTTTACTTTCCTTGTGCAGCATATCCTATGAGTTACTTAACATAAAACACTACTCAGATGATGCGTTAGGTTGGGTGTAAACAGTTTGAAGTTTAAATAAAACCTACTCTACTGCATAAAGGCACGATGATCTAGTGATGCATTTGTATATATAAATATGAAAAGACGAGCCATTCAGTCAATGTGCAATTGATCTGTTGTATGAAATGTTATCTTCCGAGCGCTGTGGCCAGGTGGGAACCTCAGACGTTTGTAGAGAGTGGCTTTATTAGAGATTGTAGGCTCATCGGTAAGAAAACAGAAGGGCTAAAAGCAGTGCTTAATTTGTAATACATGAGAGAAGGGAACACAGAGTGCGCCGTGATCCAGTAAGTGGGCATTAAGTGTCCCAGACATAAGAACAACAGACGCATGTGCTCCAAATATTTTAGAGGTACCAGACCTTGGTCCGGCAGGATCCAGCTCACATTAAGCACTGACTCGAACAGTGTAGATTTATTCATACAGCCTACATGTAATATGGTGTAAAGCCGCTTTGTTTATTACCTGGAACACCACTATGGGGTCTCAAAAATAAAATATGCTGATTTGAATGTACTTTGTTCAATAAAACATTGATTTTCGCATCACAATAGTTTTTCCTTTGTTTTTTATGAGACATTTTGGAGGAAATTTGCTGGGGTCCTCAGTCCAAAGCTTTATTATATACTGGATATTTGTTATTCATGGATGGGATTATGGTAATTTTATGCTAATTATAAAGGGACGTGCAGGCGCGACCCATTTACAAACGACTGGTATTCATTAACATACTTACGCGCTACTAATAAGTGTTTACTCAGCGTTCATGAATCTGGTGGGGAGTTTTCAGAAATGTCCATTTACATGTAATTTACTCGCAGTCTGCTCGTCTTTTTTACGAAGGTTTCATAAATGAGGCCCACTGACTGGATTTGGGAGAGTTTGACTTGCATACCACAATCCAATCAAAACCGTGGGTTTAATTGGAACAGCAGCTTAAATTCCGATATAGGCATCCTTAAAAATTCCAGCTCATACAGTGAGTAGAAGAGCTGCTTAATCTGGCACGAACAATCTCACGACATCTTTAATCCTTAGCTAAATACTAAAATCCTTAGATGACAGTCTCCTTTGTTAAAGAGAGGACAGGTGTAATCATGTACGAGGGAAGAAATTACACGATGTTTTGCGTGTAACGCTTATCGGCCAAACAAAGCTCTCCTCTCTCTGCTATCTCAAGGTTTATTCTTTACACTTAGACATGATTTAGAATCCAAGTAAAATGCAAATGATGTATAGTCTAACGAGGAGGTTTCTGTTAACAATGCATTAGAACAAACACCCTCTTTTGAAACAATTTGAAAGCATACTTTAATAGAATTTCACAGTTGAGTGATTTCCATTAGACCTAAACGCAGACTTCAGTCTCCAAATATGTATGGAACGATCTGAAAAATGTTTTTCAAAGCTCCTCAAAACCATTTAAACATGTCTGCACATTGGAGCAGAATGATATGCAAATGGAAACAAACCAGAGTGAGCAAAGAAATCTAAAGACATGTTACATTCTTTAATTGAGATTTCGTTTTATGGCCCTGAGAGTTTGCTAGTGATGTGACTGACTCTCCATGGGAGAAAGCTCTTCTTTCTACTGTAAAAGACCATATAAAACATTAAACAATCAGAAAATAGGCAGACAACAACTAGCACTGTATTACTAAACTGTTCCTATACCAAAAGTATCTACTGTGGCTCAACATACGTCTCTATTAAAAGAGTCCGATGACTTCCCCCGTCGCTGGGTCTAGATCTATGTCATAGAAACATGGACGTGTTGGTAGGCCTGGTATGGTTGGCATCTGAAACAGCAAAATGAAAACTGTATATAGATATGGTAATAAATGCTCATTAGTCACATGCATTATCAAACTTGATTCTGATTACTTTTGTACTCTTTGTTTTCTGTGTTGACTTTTTAACCTGTGTAAATTAAATTAAGTCAAGTCAAGTCAAGTCAGATTTATTTATATAGCGCTTTTTACAATGGAGCATTGTCTCAAAGCAACTTTACAAGTTTAGATTATCTCCTAATAACTACGTCCAATCCCAAATTGAGCAAGCCTAGGGCGACAGTGGCAAGGAAAAACTCCCTAGTAAATTAACATATTTAATTAAAAATGCCACTTGGCTCTTTGTAGTTTTAAGAGTTTTTTGTCACAAATTTAAGCACATGTTCAATTCCAAGGCCATAAGTTTGGTTTATGCACGTAATGAATAATTAGTTACGGAAAAGCTTGAGACAAAATTATAGTAATATTAACAGTTCATAAACTGTTCATTACCGCCCATGTTTTCTGAACACAAGTCACTGAGATAAATTTAGGTAGTCAAAAAGGGGATACACAATGTACAAAGTCACCTTTTCAGTGTTTGTGCACATATAATTCAAAACCCAGTCTTTTTTGTGGGATGCCTAGCTCTGAAAACAAGGGCTTCAGCAAGCCGTTCAGATTTTGAATAGCTTCTTGCATCCATTAGTTGATAACTAAGTTGTGCCATTTTTTCTTGCACACAAATAGTCGATACGCTAACATTATATTAAAGTTAAGAGCTAAGCATGGGAACTTCTATTTGTCTTTGCACAGAACAGAGAAATCATTACAGCTTCAGAGGACAGAAAAAACCCACTAGAAAAAGTCACCATTCATACTTTGATTCACATGTGCACAAAACTGAATGTGTATGAGTCAGTCCCAAGAAGAGTCGATACCATGATTAAAGGACCTAAGAACTAGGAGACAGCCTTAAAACATTTGGGGTTGATTCTTCACACAGAAAGTGAATCACGTCACATTCAGGGCGTAGGTGAAGTCATTTAACATTTTAAGTCCTTAAATTACCTTTATACAATTACAAATTAATTATGATTAAGGGAACAGTTTCAGACACAGATCTTGATACCATGAATCATGGATTGAGCAGTGTCTCATTATAATGACCAAGAAAAGGTGTTCAAAAGCAATCCTTCTGAAAAACATCATTTAAACAGAGTGAAAAGGACACTGTGGTGCCTGATTCCTGTGGTATTTTGACCAAAGCATGTCACAGACATTTCATTAAGACCCCAGGGAATTGTATTAACCAGTGGAAAAGGAGTACATTACGTCACCTTTAAAAGAGTTAAAAGAGAAATCTCTATTGTATTTCAGACAACAGCATGCTCCATGAAAATAAATACAAATATGGTAGTGAAATGCAGGCCATATCCAAGGCCATAAGCTTGGTTTATGCACGTAATAAATAATTAGTTTAACAAAATGTTGGAGCACTCAGAGTCAGGGTTTTCTTTTACGGAAATAAGTATTGCAGCAAACAAATTTAAATGTGGCACATTTGTTTTGCAATTTCAAATGAAACACTTTCTTCTTGAGTTGCTGTTCAATCTCTATGGGTTTATTACAGTCATTATTTCTACGAGTCATTGTTTGGGGCAGCACACGTTACGTTTTATCTTGTTTCATGGCGCCACGAGTTAAATCAGCATTTCTGGGTGGTAAGACACTTATTATTATTTTTGACTCATGTCAATCTCTCACATCAAGTTCCCAAGAATAATACACCCCATGAAACACAGTGGGAAGTGCTCATGTATTTTCATTTCCTTATTACATTATTTACTAATTATTAATTATTATTCCTTTAATTATTTAAATTAGTAATTATTAGTAAGTTGGATTTACTTGTGAAGCACCCCATATTCCCCTTGTAGGTTTGAGTGGCCATTCAGTTAACTACCAAAATTAAATAGATCAAAACCTGAGTCATAAGAAGAGTCTAGAAAAACACATATTATATTAATCACATCACATTAATCGTATTTATGCTCACCGTGCCAACCAGAGGATAGAGAAAACCAGCTCCCACACTGGCCCGAATGTCACGAATGGGTAGATTAAAGCCAGTGGGCACACCTTTTTTCTCAGCATCATGGGAAAGAGACAAGTGAGTCTTTGCCATGCAGATGGGCAAATTGCTAAAACCCTAAAAGGAGAAGGAAAGAAAACATAAAATACATAGGGACATAGGGATTTAAATAAATAAAATAATGTTTGAAAAACCATTACGAGTTGGTATGGACCAATAAAATAATTTTGCTTGCAATATTACATTCCCAAATCAGAAAAACGTTGGGATGGAACTGAAAATGTACATTAAAAAAAAAGTATGTGTGTGGTGTCTTACATGTACATGAATCCAAGATATTTCATGTTTTGTCTGGTTAATAGTGTTGCACCGATACCGATACCGATAGCGGTATCATTTGTGAGACATCAGCAGTGAGAGTGAGTGAGAGCAGTACAAAAATGTAAGTAAAATACCAATGTATGCATGTGCACAGGGTTACACAATTTTGAGAATGCTGATACATCAGTCACTAAAAATACCTGAATATTAGTCCCAAAAATAAAAATGTGATGGATAATAAATGTTAATATGTTCTGAAACTCATTGAAACTCATTGACTCGCATTTTCTTCTGGAAGGTTTTGGAAATGCAGTGCATATGAAGAAAATGTTTGAACAGAAACACAGCTAGTCGTCCATTTTGGCTAGACATTATGCCTACTTCATAACTTCATAACTAGCAATGTAGGGTCTCTAAGTGAAGACTCAATGCAATCAGAATCCCTCACTCCAAGCTACTACCACACTCCCTCTTTTTTCAGCCTGCCACCCTCTTGTCACTACAAATGAGGAACAATCCTGAGATGGTTCATACCTGTTTGGTGTATAGCTCCACTTTATGCTGGGCTTCTGGGAGGAGCTCAATATCATCTGCTCCATAAATCTTCTGTGCAATGATTCTAATTTTATCAGCAATGGGAAGCTGGAAAATTGCACCGAAAGTGTTTAACGAAAACAACATGCAATATATAGGTAAATACTTTGTAATAATTAAATATAACAGTCTATGAATTGCTGAAGACAAAATTACATTACCTGAGTGTCATAGAGGAAACTGAAGTTGCTAGGAGCTTCTGCAGCCTTCTGCACAGCTTTGCCCAGCTCCACAGCTCCAGCGCCACCGTCTGCCCAGTGAGTACAGGGCACTGCATCAAAGGCTCCTGACTCTTTAGCCAGCTTACATATCAGCTGCAGTTCTGCTTCAGTGTCTGTCCTTTTTCCAAACAAGCATTAAGAGACTCTGTCAGGTGGTTTTGTTTTGGGTTTTTTTGTCTTTTAACATCGCTCTTCAACATCAATTTAATTTAATGACATTTAATGACAGATACAAAGTTACATCAACACTCAAGGTTATATCGAAGCTAGACTCATATATACTCAAATTTAGTGTAATCAATTAACCTAATGCATGTCTTTGTTCAGTGGGAGGACACCAGAGTACCCGGAGTAAACCCACGTGGACACGGGGAAGACACGGAAAGAAAGGACCCAGGTCGCTCCACCTGGGATTGAACCCAGGACCTTCTCACTGTGAGGTGACAGTCCTACCCACTGAGCCACCGTGCTGCCCAGTCAAATGATAAAATAATGTATCTGTTGTTTGCTACAATAGTCTGATAGATTCAATATATTAAGACCGGAGATGGAAAACCTTTTAGTTCTTTATAGTCCCTTACTTAAAAGCATTGACTGCTACCACGACTGGCACTCCAAAGTGCTTGGCATTCTCAATCTGCTTCTTCAGGTTACTGCAGCCATTCTCCAAAAGTCCGAGGTTCTGAAAGACCAACACTCCAATAAATATTTACAGATATGCAACGTCTACAATGCATTCTGTGAAATCACACATTATACGATCTGACTATTGTCTAAACATGAGAATACATGCTGTACTTAATGCTACATGGGATACTCTAGTGTACTGGTATTGACTAAATGGCCACGATACTGCAGTTTTTCCCCCCCCAAACACTGGTTTATTTAATATCAACAATGACCACCACATATTGATCTTCTATTTTGGTTTTTATTGGATTCAAGATGGGTAAAATCATTTCATTGTAAAGCTGTGCGCAGTGCATGGATTCACTCGGGCGCTCTCTCACGCCTTCGCACTGTTTCACAAACACATTTATGGAATGAAGAATTTCCTGTTGTATATACAACACAAGCAGGTATTTCAGAAGAGAGAAGCATTCGTTAGGCTCTGAGAAACTAGTGCATTTATCTCGGTTTTATCTCATTTAAACTCCACTCATGACTCCCTCCGCATAGCGTCAGCCACAAATAGAAACTCACCCACAACTGTCCTGTGACCTACGCACGGTTCTCACACTACCTGAGTGGTAACACCTGCGGCTGATCATCTCTGTGCTTAGGGAGCACAACTCCAGTCAAACGTTACACTCAGCATTAAGTCTGTTCAGCTGAAGCCGTGTTTAATAAAACTTTCTGCACCAGATGCTGAACCATTACTCGTCTTATAACCACTGTATTACAACACCTAATGTATCTGGCAAGGTAGTATATAGGTTAAATAAGCTGACTGATTTTAGTATCTTACTTTAATACAAAATAAAAACCTTATCAGACAATAACATTTCACACTTTCTGTACAGTAATACAATTATGATGTAATATAAGCTGAACTGAAGCCCATTTTAGAAATAATTAACTAACATTGATGTAAAAAGTAGCAAGATTTAGGTACAACATGCACAAATAAAATGTAATTGTCTTTACAATTACCTCCTCAGTGTACTCCTTTGGTAGTGGCATGCCAGCTGTGACCTAAAGAAAAATACATGTATGCATATATAAAGTTCACAGCAGTAACAGCAGGAAATAACAAACCATACAAAGCAATTTTATAAATTACAGTGCAAAGCATTTGTAACCCACATAATGAGATGAAGGACTAAAACTAAAGTGCAACTACATTGATTTATGTATAATTACTTAGTTCTCTGTACAAGCAGGAGTACTCACAAAGACATTACCGAAAAAATCCAATCCTTTTTTTACCGATATACACCAAGTGTGTTTGCATATCATGAATGATATCGACTGACTTTTTACCAAAAACACAAACTGTGTTACTGACAGATTTTGACAGATTACTGAAAAATCTTTTAATTGACATTCCCAGTGATAGGCTCTAAAACACTAGTCGAAAGTCTAGTCTTAGGCCACCATTACATTTGTAGTTTTAGCGATTATTTATTATCCAATAGTTGATGATTGGACCCCAAAAAACTTGGATTTGTCACTCCATTGTACTATGTTCTACTGATGTTTATTCCAATATCTGTGAGCTTTAGCATATCCTAGTCCTTTCACCCTGTTTCCCTTCTGAAAAAGTTGTTTCTTGGCTACTACCGTTCCAAAAGATTATTCCTGATCAAGCTTCTGTAGAACTGTAGAAAGATCAACTTGGCATCCCAATGAAGCTGCCAGATGCTGCTGTTGCTCAAGTGTAAGGGGACGTCACACTAAATACTTGCCACTAGAGTCTATAGAAACTGTTTTTTCTTTTTCAGTTTTTTAATACTGCATGCAAATTTCCTGTATTTTTGTTATATTCTAATAAACAAACTGAGAAATAATTATATATGCTAATTATACCATTGCTAAAACAATGGTATATCTAAATGTAATGATGGCCTAAGATTTGGTACAGTACTATATAATTAACCAGGCATTTTAACCAGCAAAAAACCTGCAGTTCTAACTAATTACAAGTAGATAGATTTATTAACAAAACCAACATCGTTATCTGAATGCACCTCTATTTGGGAAATGGTTCAGACAGGAAACATTAGGATAACAAAAGCCTTATTTCCTTTATCTCTTATTCCGTGCATGTATGCGAGTCTGAGGTTGATAGATGGACAGATCTCAATTTTTTGGCTTGTGAAGACAATTTTGATGGTCCTCAGAAATGCAACTGCCTGTCAACAAATATTACACCTTTGATTTGAAAAACCAAAAGAGCCAAGAGATTTGCTTTAGGTTACACGAGGTCACGTTCAGGGTTGGGTCTAGGTGTAGCATTAATTATTAAGAGTAATTACGTGGTCATTGGTATCGCCAAGGATAGAGAGACAAACATGTTTTGGCATGTGCAGGTGTGAGCATCACGTTCTCCACCCAGGTTAGTCCTAGTAATTATTTTTTTTGGTAAGCGAACAAAAGGAGCCGCCTCTCTGCGTCGCCTTACTCAGTACTTAAATTGAAAGTGTAAGCTTCTTACTGAAAAGAGAGAAACCTATCCTATCCTGCAGCTATCAGTAAGAGCTCCCACTTACAGTTGGGCCTCCACCGTGCATCTTTAGCGCTCTCACTGTGGCCACCAGCACCACCACGTGGGGCCTGAGTCCAGAGTAACGACACTTAATGTTGAAAAACTTCTCCATGCCGATGTCTGCGCCAAAGCCTGCCTCCGTCACTAATGGAAGGAAACCAAAAACACGGGAAATAAATACAATATAATATTGTAATTAATACAATAAAATACAATGTCTCTTATTGAAATCAAGTTACAATTTAAAAGAAATGCAGTTATGAATTACTTCATATAAAGATGACATTTTTCAAATTTGTAGTGCCTAATTAACTCTACAGATATTTTTCCACCCTTTACAAATGTCATGCAAAGCTCTACACATTCAGAAGACTGACTGGCAAGCATAATTAACACAATTTTAAAACTTAAAGACCTAAACTATGACCCACTAAGTATAACCTAACTGTACATCCTGTATGCTACTATTAGTTCTCACCTGACAAGACCGTTGCTCTTACCAAGGCAAGGGGAAGTTATTGAAAAAGATATTACACTTGGAACAATTATTTTTCACTGGTCAGCTCATTTAATATTGGCAATGTTTTCTGCAGCATGTTGTACAGAGCAATTCCTTTGGGCATAACAAAATTACTTTACATACCTACAAATCCTTCAGGGCCCACCAGTTTCAGAGCAATTTTATCAGCCAAGATGGAGGAGTTTCCATGGGCAATGTTTGCAAAAGGGCCAGCATGAACAAACACAGGGTTTCCCTAGAACAGTAAAAACATGATCCACTGGTGTCAGACATAACGTCTTATTAGCAATGTTCCTTCTCCTCTTTATAATAAAGTAAAGCACATGAGGGTGTCTGCTAGACTGGAACGAAACAACACACGTTCTACCTAAATCTCTAGATAATGGATATACAATCCTTGGGAAAATAATGGAATCACTACACTTGGATGTTCCTCCAGATGTTTTACTACATAGCAAATAAACAAATCAGAGATATGACACCAAACAATGTGTGTATAATAAATGAACAGACCTCTGAAGCATACCTCAAACAAATGTAATTGATGTATTTTAATTCATGGAATATTTTTCTACATCATGTAGACGTTATCACTCAGTGTCGAATCATCAACTATTCTCACAATTTCTACTTTGTTGCTCCTCCTCTGATTTGTATGATGGTCTGAATTATTTGACCTTCACTGAATTTATATGGTTTCCTTTTATAATCTTCCCACTTTGTTTATATTGTACCACATTTTTGACCCAGCTGACAGAAGAAAACCAACAACAAAACATTTGGCCACACTCTTGATTGGATTTCCTTCTTGAAGGACTTGTATAATGCTTTCCATTCTTTCAATTGGCCCCTCTGTTGACTAACGTATTTTTTTCTCTATTAGCCAAGTCCAACAGCTCGTTAAGGTCTAATAAACACCACCTTTTAACTGCAGGCTAATTAGTATTTTTAGACGTGCCAGTATTTATTTTAGAATAAAAATCACAAGGCAATTGCACATTTTCCTCTACATATGCAATTAAGTAAAATAATTTAATTTGTCTAAAGTATGTTTCACAAAGCCAGAATAGCTGTCAAACTACATTTGATTTCATTTATTTGCTTCAAAGTATAAAGCTGGCTAAACATCCTAAAAATGTGATGAGTTCATAATTATTGTCAGGAGTAATAGTTCTCATACCTCTAGTGTCTGCATAAGGTTAGGCTTGATGGCATCTCTCATTAAGACAGTCAGTGCACCACAGACTCCCTGAAAACAATGAAATTAACAAATACTGTTACACACAAACAAACACACATTGTGTATGTACATTATATACAGCCCTAACATTAAAACCTCCTGGCTAATATTGTGTGGATCCCTGTCATGTCCCAAAGGGAAAACCTCTTTCCCAAAAGGGAAATTAGGCAAGACCAAACTCTTTGGTGTAATATGGTATATCTATTGTACTTACCTGTTTAAAAAGATTGTGCATTGTGCATCTAACAATAGTTTCAATTGGTAGTTTGTACATACACTGATCAGCTATAATATTAAAAACACCGGCTGCATGTTCACTTCATGTCACCATCATTCACTCAAACAATAAAAACAACTTATAACCAAGCGATAAGTGATCAATTAATTATCAAATACTATAAAACAAATTCAAAAAGTGACAAATAATCAAATTCCAAGGTTTAATACCTCATAATCTGGTTTTAAATGGGTAACTTTTTTTCTCCAAACTTAACCTCCTGTTACCAGACTTCTAAATGAAAGACATTTTGGCATACTTTTTTGTAATAAATTATGCATGAAAGACAAAAAATATGGAATAAATGTGCAATTAGATAAAAGTTCCTTTCCAAATGGCTTTATCAGAGCAATGGTTTTTCATTGGTGGAATCGTAGGAAGAACAGAATCCTGTATATACCTAACCCAAATCAGAGTAAAATTGACACTTTTTGTTCAGGTTTGTACAAACTAAAAAAACCAGGCTGGAAACCAACTAAAAATGCTTTTCACTTGAAGTATAGTGACATACAATACAAAAACAGTCAAAGACTGTACACAGCCTGTGCCAAATTATAGATGTGATTTCTAAATAGACTTAAAATATATAGTATTTAGTATAAAAAGTCACTTAAAAAACTATAATCGATAACACCCTTTTTGGTTGCTATTAAGCAATTGAATCAATCTACTTTAAATCTCCTTGTTTCTGCCATCAAACTATGGTTCATATACACCTCATACTGTGTAAGAAGTACTGATTAACAAACAGTCATGTGCTTAAATACTTCCCATTCCTAATACAAACAGCAAGGAACACAAGAAATCACAACAATCAAAGTTTTGTACAAAAACCATAAACTACATCACTGACCAGATCTTCTGTTGTGATGGGCTCGCCGCTCCGACTGGTGGCCACAACCATTCTGGAGAGCCTCTGCCTCATGTCCTCCATACTGCTGGTGAGGGCCAACACAGCCATGATCTCACTAGCAACAGTGATGTCAAACTGAGCCTACAAACACACAACCAACATTCAGGTCTGCAGGTCCAAACGTACACACACATATCTGAATTGAATGACATGTCTTATTGCATTATATAATGGCATTCAAAATGCTCACAGTTCTGGTATAGCCCTTCTCCGTCGGAGATTGGCCGATGGTGATCTTTCGCAGAAAACGATCATTTGTGTCCAACACTGCATTTCAAAAAAATCTTTCAGCATCATTTGTAGGAGAGATGAGCTTTTTTTCCACAGCCAGTGGTATCAGTTTTGAGATTCTTGCATACCTCTTTGCCAGGTAACAGATTCGGGGTTGATGTCCAGCCTGGCAAAGCGAGTGATCTCCTCGTCAGTCAGTGCAGATGGATCAGTCTTCTCAATTCCCAGTCTCTGTGGTTATGGTACAGTCATTACATTAGAAATGTAGACAAAGGAATGGTGATACAGTATCTAAAATAAGGGTTTTACAGTTTCATTATCACTGTATAATAAAAGCAAAAAATACATACCACAGTATTAAAGCAATCATTTCAAGGATGAAGGAGGAAAGGATCTATTAATTACAAAATATGACACTACCATTCGCACTTCATATTCAAGTACTTCAATCTTGTGTTTAAAAAACTGAAAGGTTGTAAAAAGTCATTGTTTTTCGCTGGTATTTTCTATTTTCTATCCTGATGATGAAAAAGGGCTAGGATGGGAAATATCAAGCACAAAAGAGCCATCAATTTTAGCATCCCATCCATTAGGTATCACTTAAGAATCACTTCCCTACTTCTACTTGTTACATAGAGGAAAGTATAAAGTGTTCCATCTGAAGGGATCTGTAGTATTGTTATAGTTTTAAATTAGGTTTGACTTTAGTAGCCTTGTCAGATTTTGTCTAAAATTCTTTCAATTATTAAATACTTACTATAGTTTAGTCCAGTTTTATTCATTTTACAGTTATATCACTCAGAAGACTTCCCTATCCAGAACCACTGGTTTAACACTCCAAGGTACAATTCAAACAGCTGTGGGATAAGGACCTTTTTCAAGGGCTTAAGTGGCAGCTTGGCAGGGCCGAGACTTGAACCGTGAACCTTATAGTCAACAGGCTAGTATCTTAACCACTGCAATTACACCTTCCCTGTGGTTTTCCCCAATAGTCCTCATTTTAGATACAATCTGGTCCCTACAGAGAATGGATGCCTTCGATCAACGCTGGGAAACTCATTTCTGCTGTGGGGCTGAGGTACTACATTCTAAGTTTGTTGGTGGCCAAGGCATCAACATTAGCTAAACAATAGATACAAGTAAAATAGCTAGAATAATTTAATGTGTCAATTCCACTAAATATGTTCAGCTTACAAATGGAACACTGCTTTAACGAAAAATGGTAAGTATTAGTTGCATGTGATTCATTCAAAAATTAGAGTGCACTTAAATGTAATATTCCTATATATATATATATATATATATATATATATACATACACACACACACACACACACACACATATACACACACACACACACACACACACACACACACACACACACACACACACATATATACATAAAGGCAATCATTTAACATTCCAACATTTGACAATTTAGGATTACCCACTCTCCAACAATAACCTGCCCATTGTAACAAAATGTGTTGAAACTGCAACTCATACTTTACTGATGGCAATGCTGCTACACTACTCAATTGCTGAATTCATCAGCTCAAAAGCCCTTTAGCTTGAATGGAATTTTACCATTTTAATAATACCATTTTAGTAAAATGCAACAGAAATCCCAAATCCCACTTTCATTGACTTCCTGTTTAAATTTAGTAACAACAAAACCTTTCCTACAGATCAATACTGTGCTGGCAGGCTGACATCACAAATCCTGTCCACACATATGCAGTAAATGCCTGGAGCATACGATTATATTACACTGCAACCAGGAGAAGTGGATCTGAACTGAACTGAACATGTTATTACCTGTGATTACTTGTGAACAGCCGCCACCCAGTGGGCATATTAAAAACTACAGGTGTCATTTCATTTTTTTAGTATTCAAATTCCTTACAAGAACATTACATTTAACTTCCTATTGTTTGTGTGTCTTTTGAGAACGTTTCATTGGTGGATTCCTGTGCACAATATCAACTCTTACAAAAAATAAGCAACTTAAAGCAGCTTTTTTTTTACAGTATTCTTGGGTTTGTCATTCTAAGAGAAACCTAGAATCTAAAGTTTATGTAGATGTCTCTGAAAGCTTTAAACTAAATTTATTTTCATCTTGTAATGCACAATCCCAAAGGACTGTTACTAAAGTGATTGTAATGAACAATTTTCTAAAAGTTCTCCATTACACTGTGGGTAGTGAATCTTTTGGTACATTACTGCCACACAGTGGTTTCTGTGGTTTTTACACGTATAATCATTCCACTGTAAAGGATTGTAGCTCCAAAGAACTCTGAATAAACAACTTTTTTATTAAGATTGCAAACTAGACCTTGAATTGTATAACATACATTATTTTATGCTTTATAATTTTGTAAATTTACTACTTCATATTTTTGGAAATAATTACTTAATAACTGTCTGAGCTCCTGTGGCTCGGTGGTAAGAGCTACCATGCTAGAAACAGCAACACCCGAGGACCTGGATTTGAATCGCCGGCTAGACTTCAAACATTAAAGTGCTGGAGAGATGTACAGGAATGTTCTATTATCAAGCTGTGCTCTATTTTTGGATCTACTGTGGAGAAGTCAAATAATATACCAGGATGAACTTTCAAACTGTGCACAGTGTCAGCCAGAGATTTCTGTTTTAAATGCTTAATGTATGTCAAAAAAGTTAATTTATTCATACAAGTTATTGTTTAGAAAAACTCAAATCAAAACAGAAATTTTCATACCTTCAGTCTGTTGATCTGAACAGGGGAAAACTTTCTCTGGTCTGCACTCTGAGGCACTAGTCGGTTAAAAAGTGCCTATTTGGATTACAAAAAAACACCCAAAATTAGTATTGAGTTATCACAACACTACGGGCACGTTTTCTTAATATGCTTAAAATTATGTCTTCACGACGTACCTTATCTGACTGCGTTGCCTCATGAAATATACGAGCATCAACGGCAGCAGCCACCAGGTTGTTGGCAGCAGTGATGGCATGGATATCACCAGTGAGATGAAGATTAAACTAAATCCAACAAAAAAAATAAGGGATTTATGTATTTAACCATAATGCATGTATGCATAACGCAACTTTCTCAAACACATACCTCTTCCATGGGAATAACTTGAGAATAGCCACCTCCAGCAGCGCCCCCTAGTGAAAAAACACAAAAGAATAACGGAAACGTTAGCAACGTTGTCTATGCAACTTCTAAGCTGCTACAAATAACGTACTATATAACGACTAGTTTTACATTTTTAACACCCAAGAAAAGCTCAGATTGTATGTATTTCTATACTGGTCACAGGCAGAATGATTAAAAAGCCTGGTTTTGGGTCAAATAAATCAGAATCTGCAATTCAAAGAAGATTTATCTGTGTGAAATCATGTACTTAAATTTAGCAGCACTATAAGAAAAGGCCACCAAATCCTGCAAGAGGAATCTTACTTACCTTTAATGCCAAACGTGGGGCCTTGGGATGGCTGGCGCACACAGGCAAACACATTGCGGCTGAGGTGAGCACCAAGCGCCTGCACTAATCCTATGGTAGTCGTGCTCTTTCCCTCACCAAGAGGTGTGGGAGTGATTCTGCAAAAGTAAAATGCACACCAAGTTAGAGGGGTGATTGGCATTTCAGAATGCCACCATAATTCTGGCATAAACCAAGACTGAGTAACATACATTAGCCGCAACAGTAAAGTATAATTTATTTATAAGTATAAACAGTTGGTCAGATGAAAACAGACTACATACCCAGTAACCACTACATATTTGCCGTCTGGCTGGGAGCACAGACGATTAAGCGTTTCCAGTTGCACTTTGGCCTTAGTCTTTCCATAATGCTCGACTTCATCTGTCAAAAGGCCAATTTCTCTTGCCAGGCGATCAATAGGTTTAGGAACACAAGAGCGGGAAATGACAATATCACTGTGAGTGAGAGAGAGAGAGAGAATATTAAGAACAGCTGGCAGTCAGACAAAATGAGAGATATCAAATGCTAATATTAAGATGAACTGATGGCCCACTATGTATTCATAAAATAAAAAAACTGCAGTGCACACTAGACCTAGACAATAACAAATTAATAAAACCATCAACTGTGGAATGATCTACATTTTCATCCAGCAGGTTCATTACAGCTTTGGATGTTGATGAATGACTAAGGGAATCTGTCCTTTGTGCTACCCAATATGTAAAACCCAGTGAAACAGGAAGTCATGCATAACCTCAGGTGAATTTAAAGTGAAGCATGAATGGCAGCATGATTCAGTAACATCTTATTCTCAATACCTTCTAAGAGTCCCAACTGACAAATGGTTTTGTTTAACTATTATTAATTACATTGTTTTTTTTATTAAAGTAAATTTACTTCAATTAAACATCAGACCTCTTTGTATTTCCTGTGTGAAACTACATTAATTAACCACAAAGACATCTTTTTCACATGCTATTATATCCGTTTTTACCACAGGTGACAATAATTCATTTAACAAGAGAATTTATTTAACCGTGGGATAAAGTTTGACACTCTTAAACGCATCATGACATAAGGAATGAAGGTGTGGCTCAAATTCAACCAGAAGAAAGTATTTTCTGAGATAACAATATAATATTAATATAGATCACGTGTTACGTTATCATCAACAGACTCAGAAATTATTCTGGGTGAAATTGGCAAGGAGGAATCAAACCTTGGAACAGGTCTCTGCAGGTTCAGCTTGGGATAAGAGATGTTCCATTTGCCGGGTTTGTGTGCTTCCAGAAAGCGCTTCGCACTCAGTACGGTATTCTGATACGAAACAAACATTACCCATAAAAGAATCTGTTTAGCATATGCTAAAACACAATAATAAGTGCATTAATTGTACTTGTGACCTTCCCGAAATAAAACGCACCTGCATGAGCATGGCTACAGTCATAGGACCAACTCCACCTGGCACAGGTGTGATAAATGCTGCTTGCTCCTTAGCACTGGCGAAGTGAACATCGCCCACGACCCGCTTCCCACTCGACTTGGTGCTGTCTGTGCGGAGATTCAAACAGAGATCTTTAAGAGGTATACACAACTGTGTTCTAAAAAACTCTTAAGTGCAGCTACCAGTACTACATAGAACTTTATAAACTGAGACTTGGATTGCAGGGGGAAACTGACAACACACAGTCACACTCAAGATGGATAAATAGACAAAAGCATCGTCTCTACACTGACCTGGAACATGATTGATGCCACAGTCAATGACTACAGCACCCTTCTTTATCCACTCGCCCTTCACGAGCTCTGCTTTCCCAATACCAGTCACCAAGATATCCGCTTTTCCCACCTGTGAAAAGGTTCATATTCATGTATTTTATTAATCCATCACTTCTGCAGTATAACATTATAATATTAATGTTACCCTTCACTTTGAAAACTGTGTGAGATTGAGGATAATTTATTTTAAAAAGGCTATTCTCAAACATTCATTCATTTTCTTATCTGCGTAAGTCTCAGGAATAATTCTGGACAGTGCATCAATCCATCGTACGGCACATACACTA
This sequence comes from Ancistrus triradiatus, assembly GCA_025084515.1. Lineage (NCBI taxonomy): Eukaryota > Metazoa > Chordata > Actinopteri > Siluriformes > Loricariidae > Ancistrus > Ancistrus triradiatus. Next base: position 480,820 of record JAJAGP010000194.1, on the reverse strand, counting down.
ACACACTCATACACACTCCCTCGCTAAGGGAACTTTAGAGACACCAATTAACCTAACAAACATATCTTTGGACTGTGGGAGGGGAAACTAGAATATGCGGAGTAAACCCACAGGGACACGGGAAGGACATGCATTTAGTGCAGTAATCACAGCTGTGTATTTGAAGCATGCATGAATGCATTTGCAGGAACTGATCACTGGAATCAAAAGTCTGTTTTATTAACAGGGAATCAGTTTTTGACATTTTAGAACCGGTTTCAAACCAGAACTTAGTTTCGATATTTAACTCTAGTATTCTGCAATCATACCAAACATTACAGGACAAAACTCTGTGCTTTTATCTCAGTGCAGGGTTTGTTTATTGATTTATTTACCGTCATTATCAGCATCAGTTTCCATGTTCAGCGACACACACACACACACACACACACACACATAAGGTCACATCTACGCACAAGGTTCCTCAAGACAAGTCACATGTATATACACTCAAGTCAATGTCAATTTGGCATAATCACTTAGCCTAACATGCATGTCTTTGGACTGTGGGAGGAAACCAGAGTACCCAGAGTAAACCTACGCAGACACGGGGAGGACATGCAGACTCCATGCAGAAAGGACCCAGGGATTGTACCAGGACATTCTTGCTGTGAGGCAGCAATGCTACCCACCAAGCCATCGTGCCACCCCTCAGTGCAGGGGATTACAATACTTAAGTATGGCTTCATTAAAAATGGTTTATCCATTTCCATAAAGGACTTTTTCTTCACTTGAAGTTTAGATTTCTTACACATTTACAGTGTGAGATCAAGCTAATTTACCACAAAAATATAGTAAAAAAAAATAATAAAATACATGGCAGATTGGCAAGAAAAGACGACGATATTTTTGCAGATGTGACGCCTTCAGTTTACCTCAGCTGCCAGGTCAGCAGTTTTTGAGTGACAGGTAGTAACAGTGGCATGATTCCAGAGGAGAAGGTCATGCATAGGAGCGCCTACAATCTTACTGCGTCCAACCACAACTGCTCTTTTTCCAGCCACAGACACACCTGCAGAAATGTTTCAAAAATCAATTGAAAGGCATGAATTAGTTCTAAAACCCTCTTGACAGAAGAACAGTACTAAATGTTTCATATTATGTTTGAATTAATATTATAGTTTCAAACAAAACAGCATATGCAATGTATCTAAACTATGGTGCCACTATATGCTAATGTCCAGTCATCGTCCATGATAGTCAAAGCTCTGTTTCACAGAACGTAATGTGGATGTTAATTAACAGCATTAGTCCAATGCCAGAGAATGTACAGTCTAACAACCACATCCAACTCTATAATTTCTCAAAGGAGTAAAGCTGGACTGTGGTAGCCTAGCGGGTAAGGTACTGGATTATGGACCAGAAGGTCCAGGGTTCAAATCCCACCTCTGCCAACCTGCCATTGTTGGGTCCTTGAGCAAGGATAACCCACAATTGCTTCAATTGTAAGATTGTATCAATTGTAAGTCGCTCTGGATAAGGGTATCTGCTAAATGCTGTAAATGTAAATGTAAAGCAACTGGGAATCTGACCAGCTGACTGGTTACCAACCTGTCTGTTTAATGAGCTCCATACAGCCATTAGGAGTGCAGGGAATGAAACAGTCTCCAAGGTCACCACGGGCCAGCTTCCCTGCATTTATGCTAGTCAACCTAAAAAAACAAAAACAAACAAAAAAAAAAAAGTGTCATGTTGCATTTACATTGCGTTTCACGTATTATTATTTCACCCTGTATTATTTCAGATAAATTCTTTCTTAACGTTAAACACCGATGAGGTAGGAATAATGTTAGAGTGTGTCACTTTGTTTACCCGTCAACATCCTTTTCTGGAGCCACAGCATTGGTGACTTTCTCAGTGTCAATGCGGTGAATGGAGTCCAAAGGTAGCTGCACTATCAGCCCATGCAAGCTCGAATCTTCATTGATTGCTGTGATGCGCTGAAGGACCTGTGATAGAAGTTGCCCAACATTTCACACAGAGATGCTGGTTTCCTACCTAGGATTCACACCAGGAGGTTTATGCAACTAGTGTTAGCATAGTGTAGGCTAATGTTGTAGTACTCAAGTCCGGTCTTGAAACCGTACACAAGCGGTCCCAGTCGTGACCACATTTGGACTCGGTCTTGTCTCTGTCTAGGGGTAAGGTGCACTCGGAAACTGTTTTCGAGACCAGCCGAGTCTAATACGTTAATTATAAACTGAAGTTTTTTCCTATCACTACTGAATATCAACAATCCATTCAAACACAGTAAATCAGTCCTTTCTCTACATGCCTATATAAAATCTGTTCTCAGGCTGGCTAACAGGGAAATACAAGTGAATGCTCTTCTCATTCAGTATCCCGTCAATAAACACATTTTATTTTGAATAGTCTGATGTTAAGATTGCAAGTATGCATATTTGTCCGCACACTTTAGTACAGTCTAGCATAGTTTTTGTTTGAGGGTAGATTGAAATGTCATTATTATTTATTACATTTCATAATAAAAATGAATAAAACGGATTATTATTATTAGATAATTCAGTTGACTACACGTGGTGACTTCTTATTAGGTTTAACAGAAGGGAATCATCACCATCATCTGCTTTCAAAAGTTACTTTGCATTAGTTTTACTGAGACTATAATGTAATAATAACTAAAAATAACTTTAGGCTCTATATATTATTTAACATTCTATTTTACTAAATATATAATATAATATTATTTATTTAATATATATCATCTATGATGCGCCCTCTCTAGGGATGTTTCTGCCTTGCACCCGGTGTAGCCAGCACTTGCCAGGCACCAACTTTCCCGCAACCCTGACTGGGATTAAGCGGATAAGACAAGGAATTAAGGAAAAATATGTATCATGAATAATGAATGATAATAAATGTAAAGTGAATTGCAAGCAAATTAATTTTTTGACATTATTACTTCAGCCCACTGTAACTTTGTTTTCTTCTGCTTAGGCGTTTGTACTCTTTTTGTTCATTGAAAAAAGCTGGATGAATGTCCTGAAAGTGTGGGGAGTCCATAACTTTTGCCAGGGATAGTATTCACTTCACCCGTCAGTGATCTTGACGTTATACTGATGTATACCCATGAAGTTTTACTCACCTCCTCTTCGGTAGCAGTCTGTGGAAGCCTTATGTGTGAAGCATTGATTCCAATCTAAAACCAACAAGAAAAATTATTCTGGAAAAGATGGTATGTAGACATCTTGGATGCTTGTTTACTGCCTGTGCAATTCTTTACCTCAGAAGCAGCTTTCATCTTCATGCTGATGTACAAGTTGGAGTCCTCTCTGTTTCCCACCTGCAATGCACATGTACTAGAGATCAGTGCTTCATTTCAAATGAACCAGCTGGTATATCTTCTAGCAATACAGAGAAGGTATGCAGTAGCTGCATCTGAAAGAGGAGAAAAGTCTATGCACAACATATTGAGCTCATGGTGCCACCTCGTGGCAAAAACTATATTACGATTTTGAAAAAAAACCCAAACCAAATCAAAACCACAAGACTGGGCTAGTATTTGCCAAACCACTGGACACTGAAAAAATATATCATGTATTATGTATTTACTACCTGTATTTCCCATAAGACCTACTCACCGATCCTTGAAATTTAAGTAAGCTAAAATAATTGTGGCACAAGACGTGGAATTTGCCACAATATCTGGTTACTGGCATACTTTGTTCACATTTAAGGTATATATCAAAACTTAATGTACAGATGTCCCAGGCAACTACAGTACACATGCTCAACATGGCCATTTTTTAATTAATGCAAATGAAATTCAATGTGGAAAATACTTTAAGCTTCAGGTGCATTCTGAACCAAGCACCAAGACAATACAATCATTGACAAAAATAAGTTGTTGGAACTGAATGAAACTTCATATGTATGAATGTAATGGTCATATATGTAAGTGATTACAATATTACAGCAAAAGGATAGGTTTACTGGGCAAAACTGTACAATTAAAAGGAGACTAGTACCCTGTTAGGCCGCTTCTAGCCTGGATACAAGATATGGTTTGGCGTTGACCACAGATGTTGCAGCCAGCCCTGTAGACCCTGCACAGTCATACATTATATTGCCAAAAGTAAAAGTATTCCCTCACCCATCCAAATCATTGAATTCAGGTGTTCCAATCACTTCCATGGTCCCAGGTGTATAAAATCAAGCACCTAGGCATGCAGACTGCTCCTACAAAGATCTGTGTAAGAATGGGTCGCTCTTAGGAGCTCAGTAAACTCCAGCGTGGTACCATGATAGGATGCCACCTGTGCAACAACTCCAGTTGTGAAATTTTCACGCTACTAAATATTCCACAGTCAACTGTCAGTGGTGTTGCAACAAAGTGGAAGCGATTGGGAACGACAGCAACTCAGCCACGAAGTGGTAGGCCACGTAAAATGACAGAGCAGGGTTTGCAGATGCTGAGGCGCATAGTGTGCAGAGGTCACCAACTTTGTACAGAGTCAATCGCTACAGACCTCCAAACTTCAATCATGGAGAAAAATAAGAATAATCCAAGATTTCTCTTTAATACAGTCTCCAAATTAACAAAAAAAACCACAGAAAGTGACTCTCCCGTTCTGTGTAATTTTAACAGTAATGATTTCATGACTTTCTTTAATGATAAGATAGAAAACATTAGGCATAAAACTCAATGCTCATCACATCACCAAACTATTCAGCCACCTTCCAGATGCAGCACTAGTGAAGACATCTGTTTAATGAGCTGTAAATCAAGATTAGAATCTTTTACCCCAATTACTAATACTGAAACTATCCGCACTGATCAAGCTCGTCCAAGTCATCAACATGTTTGTTAGATCCAATTCTACTAAACGTTACTCAAACAAGTAATACCTAGTATTATAGAGCCAGTGTTAGTTATAATTAAATTCAACATCCCTTACCTTTGGTTACGTGCCCAAATCCTTTAAGTCTGCCGTTATCAAACCACTGATTTAAAAAAGCCAATCTTGACCCTTGTGTGATATCTAATTATAGACCAATTTCAAATCTACCGTTTCTGTCCAAAATCTTAGAAAAAAGCTGTCTATCAGCAGCTATTGCAGTCAACCTCCAAAGGAAATGAAATTTATTGAAACATTTCAGTCTGGGCTTCAGGCCCCATCATAGTACTGAAACAGCATTAATTAGGGTACTAAATGACTTGTTAATGTCCTCAGATAAGGGATGTGTTTCTTTTCTTGTTCTGTTAGATTTAAGTGCAGCATTTGACACTATATATCATGATGTTTTTACTAAACAGACTAGAAAATACTGTAGGTATTAAGGGATCAGCACTTTCTTCGTTTAAATCCTACTTAACTGATCGGGTACCAGTTTGTTCATATAAATAATCTAAGGTCTAAGGTCTCAAAGGTGAATGCTGCAATCTATCCTAAAATCTAGATGGCTGTCCAGTATTGCCCAGTCCGTCCTGTAAAAAACTTAGGGGTCACATTCGATTCAGATCTCTCCTTTGATGCGCACATTAGCACATCACTTGAATTGCTTCTCTTTCAATTACGTAAATATCGCTAAACTTAGAAATATCCTATCTTTTAATGATGCAGAAAAACTTGTTCATGCGTTTATAACCTCAAGGTTGGATTACTGTAACGCCTTACTTACTGGATGCTCTATTAAATCTATAAATAAACTTCAGTTAGTTCAGAATGCAGCCGCCCGAGTGCTAACTGGAACTAGAAACTTTGATCATATCACTCCTGTTCTACATCACTTACACTGGTTACCAGTCAAAATTCCGCATTGATTACAAAATAATTCTTATAACTTATAAAGCTCTACATGGTCTGGCCCCACATTATCTGAGTGAAACTCTTAGAGGTTTTACAATCCAACTCGTCTACTTCATTCGCAGGGTACAGGACTTCTTTTACTTCCTAGAATTAAAAAAGTCACAGCAAGGGGGAAAGGCTTTCTCATGCATGGCCCCCAAACTATGGAATAACACTTCCCACTTTTTCGTTCGAGATTCAGACACTCTACAAATTTTTTAAGTCTAGGCTAAAGACATACCTATTTACACAGGCATTTGACTAGATTTAGACCAGGATGCATGGCTTTTGGGTCACTGGGGCCAGCGTCTGGAGTCATGTCTGGCCTGCCTGCCTTGTCCGCTAGCCGGGAGTGTCGAGTGGGCAGTCTGGCTGGAACTGGGCTTCGGTCCCTCGTATCTTGACTCGTGGCATTCCTTGCCTTAGAATAAGGGCAGAAGCTGGGGGTTCATAGTCAAAGAGTATTATGGTGATCAGAGACGTTTGGGTTGCTGTCTTCTGCCTCCCTCTTCTGCCAATGTGTCTCATGTGATCCCTCTTGGCTGTGTTTCCTACCAGTTTCTCCTCTTTCTAGCTATGATGCTATAGCTAATGCTGCCGGGGTCTCATGCTACACATGGCATCAGTGATTGATGACATGGCATCAGTGATTGTTAATAGACACTGTGCTCTTAATCAATAACTAATTGCATTTTCTGTTTTCTCTCCAAGCTGTGTTCCAGTGCCGGTTCCAGCCCCACACATGATGTTCATCCGCTGCAGCTCCACTCAATGCTGCTTCCGTCATCAGCTCCAGCCCCACCATACCCGGGCCACTTAATGCCGATGTGCATACTTCACATTTTATTTCGAACTTTGACTCCATGACTTTGTTTTCGCTCTTAGATTTATCATCTACGCCGCCCAAGGAGGTTGAGTCCCTTTTTGAGTCTTGGTCCTCCCAAGGTTTCTTCCTATAACACTCAGGGAGTTTTTCCTTGCCACTGTCGCCCTAGGCTTGCTCAATTTGGGAATGGACGTAGTTATTAGGAGATAATCTAAACTTGTAAAGTTGCTTTGAGACAATGCTCCATTGTAAAAAGCGCTATATAAATAGATCTGACTTGACTTGACTTCATATGGCCTTCAGATTAGCTCAAGAACAGTGTGTAGTGAGCTACATGGAATGGATTTCCTTGGCCAACCGCTGCATCCAAGCCTTACATCACTAAGCGCAATGCAAAACGTCGAATGCAATGGTGAAAAGCACGCCGTCACTGGACTCGGTGGAGACGTTCTCTGGAGTGACAAATCACACTTTGTCTGGCTATCTGATGGATGAGGCTGGGTTGGTGGTTGTCAGGAGGACAGTGCTTGTATGACTGCATTTTGCCAAGTGTAAAGTTTGGTGGAGGGGGGGATTATGGTGTGCGGTTGTGTTTCAGGGGTTGGGATCGGCCCCTTAGTTCCAGTGAAAGGAACTCTTAATGCTTCAGCATACCAAGAGATTTTGGACAATTTCATGCTCCAAACTTTGTGGGAACAGTTTGGGGATGGCCACTTCCTGTTCCAAAATGACTGCACACCAGTGCACAAAGCAAGGTCCATAAAGACATGGATGAGTGAGTTGTGTGTGGAAGAACTTAACTGGCCTACACAGAGTCCAGAACAGATGATGATTTATCACATAAGAATGGCATGGTAAAAGGAATGTGTCTGCAGTTAGGCAGCTTATGAAGGCAAGCAAATTTGGTACCACTGACCTGTAACACCACCAAGCCTGGTTTGAAGTTTGGGTATTGAGCCTTCATGGCCTCCACCTCATTCTTCAGCCTCTGTCTCACCTGACTTGATAACAACAACAACAAAAAAACCACATAATTTTACAACAATGAAAATCATGTACAATAAAAGCAGAAACTCACCAAAAGTCCATGGCTCTTATGGATATAAGGTTAGAAGATGCTATTGTATCTACAAAATCTCTTCCCAAGCCAGCCAAATTAATGACTGACAAGAAGTCATAATAATATACTGTCAAAAAATAAGATTAAAAGCTCTCCTATGACCCAAAAGCAGACAAGCAGTCAAGGTTAATAACCACTACAGTATTTCCCAGACATAGGCTTTACTTGAGCAGGCTAGCCAGGTATGTTAATGACTGCCAAAATACATTTACAGACCCGTTTTGGCATTTTGCCTCTGTCCGAGATAATGACACCATCCACAATCAATTCCATAGCGGACATTATCCCATCCACAGGGTTACGTTCAAGTCAAGGTCAAGAATAAGTTGAATTTTTAATGACGGTAATAAAGCACAGCAAATATTCAACCAGATATGCTTTAGTCTGTTCCAGTTCACAACAAACTCTTTACACTCTGCATGTTTACATGCTTATTTATATTTACATGTTTCATTCGAATAGCACCATACAATAGTTAAAGATTTATCTCCAATGCAGATTTGTAATTAGTTTGCTACCATTAGCTGTTGCAACAACAGAACAACCACATGTTAGATCTGGAACTGGTTTGAATGTCAAATGTCCTTTGTGACACACCATTGATCCCAGCTTGGGACCTGGGGGGTATTTCAGAAAACAGGTTTAGTGAAAACTCAGGGTTAGTTGACTCCGAGTTTAAGGAAACTCTAGGTCTCACCATGGACATGCCCCGAGTTCTAAGCAAATTCTTTGTGTTGCGCTCCAGTTTTTTGCCAAGGGGAGTTTTTTATGCAAATCAGTAAAGCTGAGAATATTTCTAAAACAACCATCTCTCAGGCTGTCAGAAATGTGACTCTTGCATTGAAACGGTTACTATAAACCTTTGTGGTGTTCAAAAGCCACTCATCAAAAAATAATTCCACAGAATTTCAGATATCAGTCTAAGCAACAAGTTATTTATTTAGTATGAAGCTTTGAGGACTGAATCAATCAAAATTATTTCAATATTAATATATTTTTATGATCCGTCTCACCCTGGACATCATTTGTTCGACCTGCTGCCCTCTGGAAAACGCTTCAGGTCTATCACAGCTCCGACAAATAAACAGTTTTTACCCCAAGGCCACACGGGAACTGAACACTTCCAAACAACAAACCAACAACCTGCGGCTGCATAGCTCAGTGGTTAGAGCACTGGTGTCGTGAGTTCAAGTCTCCCTGCAGTCTTGTATGTTGTCTTTAGTGGCGATGTCACAGTGCAATCGACTTGATGGGTGTACTGTTGATTTGTTAAGCACTAGAAATATGGATGACATCTCATAGAACAGTTGGTGATTGTTGGAAGGACTATCAACAAAATAATATGGTCCCGTGTTCAATTCCAGCCTCTGCCAAGCTGCCACTGTTGGGTCCTTGAGCAAGACCCTTAACCCATAATTGCTTGGATTGTAAGACTGTACCAATTGTAAGTTGCTCTGGATAAGGGCGTCTGCTAAATGCTGTAAATGTAAACAACCGACTCTTATAAAAATCACTGCAAGTAACATTGAACAAACATTGAACTCTGAACCCCATTTAAACGTGGCCAATGCTTCATTTTTTACTCTGACCGTATTTATATTTATAATGACTGAACTATTGTGTTTATTAGAGAGAGCAATTTATTCTGTGCAATATCCCATGTGCAAAACACATGTGCAATACCCCACTATTACCTCACTGCTGTTTTTCTAAACAATCTGCAAGAAATGTGTATTTGTATATAATTTTTCTTCTTCTATTGTTACTTAGTGTATGTGTAAGCATCGTAGGATTGATACTCAATTTCGTTGTACACTGTGCAATGACAATAAAGGCATCTTATCTTATCTTTTAGAGTTTCCAAGTGTGATTGGCTGCATAGATAGCACTCTTCCATAAATGAAGGAGATTAAGTGAATAGGAAGTTTTTTCACAATATTAATGTGCAGGAAGGCCTACAGAATAGCATTTTGCATTACAAATAAAATACAACTCACAATACAGCCACTGCAGTTAATTACTGTTCTGCACTGTGAAGATCATACATGATGCAGCCCACATCATCAGCAATGTGGAAGCAAAGTGGCCTGGATCTGTGCATGACTTTTTAATGAGTAGTGAGTGCTAGATTTGCCCATGGTGAGTATATACAGTACATATAACCATATCCTCTTATAATCAATATTTTGTTCCTGTTGCAACTGATAATTTAATCTGTGTCCTTGTGTTATCATAGAAGAGAACTATAGTTTTACATATATATATGTATGCACATTAGGGCTGCAACTAACGATTATTTCAATAATCGATTAATCGATGAATCGGGTTTAAAAAAAAAAAAAAAAAAAAAAAAAAAAAAAAACACCTTTCCATTTCTTTATTCAGAAATATAACATTAAATAACAGAGCAAATAAGTGCTTACAATAAATGAATAATAATAAATTTAATTCATTAATAAATTAAAATAACAAATTAAATAATAAAGAAAAATAAGTGCATCTCTGATGCAAACACTACATACAGACTCATTCACTCCCTTTCTTTAGGAACTTTACATTGCAATCCAAAAATGTTATCATGTCAACATGCTCCAGACTAAAGCTGGCTCTCTTTTTAGAGGCTATGGCCCTGTCCACACGAACACGGGTATTTTTTAAAAACATAGCTTTTTCTATGCATTTTGACCGTTCCTCCACATGAAAACTGACTTTTTTTTTTTTTCAAAACTCCTTCCAGGGTGAAGATTTTTCAGTCCTGTGGACTGGGAAAACGGAGTTTCTTGCTTGCAACGTCATTTGTGCGCCGGTATCTCCTTTGTTTACATGAGGCGATTTTGTGCAATAGCGGACGTAGCCAAAATAGTGCCAGCTGTAACACTGCTGACTGAACTTGTTACAAATCTACAAATAAATTTACAATTATTAGTTTTTCATTACACTGAAGAACAGAGGCGTCAGAATGCGCTATGGAGGTCACTACTATATTCATCACACCCACGAAGCAGTTCCCGCCCCATGCGTCGCCGGTTTGGGACGAGACCCGGTCGGAAGTGGTTGTTGAAGAAGAATGGCGAGAAAATGTTTGTATGCATAGGACATAGCCTTAACGCTAACTTATTTTGAAGATTCCACGTCCGCGCCGGCTCCGCCTCGCTCCGTTCAATCGCTCGTGTTTTTTTTCCCAGTGCTGACCGCAAGTGCTGCAAGTAACGCAAGCGGATATGATAAGGCGGGGGACACATAAAACATGGGACACAACAAATCGATAATGAAATTCGTTGTCGGCGCTTTTAATAATCGATTATTATCAATTTTATCGATTCGTTGTTGCAGCCCTAATGCACATAATATTCAATAAATTAAAGTACTGTGCTAAAGGTCACACATTTACAGTGGTACCTCGGTTCTTGTCACCAATTCGTTCCAAAAGGCTTGTCGAATGAATCCACTCCAGACACCCAAAAAATCATCCACTGTATAAGGTATCATATGCATTAATGGAGTTTATATTGCACAGGTGCTCCCTGATTTACGATGGGAATATGTTCCGAACTTCCAACAAATCTATCATAGGTTAAATGTATCATGAACCGATTAATTTAATGAGTGTTTGCTAAAGTGGCCTAAACTGTATATAGTGAAGCCTATGGTAAGTAATGATAACTTAATGTTTAAAACACTTACAATTACCTACAGTTGGACAAAATCATTAATGTAACGCTTATTTTATAATAAAGTGTTGAAAAATCTCATGTAATTAGTGAGTAACAATTAAACTGAGAAATTTTTCTGCTCAAAATGCGTTGAGAACCGAATTCGACGAGTTCCAAGGTGGCCGAAAACCACAAGTACCACTGTAATTTGTTTGTCATATGTAGCAGACAATTTTTGTGCCAGCAGGTAATGTCATCTTCAGATCCTTTCACTTTTTTCACATTTTGTTACGAGGGCTTGTGGTAAAATAAATTTAAAAATCAAATATTTCACAGGGATGCAAGTATTCATAACCTTTGCTGTGACACTTATTATGACTTTAAGACATTTAGCTCTGAGAGTCTCCCATTTCTCTTTTTCATCTTCGAAATGTTTTTTCACATTGATTGGGGTCCACCTGTCCACCTTCAGTAGATTGGACATGATTTGGAAAGACACACACCTGTCTACATCAGGTCTCATAGTTAACATTCCATAAAAGAGCAAAAAATAAGCCACGAGGAGGAAAGAACTGCCTATAGAGCTCAGAGACAGGATTGTGTGGAGAGTTGGAGAAGGCTACAAAAACATTTCTTCTGCACTGAAAGTTCCCAAGGGCACAGTGGCCTCCATAATTCTTAAATGGCAGAAGTTTAGAACAATCAGGATTCTTCCTAGAGCTGGCCACCAGTCTTGACTTTATAACAAAGTGGTCAGACAAAAACCTCTCCTCAGTAAAAGACACAAAAATGTGATCAAGAGCTCGGGACCTCAGACTGAGCAGAAGGTTCACCTTCCACAATGACCCTAAGCACACAAGCATAAGAAGACTGGAGGCTGCCAAAGGTGCTTCAGATAAGTACTGATTAAAAGGTCTAAATACTTATGTCAATGCAATAGTTTAGTTTCTGAAATTCTGGTTTCACTTTGTAATTATGAGGTATTGAGTTTAGAATGATGAGAGAAAACTTTATTTTTTTTTATTTTTGCACAAGGCCGAAACATAAAATGTGAAAAAAGTGAAAGAGTCTGAAGACTTCCTGCATGCTATAATTCAAGTAGCGTATGTTTGCGTTTACTGTTGCGACATTGATGTATAAGAACACGCTAGTATGACTTTTACGGTAGACCGCCCTATTAAACAAATAAATTACGCAATAGTTGTTTTGAATCGATTTTATGCCAACGGATCACATAAACTGACCTGTGAATCCAGTGTGGCTAGAAGTTAAATATTATGTAATGCTATGTGAGGACAAAGATTAATGACCTTAATGACCAGACACTTCTGCTTTATCCGTGTGTCTAATCTAGTGATTTGAAGTAAATGAAGTTTCTCTTGTTAACATTAAGTGACATCACAGAAACAGTCAATATGAAAATCTTGCGATAAAAGAGCTTAGTGGGCCTAAACTGAGTGCTGTCCATTGTTTAAGAACTCTTGATGAATTTATCTCCCTCTGTGTTGAAACTGACTGCACAAAGGTCAGTTTGCAGGTCAAAAGATCAGACTATGCAGCTCATGTAAAATATAATCCAGCAGCGTGTGCTTAATATATATTTTCACTTTTGACAAATTAAGTAGTATCTGAGCAAGCATGAACAAAACTAAATAAGCAACTCATAAGAAATCAAAGTTAAACAAACTGCTGGAGGAGTAAGTGAATTATAGCCACTGCATGCCAATAACAAGAATTTAGGGAAACAGTGTCCATACATCTTTGCTGATCAGATAAAACAGCTTAATTTCTGTATAGTGGATATTCTACATATTGAGCAACTTCCGCAAATTTCGTTTCTGCCTTTAAAATCTTCTCCAGCGTTAGACACCCTGCAGAGCCATGAGGCATTTTCCATGCCTGATTTTCTCATTAAAGTATCCTCACCTAGCTTATAACCAAGGACTGAAAAGAGTCTGATCAATGTTCGTTCACTTTAACGAACAAGGTCTTGAACATCACAATAAATTATAATAGGATTTTGCATCCGTAAACTGCTGGTCACCGCAACAGGTTTTGTTTAACCTCTTAAGGCAAATCTAAAAAAAAGATATATATGTTTTTTAATTAACTTATCAAGCGGCCATTCTCACAGTCTAGTAGTTTTTTTTATGCTGAGTCAATTCATTTCTTTTGGGCTTGTTTCTCTCATGGGATCTGTGAACACTGACTTGTGCTCCTTGTGTTTAGAGACTCTAGAGGTCATTCATGTTTCTGTGTATGACGCTGCTTATTTGTAACAAGTTGTAACTGGAGTTCGTAAGTGTATGTGTCTATCCTATTTAAGTAGTACTCCTTTGTTTGTCCTCCACTACCTGTATATTTTCTCTATAACCATTTAAACTGGATGTTGTTGGGAACTGCTTATTGATGTATTTTTTGGCTTCCGTCAAGCAACAGATGATACGTAATTGTGCCAGAGATGCCACTGAAACACATGATTTCAATCACTCATGTGTTTCAGTGGCATCTCTGGCACAATTATGTATCGTTTGCACATAGTTTGTACGCATTATGCTACTGTAATGTAAATATAAACAGACTATGTGACTATGGTCATGTCTGGTCAAAGTCCATTAGGACAAAGATCTGTCTCACAGCTGTTGCGGTCATTAATCTGCGCATACCTGTACTGAATTGTTGGGTCTATGCAATTTCTGTCAAATCAGTGCAGATTCAATAGATCAAATCAGGACATAATGTGCCATTCAGCCTTGTGACTTTAGTTAGCAGCTACAAGTGAACAAACTGATCATGGCTGAGTTTCCCCAAAGCACTAATATTAAGTGCAAATGTGTTACAATGGGTAACTTGGATAACCTTATGCTCAAATATGGTTATATTACAAATTAACCAACTCTATCACATAACAGTTTTTACAGTCTGGTTATATAAGCAACCTCACCCCTCTCATGGCATATTTTGATCATGGAATAGTACACATAATACAAAATGCAAGTGATTGCATTTTGAATTTTGCAAATGATCTTTGCAATTAAATCTAAACACCTACAAAGAATGTAATGCAAGTATTGATTGTGATAATGCTGTAAATGAAGGCTACATTACTGCAATGAAATGCAATGCATTTGTGTCAGGCGCCTTTTCTAACGTCTTATCACGACACAGGTACTGTCACATTATTCAAGCTGATGTCCCTTTGCACCGAGATCGCTCTATATCACACTAATCTCAACTACGATTACAAAAAGTTAACGCAAAAGAACAGGCTCACGTGCTCTCAGCTATCACTACCAACACTGCTTAAAATGCACATATATCACACTACGTAGTAACGAACAAAACTTACGCAGAGACTTCTTTTCCGCTAATGATCTGCCCGGACATCGTGGATTCGTTTGTTTGTAAGAATGAACTTCGCAGCCCTAAAACTTTCCACCACTTCTTACAAACACCGTCACGCTTACAAGAGTCCAACGTAATTTGCGCTGAACAGTGAAATACCGCGACGCGTCTAACAACCTAAGTACCAAGAGTCACCGCTAAAAAGCTTCGGGAATACCACTAGACACAACGCAGGCGTGCCGATTTACACCAATCATAGCGCGTGTGTGTGTGGATGTGTCGATGGCAAATGAACAGGAGTATTTACAACCCCAAACCAGAAAAAAGTATGGAAACAGTATGGAAAAAAGGAAATTAAAAAACGCAGTCTTATATTTATTCTGGCTCTTATTTTATTGCAGATAGTATGAACCCAAAATACTTCATGTTTTGTCTGGTCAACTCCATTTAATCGGTAATAAACATCCATTTCTGCATTTCTATCCTGCAACACATTCAAAAAAAGTTGGGAAGGGGGCGATGCAGGGTTAGTAATAAGGTAAAAGGACTAAATAACGATGTGATTTCAAACAAGTCAAAACGAGATTTGGTACAAAAGCACTATCCATGAAAGGCTGAGTCTTTGAGGAGCAGAGATAGACAGAGGATCTCCAGATTGTCAACAAATGTGTAAGAAAATTATTGTTTAATGTTTATATTTGTATATTTGTAACAAATTTGTTTATTTGTTATAATGTTTAAAAACAGTGTTCCTCAAAGAAATAATGGAAGGGAATTGCACATTTCTCCCTTAAGTCCAAAGGCAAGGGTCTGTCATGGTATGGGGTTGGGTCAGTGCCCTTGAAAAAGGTTATTTACACTTCTGGGATGGCAGTATTAATGCAGAAAAGTACACTGAGATTTTATAGCAACAAATGCTGCCTTCAAGACGACATCCTTTCCAGGGACGCAGTTTTTAAGACAATGCAAAACCACATGCTGCAAGCATTACAAAGGGAAGGCTGTGGAAGAAGAGGATATGGGTACTGGACTGGCCTGCTTGCAGTCCTGACCTGTTCCCAACAGAAAATGTCTAGAGACTTTTGAAACAAAAAGATGTGACATCGATGACCCCATACTGTTGCATATCTTAAGATGTGTTTGCAGAAAGAATGGGACGAAGTGACATCTGAAATGTCACTTCGTCCCAAAATGTCTTGTGCCAAATGTGTTGTGAGAAGGAATGGAAACATATAAAGAGGTAAATGCTTTACAGTCCCTGCGTTATTGGTAGGTGTTGCAAGCCTGAAATACAGAAATGGTTGTATATTAACAAATGAAATGAAGATGACCAGATGAAACATGAAATATACTGAGGTCATACTGTCTGCAATGAAATAAAAGTCAAAGTAAATGTAAGATAAGATAAGATAAGATAAGATACAACTTTATTGATCCCTTTAGGAGTTTTCCCCTCAGGGAAATTAAATTTCCAGCAGCATCAATTTGAATGTACACATAAAGAAAGAAAGTAAGAGAAAGAAAGGAAAAGTATAAGTTATAAATTGCACAATGATAAAAAAAAATACAAAATAAAAAAATAAAAATATTGCACACATGTTTTGTGTTGTGCTATGGTCAGACTACTACTTCTACCATTCCTTCCTATCCTCTGTCCTCCTGTTACACCTCCTCCCCCCCAAAGAGGAGTTGTACAGTCTGATGGCATGAGGGAAGAAGGATTTTTTCAGTCTGTTGGTCCTGTACTTTGGATGTAGAAGCCTGTCATTAAACAGGCTCCTCTGGTTAATGATGACGGTGTGCATAGGATGACTGGCATCTTCCATGATGTTCAATAGTTTGTCTATAATCCTCTTCTCTGTCACCGTCACCAGAGAATCCAGCTTCCTGCCAATCACAGAACCCGCTCACCTAATCAGTTTGTCCAATCTGGATGTGTCCTTTTTGGAGAGACACATGTTTGCTGCTGCTGCTGTTGTTGATGTAGTTTACTTTCCCAACCTTTTCTGCTTTGAGGGTGTGGTATGTTCAAAACATATTATTATTATTATTAACATATCATTAACTGGTGGACTTCATTACATACTGAGGTAGGCGTAATGACAAAAATTGTGCCCTAATTCAGCTGCATACACTACACACAAATGCAAAGTGTGGCAGTAGGTTTGCAAACTTCAGTGTGGACAAATAAGGGACACTCAACTGCCACACCACCACCCTCCAACCCCACTGCCTTCTACTACATTTTTTTTACTTGATTCTTGAAGAAAAAATGGTTGAGTTTGTTTTTTAATTTTTTTATTGGAATATATAGTATTTATTTATGTTTAGAGTCTGCTCATTTATATGAGTGTTATAGTTATGAAATATAATAAATATACACTCACCAGCCACTTTATTAGATACACCTGTTCAACTGCTCCTTAACACAAATATTTAACCAGCCAATCACATGGCGGTAACTCAGTGCATTTAGGTATGCAGACATGGTCAAGACGACGGTCAAGTTCAAACTGAGCATAATGGGGAAGAAAGATGAATTTGAACACGGCATCTTTGTTGGTGCTAGACGGGCTAGTCTGAGTGTCTCCTTAGAAACTTCTGATCTACTGGGATTTACACACACACACACATATATCTATAGGGTTTACAGAGAATCGTCCAAAAAAGAGAAAATATCCAGCGAGCAGCAGTTCTTCAGATAAAAATGCCTTATTGATGCCAGAGGTCAGAGGAGAATGGCCAGACTGGTCTGAGATAATATAAAGACAACAGTAATTAAAATAAACACTTGTTACAACCGAGGTATGCAGAACAGTAACTCTGAAGGCCTAACACATCAAACCTTGAAGCAGATGGGCTACTGTAACAGAAGACCACACCGACTGCCACAGAACTGACAACATGCGTGAAAGCATGGATCCATTCTGACCTGTATCAACGGTTCAGGCTGCTGCTGCTGGTGTAATGGTGGACACCCTTAATACCAGCTGAGCATTGTTTAAACACCACAGCCTACCTGAATATTCTTGCTGACCATGTGCATCCCTGTATGACCACAGTTTACTCGTCTTCGATGCGCCACGTCACAAAGTTCAAATCATCTCAAACTGGTTTCTTGAATATGACAATGATTCCACTGTACTGAAATGGCCTCCACAGTCACCAGATCTCAAAACAGTGGAGCACCTTTGGGATGTGATGAAAAGGGAGATTTGCATCATGGATGTGCAGATGACAAATCTGCAGCAATTGCATGACACTATCATGTAGGCCTAAATATGGACCAACAACTCTGAGAAATGTTTCTGGCACCTTGTTTTTAAGGTAGTTCTGAAGGCAAAAGGAGGTCCAACCCGATAGTAGCAAGGTGTATCTAACTAAGTGGATGGTGAATTATGATAATAATAATACATTACATTTATATAGCGCCTTTCACAACACCCAAGGTCGCTTTATATTGACAGCACAAATTACACAGATAGAGTAGATGAGGAATGAAAATGCTGAGATTAGTTTTAAACAGAGAGAGAGGTTGTAGAGCGCAGAGAAAGAGGGAGCGAGTTCCAGAGCAGTGGGGCAGCCACACTAAAAGCTCTACCTCCCATTGTGGAGAGCCTAAACCTGCAGGTGACCAATAAACTGGAATCAGATGACCTTAAAGTGCGAGAGGGAGTGTAGATATCAAGCAGACCAGACATACAGGCAGGGCTTTAGCCATGAAGTGATTTAAATGTTCGCAGTAGTATTATATATTGGATGGGTCGATGGATGGGCAACCAGTGAAGAGTGACATGTTCACTTTTCCTTGTGGAAGTTAGAATTCTTGCAGCAGCATTTTGAATAAGCTGTAATGGATGGAGAGTTTTAAATGGAAGGACATAAAGAAGGGAGTTACAGTAGTCAAGCCGAGAGACCACAAAGGCATGGACGAGTGCCTCAGCGGCCTTAGGGGATAGCGGCGGACAGAGACGTGCAATATTGCGTAAATGGAAAAAGGCTGACTTTGAGAGAGATCATATGTGAGGCTCAAAGGACAGAAGAGGATCAAAAAGGACACCAAGATTATGAGCAGAGGCAGAAGGAAGGACCAAAACATCACCAATAAGGAGAACAGGATTAGGAAGCGATGATAGAGCTGATTTTGTGCCAGTAAAGAGGAGTTTTCTGGGTATTTAAGAGAAGATAGTTTGCCTGAAGCCAGGAATGTAGATAATTAAGAATTGATATCAACTTAATCAAAAGAACTTGGTTCCTTGTTTAGGCAGGTTTGTTACAGCTTCAGTTGACTGGACCCTTTTCATCGTTGCCCTGATGGCAATTAATAGCCAGACCTATGAAGGTCGGTACACTCTTCTCTCTTTTTCTTGTTTTGGATTAAGTAGTAACTTTAATTCAACGCCTCCGTCAATCTCCATTTTTATTCTAGCGGTAGTAGTAATTCCAGTAATGTACAGAGGCGGCGCACTGCTGTATAACACAATTCACTTGAGCGGCTAAGCTATCTGACAGCTGTGTGCGGCGGCACAGCTACTCAGTCAGCTACCTATCCTGAGCAAAGGTCAGTTGATTTACAAACAGATTTCTTTACATTTAGATGCTTGAAGTGTGGCATCGACATGATTATGAACTTTCATGTGAGATACGAATTATGCCCTGTCCACATTAGTACAGGAGCTAAAATTAACCCACATATTAATCAAAACTGCTAGCTAGCTAGCGAAGCGAAAAGCTTTAGGACTGTGCTTTAACATGATTGGTGTATTACAGTTAAGCCCCTGCTCGCTAGTTCAGCCAGAGAGCTGTCAGTGTCGCTTTGGCTTCGGCTGCTTCCCAAAAAGCGTAGTACCGTAATAAATAGTGTCTTATAAAGTACAGAGTAGTACGTACTGTCACTTTTGGGGTGACATACTATGTAGAGCTGTGTTGTGCATTTGGGACGCAGCCTTTGTTCGCTAGCTGAGAATGAGCTATTGTCTCTGCTTCCTTTGTCGAGCTGGAACGGTAAGCTAATCACACAACAACCTTAACTAACGGCCCGTTTTAACGTATTTTGATGAGGTTAAGTTTGTAATTCGCTAAAGCAGATAATGTTAGCTGGATGAGTTTGATTTGTAAACATTCTGGATTCGCTACTTAGGTTTCCTAGTTAGGGGTTGGTTTGTTTCTGCAGCTAGCTCGCTTTTACTGTATCTACTGTATGCGATTTTTATGGTCGTGCTTGATTTCAGTCAAGTACTTGCTTTTTAAATGAATAAGACAGATGACATGTTCATGTCACATTGGTCTTTACGTTAGGTGACATGTTTTACATTACTGATTATTAGAGGGAAATAATGTGGAGACACCTCACGCTATTATTGATTCGTTTTATTGATCTGTATAAATAAAGCAAGTGACCTACGGAACACACTGAAACGTCTTTTGTACATATATAATGTACAGGTATGTGCCGTTTAACGTCCACGTTCTGTGAAGCAGGACATTAGCATACTGTAATGTGTGTGTATATATACTGTAATGTAAATATAAAGATTATTTTTACAAGAAAACTGCTTGCAAACGATATGGAACTGCATCAGAAATACCACATGAAAACAAAACTTACACACATGCTTGTTATTTATGGAAGTTGACAATATTTATAGATGTACAATAATGTAGTGTTACAACCCTGTCTAGTGGACAACTGTAATGTTTAGTAACGTTTAAGAGGATGGTATGGATGATACTTTTGCTGATGGAGACTAAAAATGCATTGATAGACTGTGTTTCCTCACATTAGCTGCTCGCTTCAGGTCCTTCCACAAGATTTAGATTGGATTAAGGTCAGGACTTTGACTTGGCCATTCCAAAACATGAACTTTATTCTTCTTGAACCATTCTTTGATGGAACGACTTTGCATAATGAATTGCCGTATTGGGTGATGTAGCTGTACATACATAAGTAATTAACACAGGAGTCTGTTATAATAATTAAGTAAAATACTTGCAATGTTGGACACTGTAACATCATCCATCAGGTGGCGCTGTACAGTGTCTGTGCTGTTTTGAGTTTGTTTAGGGCCACAATGTACAGAGTTAATCTCTCTATATAATATATAATCATATTTAAAACGTACAGATTATATGAAGTCCAGTTTTCAAGCATGTTTAATTTATATTAGATATTTTAATTTAGCCCAAATATAGGCTCAAAGCAGTACGATTAAACCAAAATGCCATGTATTACTGGTGTGGCAGCTGAACATTGTTAAAAGCAATTGGACTGTATGTAGCAAAATAACAATGAACTATTCAAAACAAATTGTTTTTTACAAAGCTTCCCCTGGACATCGTAGTGTTCCTCTGTGTGTGACTGGTACGTTTATGTGGTCTGGACATTGTCCAAATATCATATTATATACCGTGCTTAGCAATGCTATATGGAAAACTGTAGTGTACTGGTATTGACTAAATAGCCCAGACACTGCAGTGCACTACACTGGATTTATTTAATATCAATATTGACCAACACACATTGACTTTCTATTTTTTTCCCCCTATTTAATGTGGGCAAAATCTTATCAGAAGTGCTTGAAGCACATTGCTTTCCTACTTACTTCCTCTCACCCTGTCCCTCACACACATCCTGGAATGATAAACTGTCTTTTACAAGACACCACAGTGTATTTCTTGTTGTATTTACGACGCAAGAAGGTATTTCAGAAGAGAGCTGTGAACTGAAAAGCAGAAACCGTGAGAGGCTGTGAGAAATGAGCACCTTTATCGTGTTGAAGGTGCTGACACCAGCCATGTCACTCCCACTCATCAACCACCAGCATTAAAACCTCAACTCCTGTCGTTTTATTGAAACGCCACAGATGTGTTCAAACATGCTTCAGGAGTTGTTTTTGGAACCATGGCACTGCTGGTGCTGGTGTTCTTTTGGATTTCCATGGTTTCACTAAGCAGTCAACCTAATGTAGTGTCAAGTACTATTAGTACTGAGCAGTGCTTCTTACAGCCACACTAAAACTCAAGTTTGCTTTGGTTTTATGTAGTATTTTTTATTTGGAGCTAAAGTTAAAGTAGAAGTGGTCTAGGTGTGGGATTTGTGTGACTAGTACTTAAAATGTGGAGGAAGGTGGCAGTAATAATTTGGTTCACAAGAGAGTCAGAGTTCAGTATGACTGAAGGGCAATTCCATTTAATGAACAAACGTCATGTGGAAAAGTGAAGTTTGACCACAAAAACAGAAATGTGAGCACTGGAGAAAAATGCATTGAATTCCCCTGCTTAGGTGTATATTTAAACTGATTAGGTTTTTTTTTTTTTTATGAAATGTCATTTAAAATGTGTTGCATTTCCGTAGCACTACTGCCTTGTTTCAAAGGTGGGTGTATTGTGGATTCTTATTTTATTTCTTTCATTTCATTTCTTGTTTTATTTTTAATTAAGTCACTGAGGTCTATTTTCCCCACAAATCAATCAACGGATAAGAAAGTGATTGAATGAATCAAATGGTTGCAACATTAAAATTAACAACAACAACAAAAAAACACAAACAAACTAAACGTTAACTCACAACATGCTTACCGTATTTTTCGGACCATAAGGCGCACTTTAAATCCTTTAATTTTCTCAAAAATTGACAGTGCGCCTTTAAATGTGGTGCGTCTAATGTATGAATTAATTCTGGTTGAGCCTTCTGACCTACAACCGATTGTAGATGGTACACGGCGCTCATAAATCTGTCAAAATGTTTTAGCACGGTCTGGGTAAGTTACGAAGCTCACGGCAAACCGTAGTCAGGAAACATCGCTGAGTAATATGGTAATGTGCTTCAGCATTAGGGTACGTGCATTCATTCATTAATTTTCGAAGCGGATTTCAAACCCCAACGCTATCAGTCACGCAGTACAACATGGACATAGAGCAGCTGCGAGAGAAGTCAACATTACGAATCAATGGTACGGAAGTGGGAGGAAGCAAGAAGAACGCCCTGCGCCAGGTAAAGACCAAACTGAGCTTCCGACGGAACTTAAGAGTTTTGTTTCATTTTCATGGGCCTTATAACCCGGTGATGAAAATATACCCGTTAGCAGCCGATCGTTGATATTTGCGTCTTATAATCCGGTGCGCTTTATGGTCCGAAAAATATGGATATGCCCAGATTGTTTTTTCAAGTACATAAAATTTTAGCACATAACCAGGACGGTAGAAGTATGTCACTTTTTTTTTCTCTCCAGAGGTTATGTTCATACAGAATTTAGATTTCAGTTGTTTGTGTTTGTCTATTTATTTTGGGTTTATTTATGTCGCAGTAAGCATCAGTGGCCATTTCAGCGAACACACACAAGGTCATATATAGATATATATATATATATATATATATATATATATATATATATATATATATATATATATATATATATATATATATATACACATGCATACATACACACACACATATACAGTTTTTTCAGTCACACTGAACATTTGTATTCTCTCAAGTCTCATTAATGATGCAGATAAATTGGAATAAATATGTAATTGGTGTGTGAATATCTTTGTATAGATATTTGTTTTTGTAAAGTTTAGTGTTATGTGCTATATTGTAGCTATGGGTAATCGAGTTAAAATACTCTGTCCTGGTGCAGTGGGGAAACAAGTATTCAGCACTTCACAAGTTTTGAAATTCTAGAGACCAATCTTTTGCCATCCTCCACTATGTAAATCTATTTCATTCTACATAACTGAAATGTGAAAAGATTTCTTTAGCTGTGCAGTTTACTTAATACCATGTCTGGTCTACTGTCATGTGATCAGCTATTATGGAAATATGTTTTATATCAGGATAACAGTTCTTCATGCACTGAGGTATTCCAGGGTACATGCCTAATACTGTAATGTAAATATTTTAGTGCTGTACAGGAGAGAAGAGTAGCCCTCCCGCCAAGGGGTAAGATGTCAGAAGGAACTTCTGAGGATGGTTTATTGGTCAGGTTCATAAAACCAGTTCCTACCCTGTTTTGCTGTCTGTTGCTGATCCTGAGTGTGATACCTACTGCACAGACATCAAGTAAGTCTCCTGCAACCAGATTCCTGTATTTTGATATATATATTCTTATTGATAAAGACAATACACTGGGGAGAACCTAGCACTAATTAATTAGCTGCAGCAGCAGTTGATTAATCAGGAGTGAAGAGTACCTGATGTTTTTTACTTCTCTGTGAGGTATCTCTGCTTCTGAGGAATCAATAGGCATGAAACACAAAAAAGAGGCTGAGAGAATGAGGACAGTTCATTAGTCTGCTGAAGCATGTCTCAGAGGATTAACATACCTGTTTGCTTTTTATTATAAATTTAAGTCTTTAGTTCATACCTTAAGTTGTCAGACTCACAGTGGAATGGATCCTCATAAGTCTTTGAAAGACAGACTTTCAATTATTGCTGCTTACAGCTAGGTTTTGCTTATACTTTGTTCTGAAGCTTGTCTAAGGTTGGCGATATTGCTGCTCGCTCTTCCTCATTAGGCTGTGTGAGGCCATTCTCCATCCAGCATGGTCGAGTGAACATGACTGAAACGAACAGAGGCTCGTTCCCTTTGGGCACTGTACTGCAGTACAACTGTGATTCAGGCTACACCATGGATGGTCACGGCATCGTCATCTGCACCAGAGAGGGCCTCTGGTCGTCAGGTCCTCCACGCTGCCTCCACAGTAACTGTGAGTTCCGGTTGTTACTTACCAGAAATTTTAAATGATTACGCAAATTAAATGCTTGTAGACTTTTACGTTTAAGCTGTTGGAAATTTTATGTGTCTTTGATAGTTAACTGTAGGGAAAAAACTCTCGGTCCTAATGGTGTGACTGTGCTACATAGAGGTTTGTACTTTCAGACTGTTAAAGTTACCTGTATACACAGGCTAAAACCTTCAACCAAATTCCATGTCTAGAACATGCTGAGTAAAGCTATGTTGGAAGTATTTTCTTACTGTTGACTTATTGAGGAATTGAGGACTTTTCTTAAGCAAAGTTACGACAAATCAAATCCCTGTGCTACATTTTGCTAATAGTTCCTGATGTGGGAACTAATAGTTGAATGATTAAACTGGTAATAAATGGCAAATATATGGCACTGGTGGTTATGAAAATATTACCAAATAATGTCTCCTAATGCCGGCCTTACACTAAACAATTTTCACAGTCACAAATTTCCAAAGTCGGAATAAAATCCTGGGAGTCTTGCTGGAGTTGTGTTGCAATCACGTCATTTCAGTCCCTAGGTATAAGGTGGTCAGGATAGCTGTCGGAAAGTGGCAAAGCAAGTACAGGAACATCTCTGGCTCAGCCAGAGTTCATTGGGGGAAAATGTACAATTTAAAAAGAGGCTCTAGTATCTTGTTAGGTCATCTCTAGCTTGGATACAAGATGAGATACGGCTGGGCATGGAGGCATACAGATTCCGTCTGGTATCCTGTTGCACATTTGCGTACAGATATTGTAGCTGGGCATGTGGATTCTGCATACTCATAGGTTGCTGAATCTGGCATCCTAGCTGGCGTAATGAAATGCTCGAATGGCGGTAAATCTGGCGACCAGGTAGTCCAAGGAAGTGTTTCAGTCTGGCGGAGACGTTCCTGCGAAACCCTGGCTATATGTGGGTGAGCATTATCCTGCTGAAAAATGCCAGTTGGAAGCCCTGCCATGAGAGGCAACACATGTGGCCACAGGATGTCCTGCACATATCTCTGATCTGTTAGTGTCCCCTCATATCACTACTAGGTTGTATGCAATGGCTCCCCAGATGTAGAGAAAATTAGTCATCTGTGACTAAAATGTACTTAATAGCATGTAATACCTCCACTAATTCTGAGGAGAATTTCCTGTAGCCTGGGATTTTTGCCACTGCTGGTATACCTGTATGACCATACGTTTTGATACACCTCCAAACTATGCTGCTTCCTTCAGACTATGGCCTTTGGAACGCCCAAGTGCAATCACTCCTTTTTTTGCTTTGTGACCCATTTTTCACACATCAAACAAGACATTCACTGTACCACCTCTTTTAAGCACAAACTGAAATTGATACCTAAATATGCAGATTGAATTAAAATGACAGAACTGTACGGCTAGAGCTATACTGCTGTGCTACCTGAGCACCCATTCTCTGTATATGCGTGAGTCAGTTATATAGAGTGTCATCCTTTGGTAATGGACAATTGAATTTAATATAGAATTGAAATTCCAGATGTATAACCTGCAGAGCTTGACTGTATAGCAGTCGTGTATTAACAGTACGTCTGGAATCCTAACTGAATAATTCCTGGAGGCCTTGTACAAGCAGACTATCAGGGTAATTTGATCTGAAATGTCTTTTCCGTACCAGACTGTGTTCCGCCACACGATCCAGAAAATGGAGGATACACTTGCCACCCATCTTCTTGTCATTATCTGACCCATGGCACAGTAGTGGAGTTTTTCTGCGATGAGGGCTACACAATGAAAGGAGGATACAGATATCTGACGTGTCAGAATGGTGAATGGAGCGGTCCCATGCAGGTCAGCTGTGTCCTCAGCCAAGGTCAGTAGAAGTCTTGTTGGCTGTTTACAATGATACATCTTTACCATATTTTCCATCACTTAGTAATTATTTAATCTTTGTTTTGTCCCCAACTTGCTAGTTCTGAAACATCATTTCTGAGGAAATGTGTGTTTATTTAAGAAATTCAGAGAAAGTTTTCCAAGGTCATTGTTTAGTACATTTAGTACACTTTAAGCGTTTTATACTCTCCCAGGTAACATGGCACTCGGGCTAGAACACGGTACACTGCTGGAGCTCAATATCATGCTGGATAGATGTTTTGCCACGTTGGAGGTGCAGCCGCCTTTAGAACAGATCAACCCTCCACACGTATTGCATGTAGCCTTTTTCATTTTTTCACCCAAACTTTTGAGTGTGTTTGAGCATCCGTCTTCCATTAATGCTCTGCCGAAGCCGATCAAAACGAAACTGTGATGACGTACATGATCACTTGACGTAGATATATGTGCCGGCTTACAGACGTATTTCTGCACTAATTGCAGCCACATATTTGAAATATAAAATGCTTTAGTATGAACCTATAACCTATAGGTTTCAATGCCTAAATCTACCCCATGGTCAGCAAGACATGGAATGCTATTCTGTAAAACAAAGCTGATACTTGAGGAACCCTCATAGAACTGTATATCCTGGTAATGGATGAACCTACTTTTTGGTGGAAGGCAAGCACTGGTGTTGTTTCAGAAGATCTTCTGCCAGGTCCCTTCTCGTCTCTTCAAACCACAGTTGTTTGTGCTTTGGGGTGCAGTCAAAAGAAATGGTGGATCTGTGGTGAGGCAGCTTATAAAGTGGTGTGTTGTTGACCAAAGGGTTACCAGGCTACCTCATTTGAATATGCTCAATTACACCTGGTTTTATAGTTGCAACATTTTGTTGATTGTATTTTTTAATTAAATTTTTTTTTATTTCCATAATCAAAATTTTCTTCTACAGCTTTAGAGATATTTGCACAACATTTTGCCGTATCCTTTTCTAAGCAATCTGACGTATGGTTTTCGTTAAAAACTTAATTTAAACCGCATTTTTTGCCCATTAGGACTGAATGGCGGAATGTTTGTGACTTTTGACATTTAAGTTTCAGCTGTCACTTTTCTCACATTCCAAGCAGCCACTCTCATCCTGCCTTTTGTCTGTTCCTGTTTTTTAGTTATTCTACAGTTATCCATGGAATAACAATATAGCCATAAATATTGGGACAGCTAATGATCCTTAGCCATATATATCTAGACAACTAAATGACAGTTTTTTTTTGTTTTTTTTTGCAATCAGTTGCTTTTTTGCTTGCTAGGTTTTGACTGGTTTAGTTTTCTTTTCCATTAAATCTAATGCATTTTTCACTTTTTAATTGTCCGGTAGTATTAGTTTCATAACATCTCACCTTGTTTGCTGTGGCACAGCATCTCATTGTGACATCTCTGTGGGAGCCTGCTGAAAAATAGTGTTCAGAACCCACACACACACATAAAACACAACAGTAATGACCATACTTTTAAATGTGAAATAATAATTTTATTAGGCTCATGCCCAATCTGTTATCCCATGTGCCAGGCATGTTGTCAAACCATGCGGTTACACTGGACTCTGTCTTTGTGATGGAATCAATTGCTATGCAGTAATAAGGTAATAAGGTAGTGTCCCAAATCATTTACCTCAACTCTTCTGTTCCCTATAGGAAAATGGTGTTAAATATTGTATGTATAGTTAAGAGGATAGTGATGGGGGACTCAGTTTTGGGCACATCCTATAACTATGGGTGCTTCATAAGTGTGCTCATCATTTCTTTGTACATATGTTTCCCATTTCCAGGTTGTGTGAGGCCATTCTCCATCCAGCATGGTCAAGTGAACATGACTGAAACGAACAGAGGCTCGTTCCCTTTGGGCACTGTACTGCAGTACAGCTGTGATTCAGGCTACACCATGGATGGTCCCAGCATCGTCATCTGCACCAGAGAGGGCCTCTGGTCGTCAGGTCCTCCACGCTGCCTCCACAGTAACTGTGAGTAGCTGTCAGTGACCCTGAGTGAGCAGCTGTTAGTAGAACAGTTTTTTTTACTGCCATGAGTACAGATGATCTTGTTACATATTTTAGCTAACAGTGTAACACTGGACGTCCGATCCGTGTTAAGGGAAAAATGAACGGGGCCATGTATCGTAAGATTTTAAGCAAAAACCTCAGTGAGAGCATTGAAGATGGAACGTGGCTGGGTCTTCCTGCATGACAATGATCCCAAACACACCGCTCGGGCAACGAAGGAGTGGCTCCGTAAAAAGCATTTCAAGGTCCTGGAGTGGCCTAGCCAGTGTCCAGACCTCAACCCCATAGAAAATTTGTGGAGGGAGTTGAAAGTCCATGTTGCCCAGCGACAGCCCCAAAACATCACTGCTCTAGAGTAGATCTGCATGGAGGAATGGGTCAAAATATCAGTTACAGTGTGTGCCAACCTGGTGAAGACTTGGAAACGTTTGACCTCTGTCATTGCCAACAATGGTGGCTGACTAAATACTTTTTTGCCCCACTGTATCTGAAGAAACGTGAGGACAAGAGGGAAAACGCTGAACACACCTAGGACATACTAGGCTAGAAGACCGAGTCAAGACCGAGATTAAGATATTTTTACAGGAATACAAAGAAGAAAATGAAAGAATTATATTTTTTCTCACTTTACATTCATTATCATTCATACATATTATTTTTTAAAATAAATAATATTGTACTTCGTCATATATTTTGTAAAAATAACATTATATAATATATAGCCTACAATTAAGCATTAAGACACGAGAGGGAGTGCTTTAAAGTGAGATATTGGCACAGGTGTGCTGTGGTCTTAGGCACGAGACTGCAGGCCTTTATCTTAACATCTGTTGTTAGATTTTAAGATAAAGACGACAAAAAAGGATTTGTTTATCAACATTCCGTGAGGTAAAATAGTTCCATTTTATCAGGCATCCTGCTGCTAAGCCCTTCAGTTATTATAGTCAAGGAATTTCCCAATAACTATTTATTATACACACAATAAACACAAATATATCGAATGGTAAGTTTTGATTTATTAAAAAGAAAGTTTATTTGCATTTAGTAATTAAAAAGGGTCGGGTTTATAAGGCAGGTTGTTATGAAGATACACTTCTACCGACTGAAGCAAATCTGAGTGAGATCCCAGTGTTCTAACGAAAGGCTTGGATCCAGTTTGACTAGTGATTATAAATTTGTATGATGAAGCTCTTAGTGTTAAGCTTATCAGTGAGAAATGTAATGGCAGAGTTACAGAGCATCAGCAGCTTCGCTGGGATGAGAGCTGGACTTAACAGATAATGTACCTGTCATATGAATGAAGCTCCGATCAGCCATGGGTGGTGTTTAATGAAAGATGTAGAGTTGAACACCAGCAAACGACATCTTTGTGAGGGATGAAGCTGATTCAGGTTATTTTTGTTGATGGGACTAAAACTAGTCTTCAGTCTCGTTGCTCTTCAGTCAAGCTGTGAATCCATTAAGAGCCTGGGATGTTTGATTTACTGTACTGACTTCGTTTCGCTTTTCCTGCGATTCCAAATCCTAAAGGTTACAAAACTTTGGCTCAGGTTGGTCATTAACAGCTTCATCTTCCAAATTGAAATCGTTTTCAAAACCAGTAGCTTGTATAAACTAATTATAGCTTTCATTTTTACAGTGTTTTACTTGTGTAATTCTTGGCTGCTTTTTAGGGCGTCTTAGGTTACATGTGTATGCCACGGAGTAACACTTATAGAGTGTCGATCAGAGTGCCGTTATCGAGCAATAATGTCACAGCTAAGACACCTCTCAGCCAATCAGATTGTGGGGTCGGAACTAACTGGTATAATTATTATTAATTATTATTATATCATAGTCGCTGGAAGCAAATAATGGTGATGATTCCCTTCATTTCTCAAACTTAAGAACTCACCTCATAAAAGTCAACTGAATATAGCAACAACATCCATTATATCAAATTGTATTATTAAATGTCAAAACATAATAATAATAATAATTCCAGAAATGGCCAAAATGGTAAAGTAAAGCGAGGATGTGAAAATGCAGAGTTGGAATCTTAACGTCAGAATATTCAAAATAAAACGTGTTCAATGATTAGATGCTGAATGAGAAGAGCAGTACGTTGTTTTTCTCTGTTAGCCAATCTGAGTGCAGATTTTATTTAGTCATGTAGAGACATGATTGATTTATTCTGTTTGAACTGATTGTTAATATTCAATAATTCTAGAATAATGTTCAGTTTATACTTAATGTCCTTACCTCAAGATGGAGTCCAAATGAGGTAGAGACTGAGATTGCTCGTTTGTGGTCTCGAGACTGATACCAGACTTGAGTACTACAACACTACAATATACTCAGAATTAGAAAAAAGAGACTAGATTCTCAGAGGGGAACTGCAGAAGGTACATAACACTAGATGTCAAGAGTAAGTGCACAAGAAAGCTGACTATAGATAACATACAAGATGATGCCTAGAGTGAATATACAATATGAACAAGTCTAGAAGGATAGAGGAGTACATAAGGGAGTTTAGTCCAACACGGCACCATCTCCAGGGTGCCTTACCATGACAAACAGCTTTACCAGTATCCATTTCTCATTTTTGATGTCTTCTAGAGAAGTAAAATAATATAAAGAAATGGTGGGGGTAATGGACTGTGGACCAAAGAGTGGAGTAAAACTGTTGAGCAAAGCTGTCTTCTACAGAGGAGTAAAATATTAGGTTCTGTTTTCAAATAAATGAATTACATATTATTTTTTATTTAGGGAAGAGTGGATAGTTTCTGGAAATAATCCGTCATCCTTTGTGTTCTTGTCCTTCATTTAAACTTTGTGTAGATAAAGTACAACTGCTCTTCGCCCAAGGGAGTTTACAGCTGATTGGTGCATTTAAGAAAAGTTTCCAGGTTTTCCAGGTCCACTGTGACAGTTTAGAGAGACGAGTAGACCTAATGCATACCTATCCAGACATGAGTACACGCATACACATGTGCGTGTGGAGAACATACAAACTCCACACAGACAGTCTGGATTGGAAATCGAATCCTTACCGAATGTTTTTGCAACTTGCCTAGAATGGTTTCCAATTCAGTGAGTAGATTGTAGTAGTAAATGTAATGCAAATTTCCTACAACTGTTTGTCTTGCGCTTTTCAGTGTGCAATCCTCCGTTTGAACCAGAAAATGGAGGTTACACCTGCCATCCATCTCCATGCCATCGTCTGACTCATGGCACGGTGGTGGAGTTTTTCTGTGATGAGGGTTACATGCTGAAAGGAGATTACAAATATCTCACCTGTCAGAACGGAGAATGGAGCAGTCCCATGCCCATCAGCTGTGTCCTCAGTCAAGGTAACAGAAATTCTCAATTCAAGCCAGTATTGTCCAATACACGTTCTTCTCTCTCCGCGATGGTGTCTGTTTGAACCTCTTTCAAGCGTACTTCTTTAGGCTTTTCACTATTTGAAGTTAATAATGATTCATAATTTTGCTGAGGTACAGAAAACAGTTGTCACAAATCTTAAGACAGTTGCAACAGAGTAATTCCTGTCACTAGAAAATGTTTGAGAACTGTTTGGAATTACCTGGATTGTCCTGCATTTATTAATTATAAAAATGTCGTCCTGTTCTTCATCCAAATCATATTAGGAAAAGACAAATACAGTATTGTGCAAAAGTCTTGGGCATTTGATATTTTTCAGTTTATATTCTGGTTATCCTTTCTTTACGTTTAGTAGAACAATTCATGAACAGTTTTAAAACTGTGTCTGATCCATTCGTACCAGCTCAACACACACTAACACACCATTACCACATCAGTGTCAATGCAGTTGACATGAGAATGATCCACCACCCAAATAGTGCCTGATCTGTGGCCGACCATTAGAGAACAGAGTAAAGGGGACTAACAAAGTATGTAAAGAAACGGTGACAGTCTGTAATTGTAGAACAACAAAAAGCAGCGACCACTAAAACTTGAATAAGCAGAATATAAACTGAATATATGAAATATAGAATAGCCTAAGATTTTTTCACAGTACTCTACATTCTGCCTTATGTATTCGATCATTGCACATGTATTGGTATGACCTTTGTGAGATGCCTACTCCTAGGGAGAGTAGCAGCATTTAAAATGTTCTCTATTTGTAGCCATTTTGTCTTATTTGGTGATCACCCAGGTCTTTAGTGTGGTCTTTTCCTGCGTTATACATCTCTGCTGTTCTTGTACGGTTTTATAGTCCACAGATCCGGTGTCATGCCATTATTATTTGTTATTATTTCCCCTGACCTACAGTATGGAGAAGTCATTAAATCTGATGTTACAATGTATCATTTAGCAAACACAATGAGTGTTTAATCAGTGAGTTAAATGGCGACATGAAATGTACGTATTGTGGATGTCATTAGTGTAGCTAAATGTGTGTTATCATGTTATCATGTCTTTGAATTAAGTTGTTTCTTGTAACTGTATGTCTTTACTACCCCAAATCAGAAAAATGTGAACCAGTATAGAAAATACAAATGTAAAAATGCAGATTGTCTTACATTTAATTTTATTTTATTGTAGACAATATGACAGAGTGGCACGATGGTGCAGCAGTTAGCATAGTCGCCTCTTAGCTCCACTGCCCCTGGTTCGATCCCGACCTTGAATTCACCCTTGTCTCGGCCTTGTCTTTGTATTCACGGGTTTACTCCAGGTGCTGCGGTTTACTCCCGCAGTCCAAAGACATCCATTTGGTTAATTGATGCTAAATTGTCCCGATATGAGTATGTATGAATTGTTTCGAAGAAACCTTGTATATTGATGTAACCTTATTACAAGACTTTTATCAGCAGCAAGCCCAAAAATCAAGATCTGTCATGGTATGGGGTTGTGTCAGTGCCCTTAGCAAAGGTAATTTACACGTCTGGTGGCAGCATTAATGCAGAAAAGTACATTGATATTTGATCGCAACTTAAGCTGCCTTCAATACGACATTTTATTCCAGGGTCATCCATGCATTTTGTAACAAGACAATGCAAAACCACATGCTGCACACATTACAAAGGGATGGCTGTGGAAGACGAGGGTACTGGACTGGTCTGCCTACAGTCCAGGCCTCCTCCCAATAGACGTAAAACACGACAACCCAGTACTATTTCACCTCTTAGGACATGTTTACAGTAAGAAAAGGACAAAATAACACCTGAAACTCTAAATCGCTTGGTATCCTCTTTTATCCTCAACTTGTATTAAATGTCTCGCAGCCCTGATATGTGTGTATGTTAACAAATGAAATGGAAGTTCACCAGACAAAACATGAAATATCTCAGGTTCATACTGTCTGCAATTACTTAAGTGTCAAAGTAAAATGTAAGACACACTTTCTCTCCTCTCCTCATTTTCCATACTGTCCCAACCATTTCTGATTTGAGGTTGTACATCTCGCATTCCTTGGAAGGTCCTACAGTCTACAAACTGCAATGTCATGCAGTTATTATTTGTTACTATTTTGCCTGACCTCTGGAGAAGCCATTAAATCATATATTATTTATCAAAGACAGTGAATGTTTACTTTGAGTTAAATCGTGATATTTAAAGTTCATTTTCTGGCTGTCATTAATGTAGTTTACTGTGTTCAGTCATCATGTTATTATGACTTTGAATTAAGATGCAGGCAGTTCCAAAGGCTTTCTCAACCCCTGTCTTGTAACTGTATGTGAGGACAGTCAGATTTTAGTTGGGATGATAATGATACTCTTGGTCTGGTTTTGTAACTGTTTATATTTTGCACTTTACAGAAAGTCATGCTGCTCCTGTGTTAGGAATGGACACACTATCCATTGTGGCCACCACAGCCAGCTCTGTCGCACTTGTCCTTCTACTTGTGGTGGTATTTGTCTTACTGCAGCCCAAACTGAAGTCTTTACATAATGCACGGTGAGCACCTTGCTGCTATTTTATTGTGTAGGATCATTTTCTTAAAGTATCTTGATTAGTTTTGTAGATCAGTTTCTATGTTTACATGCAGTATAATAATCTGTTAATAGCTCAGTTGGAACAGAAAGGGTCGTTGTAAATCTTTCTGGATGAAATGCAGCTCTTTTCATCCAGAGCAAGATGACAGCAAATCAGGGGACCATCTGGACTGGGTTAACCACGTCTGGCTGTGCCTGTTGTGAAGCCTCTATCCCTCTGATGTCAGGGAGTTGAGTGGGGATGAGCAGAAATCTACCTACACACACACACACATACACACAGTTAGTTGTCAGTTCTTGCATCCCATTTAGTTTATTGACAGGACAGCAAATGAGTCAAAGATCGACCATTGAACCAGGTGGGCAGTGTTTCCACACAGCCAGTAAGTACCTGAATGGGCTGGACTGTGACAAAATTCATCAAATGACAATCAGTTTATCTGTTTACCAGGTTCAGTAATACAGTCAGCTGTTGAATGGGCTGTGACATTTTTTGGGATTGGAAATCATGAGACCTCTTTCAGATGCTGCTTATTAGGTTCAAGGGTGAAGTCACATAATGACATAATTACTTCATTAACTCTGAAATGGGGGAAAAAGGTTTGATTACACAAATGATTAACCTGGAAAACAACACTGGGTTGTAACTGCTTGTACAATGGAAACAACAAAACAATGAAACACCTGTGTGTAGTAGGGCACAGGTATCACAGACTGATTACGCCCATGCAGTGGGCCAAAAGAATACTGTTCCCACCGTCAAGTGGGAGTGGGTCAGTAATGATGTAAGGAAGACTTTGTACTGCAGGTACTGGCATAATGGATTCACAGATATTCCACACCATTCTGAGGAGGAATGTTATGCCTTCACGGTAAACTTGAACCTTAGTGATAACGGGATTCTCCAGGAGTACAGTGATCCCAAGCACATTTCCAAGTGAACCAAAGCTTGGTTAAGGAATCAGTCCAGGAATATTCTGGAGTGGTTTTCTCACTTTCCAGCTTCAAATCCTGAATTGGTGGGATTTAAAGAAAGCAGTTGCAAGATGGAAACCATCATACCTCAATAAGCTTGAAGCTTTTGCATGAACAAAATAACATGAGTTGTCAGAACCTTCTCAGCGCTTACTGAAATTGAGGTTATGAAGGTATCCGGATGCTCCACCAAGTACTAAGGTTGAGGGTTGAAGAAGTCAACTAGATGTTTTTAATTTAAACTTATGTCATCAGAATTGCTTCTATGTAGCAATAAATATTCTTTCTTTACCTACAGAGACTTATCGGTTTATATGTTTGTTCAGTTCTGTACACATCACCATAATACCTTTCAAGGTGAGCAGGGTTAAGTATTTATGATTGCAAGTGTAGCATCACACGAACTGAAATGAATGTATCTTAATGATTAAGTCATTCACATGGAAAATGGGGGAAATCCCACAACTACATCACAAAAGTAAACCGCATTCATCGACATTATCTTTCTGCTTTGCTACATCCTCATGTTCCTTCCTTCAAGATCTTCTGATTCTGATCTTCTGGTGGTTCCTAGCTTCAGACCTTCCACTATAACTGGCCATACCATATGGAACTCCTTACCTTCATCTGTTTGCTCTTTTACCTCTTTTTTCATATTCAAATATCCACTAAAACCCTACCTTTTCATGGAATACGTTCACTCCCTCTAATATTTGCTCTCTTTCTTTTTCTTGTAAACATTGTGAAGCGCCCTTGGATTTCTGAAAGGCACTGTATAATTTTAACTTGTTAGTTATCAATTATTATTATTATTATTATTGCCACAAATTAAGTTTTTAACAGCACACGTTGCCACAATGTACATATAAATGTTGCAAGACATACACAGATACATAAAAGCTGCATGGCATTGGACAGTTAGATCAGGTTCATTCTTGTATGCGTGGAAGGCGCTATTGTGGAAGGGTTTGTTGTGTGTGTGTGTGTGTGTTCAGTGCTGGACCTTGTTTATTTGTTTGTTTATTTAGTTAATGTCACTCTCAGCATCAATGGGCATTTTAAAGATAAACACCATGTTATATCGATAGACATGGTTACTTCAAAGCTAGTCATATATGTACTCAGATACTCAATACTTTTTTGCCCCACTGTATATTTAAATGTTAACCTTTTTGCGTAATTGCCCTCTCCCCTCCAGTAGGCGTGAGCAAGGAGGTTTTGGGCAGCCTGTAACCATCATGGTGGAGGGCGTGCAGGTGACGTTGCCATCCTATGAAGAGGCTGTATCTCAAGCTGGGTGTGTGGCCATTACTCAGCCTCAGACTTACACACATTTGGAGACTTTGGAGCATCCACCAGGGCAGGCCATAGCCACACAGCAAGCAGAGTTCACAGTGCTGCATCGGCCCCCTTCCTCCTCCTCTTCCTCCTCCTGGAGCTTGGATGGTGCCCAGGGAGCGACAGCAGCATACTCAGCCTTTCAGTGCCAGAATCCAGACTCCAGTCAGCAGAACAGTCTACTGTCACTACATGGCTCAGAGCAAGACCTGACTGACGGTAGGAGCTCAGAATGCTGTAATACTCTACATCAGCAGCAGCACGTGTGCAACACGGCGGTGGACTTGTCTAAAGCTAGCGACAGCACAGAGCCAGGCACAAGCCAGCAGCCACTGCTATCTTTCTTTAGCAATGAAGCAGTTTCCATTAAAAAGTGGAATCAAAATGTTTCGTCGATCATTTGTTAAAAGAAACAGAATCAACCAAGATAATTGTATGATTTAAGGGCATTACTAAAAGGACCTGAGATTAGTTGCAATCAAATTATTTAAGTTAGAAATTGCTTTTCTATTTATAGTTATGCAACCTGAGTCTTTCCTTATTTCATTCTTATAATTTTTGATGTTACTAAAAGTTACAGCAGAAATTCCATTAAATACAAAGGTGCCATTTTGCTGTTGTTTGTTTAATTATAGTTATGTTCTGAAAGAAAAACACTGCTAAAAACCTAAAAAAAAATGGAATCGTGATCATTTTAAAAATCCATAAAAATTGAAAACGGGCAAAACTAATGGAATTTGGGAAAAATAATTAGATTTAAGTTCGTAATGGTGAGGTACACAGGTGAGTTACACAGTTTATTAATTCAACAATGATATCGGATTGGTATCGGGAGGACTGTGGTAGCTTAGCGGTTAAGGTACTGGACTATGGACCAAAAGGTCCAGGGTTCAAATCCATCAGGGTTCAAATTCAATCTCTGCCAAGCTGCCACTGTTGGGTCCTTGAGCAAGGCCCTTAACGCATAATTGCTTGGATTGTAAGGTTGTGCCAATTGTAAGTTGCTCTGGATAAGGGCGTCTGCTAAATGCTGTAAATGTAAACGTATCGGGTATCGACCGATACATAAAGTATATGTATCGTATCAGAACTGAAAAAGTCAGATCGGTGCATCCCTAGTTCTCCATCAAAATTGGCAAACCAGTGCTCTCTGGACTTTGTTTTAGGACAGCAGGGCAGAATGTTAATGAAATTTCCCATGAACAGTATTTCAGATTGTAACAGCAGTTCAAGCAAATGGTTGCCATGCTTGTGTTTGTAAGTAATTGTTGCTCTCTCGCTCTTCTTATTAGACATTCCCTTACTGAAGGAATCCTGAGAATTAAAGGAGAGCCCCTGCTTGTTGGGGCCCAACAAAGACTGCAGCCATGCAGGCCTGACTGCTGTGATTCGACTCTGAGATGCACCTCTGCACCATACTGCCCATCTCAGGTGATACTCAACTAGACAGACCTAATGCCCAATTCAAGCCACTAATACTGTCCAGTCAAGACCTCTCACTAAGCTCCACACACTTCTCTCAAATCCTGCACAGGTTCCTCTCTGTCCTAGAGTTGTACCAGTTGGACATGTAGCAGAGAGACACGACACTGTACAGAAAGTTTGTTCTATTTTAAGGCCTTACTCAACGTTTAAATATTATTTTGTTATAAACCACACGTCATGTAACGATCACATTTGCAAGAGATTACACCCCCATCACCTATCACCACCTTATACATGACAACACACGTCATTTGATGTATGGACACTTTGCTTAGCACTGAGTGTTTGTTTGCTTGCTTTGTTTTATGAGTGAAGAAAAATGCCATCCCATTCTTGGCTATTTCGTGGTGTCTAAGGAAAAACTTTATGGTGTACACGCTGCCACCATGATAAGGGCTATTTCTACCCGGATACCGAGTTGGGTTTTATCCCTGGCTACTGATTTGTCACTGCCAAACGTTTAATTGTTGTTGAGTTGGCTGTTGGACATGTGTAACAATTTGGCATGTGTTCTTGACATCTCCTTTTGATTAAGTAATAAGGACATGTACATTGTTACTGAAGAGAGCTTTAGACTGGGATAATGAGCCGTTTGGTAAAATATGGCAAATTTAAAGGCATGGGTGTAGTCCGAAAGAATAGAAAGACCTAGGCTACTGAATGCATGCTGACGTTGATCTGATGTTACGTTATCTGTTCTTTGTTAATTAGCTTTACATGCAATGAGGCTGCGTTTGCATAGGAATCGGTGTAAGGTTAAATGAAAGTGATGATGGCATCAGTACACTTGATGTACACAGATGAGGGCGAGTACACTTGCATTGACAGTATTTCATGCTTTTTGTTTGGATTTTACTGTTGAACATTTTTGAGTTTGAAATTCGAGTGCTATTGATTAGCATTGTAAAAGTCTGTTTAATTATACAAACAGGAATGAAGCGAGGAATTGTTTTAATTCTGCAGGCTTCAGTCATGTACATTTGCAGGAGCGAACTAAGAATAACTTAATGTTAATTGATTTATTTCATACCAAAAAGTCAAGTCCTGTACTGTGTGATATCTGTTTTTGAAATAGAAAGACGTGACTTGCAAGGCGTAATGTTTCTGTTTTATATAAGTTTTAATTTATCTGCATTGTAAATAACTTCTGGCGATTACTGATTAAATATTGTTTTAACTGTGATAATGTTTCATTTGCTTTTTCTTGTTGCTCCTCTTTTATCAATATACAGAAGCATTCTTAAAGGTTTGTACAAAATGAGTTCCTTGTTAAAGAAAGGTATCTTTGAACATTACAGTAATATATCAAGATTTATTTTTTGTACAGGAAAAAGAAATGCTTCAGAATGCCCACTATGTATGTTAGATGTACAGCTGGCTACAATATGGCCCGAATGGTCTTTTTGGTATGGTAGCAGCCCAAAAACCTTTTTCTGATCTTAAAGCACTATGCTAAAGCTCACAAAGATTGGAAGGAAGATCAGTGGAAAAGAGTATTATTGATTGACGAATCCAAGTTTGAATTTTTTTGGTCCAATATGTACTGTAATATATATATATATATATATATATATATATATATATATATATATATATATATATATATATATATATATATATAGTCATTATACCATTACTAAAACAATAAGTCTTTGCAGGCACGCTAGCGCTCACTGTTCTGCTCTTTAGTGCACTACACAGCACACACTATATAGGGATTAGTGAATGAGTAAACGAGTGGACCATTTACATTTGTGTAAATTATACAGCTAGCCAAGTAAATCTATCTACAGTCCCTTCCACAATTATTGGAACACCAGGTAAAGGTAACTAAAAACAGTTCACAGTCACCTTTTAGTGAATTAGTTTAATCTTACAATGGGAAAAAAAATAGAAAAATCCACCCTAAGTAAATGGTGTTGGGTTACGCTAGCGTGCCTGCACAGATTTATTGTTTTTATGACGTACGAGGTGTGGCAGAAAAGAGACTGATTTTTTTTTACTAAAGTTTTTATTTTTTTCAAACATCAATGTTATCCCCTTCAAAATAGTTCCCTTGGGCAGCTACACACCGATGGAGACGTTGTTCCCACTTTTGGTAGCAGCGCTGGAAGTCTTCAACCGGTATGGTATACAGCATGTCCGTTACACTCTTTTGGATGTTTTCTAAAGTCCCGAAATGACGTCCTTTGAGGACATTTTTCAGTTTAGGAAAATGGAAAAAGTCACAGGGGCTGAGGTCAGGTGAATAGGGGGGCTGGGGAACCACAGGAATGCCTTTTGAGGTCAAAAATTCTGTGACGGAGAGGGCAGTGTGAAATGGGGCATTGTCATGATGGAGCATTTTCGAGGTTGAAGGCCTCCCTGAACGGTGTTCATCTTCAACGTGTTCTCTGCCTTTCAAAAATGATTTGTGCCAGCGAAAAACTTGAGCTTGCTCCAAATTGCGCTGTTCCATTTTGCGTGACGCACGACCAAAACACAACTTCACCAATAGCAGTAACAAAAATCACGTGGTTAACGGAAGGAGTTGAAACTCGCACTGAGCTATGGGAGGGTACTGATACACGTGCAAGCGATCTAGCAACAGCGCAGAGTTGCCAGATTACCTGCAGTGTTGCTAGTTTCATTACTTTTCTGCCACACCTCGTATATATTACAGTACATATTGGACAATTCAAACTTCAATCGATAATACTCTTTTCCACTGATCTTCCTTCTAATCTTTGTGAGCTTTAGCATAGTGCTTTAAGATTAGCCAAGTGGTTTCTGGGCTGCTACCGTTCCAAAAAGACCATTCCCAATCAAGCTTCTTGGGACTGTAGAAGAGTCGACTTGCCAGGTGTTGCTATTGCCCAAGTGGTAGGGGAGGTTACACTAAATACTTGTAACTGTAGCCTATAGAAGCTGTTTATAAAAAAAAATATTTTTTTATTTTTTATTTTTCCCCCCAAATGAGGGGTGTAACAATATACTCTGCTCATGATTCGATTTACGATACGGACAATTCTTACAATTGTTGATTTTACATATGAAGAATAACTTTTCAAAAGGATATGTATATTTCTTGTATAAAATGTAAACAAAAAAAAACTTTAGTCCCCTGCAATTAAAAGAAAGTAGGATTGTCACTGAAAACGGGATGTGTTCGTTAGTATGACTGTTAGTTCAAAAATAGAATTGTAGATGGCGGAAAAATCACGTATAATTCGATTAGACAGACGATGCATCCTTCACCCCTATTTTTAGAAGGGGAAGAAGGCGAAAAGTCTAACATGTGCTAAAGCTCACAAATATTAGAATGAAGATTAGTGGAAAAGAGGATTGTGGAGA
The DNA here is from genome assembly GCA_025084515.1 of Ancistrus triradiatus. Taxonomy (NCBI): domain Eukaryota; kingdom Metazoa; phylum Chordata; class Actinopteri; order Siluriformes; family Loricariidae; genus Ancistrus; species Ancistrus triradiatus. The sequence continues at coordinate 439,327 of JAJAGP010000194.1, read as the reverse complement.
GATGATTATAACATTGCTAAACAACAAAGCTGATGGTGGCCTAAGACTTTTGCACAGGTGTGTGTGTGTGTGTGTGTGTGTGTGTGTGTGTGTGTGTGTGTGTGTGTGTGTGTGTGTGTGTGTGTGTGTGTGTGTGTGTGTGTGTATCAACAAGCGGATTAATGGTTAAAACAGGGAAACAGCAAGCAACAGAGGCTTAACTTAGAGTGGCATGAGTCTGTGTGCATAGTTCATTGGTAAGTGGACCTGTAAGACATACATTTGAGTGTCCCTGGGCTACATACTAGAATTTTACCTACAATAGCTAGATTTTTTTCGTGCCCATCTCTTCTTCTTTTTTCAGGCATTATGACTTACCTCGAGTTGTGGAGGTGAGTCTTTTGTATATTCTGAAGAGGAAAACGTAAAGCAGAGCTTCAGCAATCTGAAATGTCATGTACATCAGTGGAAAAAGGAACAGGGGTCCAATGACCTCTGGAGGGAAAGCCACTTTCAAAATGGCAGTGCACAACTGGATGTTTTGACAGCCGGTCTCTATAGCAATGGTCCTCCTGCATCTGAACAAGCAACAGAACAGGGGAAATGTGTAGTCTTGCTTTATCAGATGGACAGCACTAGATGTGACATTAAACGAAAAGTGTGAATGTTCTGTCTAAAATGCTAGGAAAAAGACATTTGGAGTACTGACTTTCCATTGTGTCTGAAGATTGCTGACAGGGTGTACCCTAACAGGAAGCCTATAAAAGGCATGAGCAATGCCACTACTATGAGTTGAGGAGTGAGCACATTCCACATTTTTGATCTGAGCACATAGGCACAAAGCACAGCCATTACCATGGAGACAGTTATTAAGATGCCAAGTCCAACCTGTTAAAAAAAACACAAAAAATATGACTGTTATTCATTTTGTTTTCTAAAATGGAGCCACAATTGTTAGGAAGCAGGAGTCTCAAAACAAAGCTGTATAACAATCAAATCAATATAGGTTTGACTAAGCTTTCCAGGTCTTCCAATCTGTAGTGTAGAAGCAAAGTCATACTGAGCAAATTTTCTTTTACAACAATGAATCCTAGCTCTAGTTGTCAAAGCCTTTGTGTTTTGTTCTTCCTTAGCCAGATACACTCTGGCCACTTTATTAGGTGCACCTGTTCAACTGCTCGTCAATGCAAATATCTAATCAGGATTGTGGTAGCCTAGCAGGTAAGGTACTCAACTATGGACCAGAAGGTCCATGGTTCAAATCACACCTCTGCCAGGCTGCCACCTTTTAATCCTTAACCCACCCTTAACCCACAGTTGCATGGATTGTAAGAATTTGTCAGTTGTAAGTCGCTCTGGATTAGGGCGTTTGTTAAATGCTGTAAATGTAAATGTAATCAGCCGATCAAATGGCAGCTACTCAGTGCATTTCGTCATGTACACAAGGTCAAGACGACCTGCTGAAGTTCAAACCAAGCGTCAGAATGTATAAGAAAGGTGATTTGAGTTGCTTTGAACATTTTGGTTGGTACCAGACAGGCTGGTCTGAGTATTTCAGAAACTGATGCTCTACAGGAATTTTCACGCACAGCCATCTCTAGCGTTTACAGAGAATGGTCAGAGAAAGAGAAAATACCCAGTGAGAAGCAGTTCTCTTTGGTTTGAGCTGACAGAAAGGCAACAGTAACTCAAATAACCACTTGCTACAACCATGGTATACAGAAGACCATCTTTGAATGCACAACACCTCAACTTGAAGCAGAAGGGCTACAGCAACTGATGATCACACACCAGATACTACTGCTGTCAGATAAGACCAGGCAACTGAGGATAGAGTTTACGTGGGTTCACCAAAATTGGACAATAGAAGATTGGAAAAACCTTCTGATGAGTTTCGATTTCTGCTCTGACATTCAGATGGTAGGGTCAGAATGAAAGCATGGATCCATCCTGCCTTGTACAGTCATATGAAAAAGTTTGGGCACCCCTGATAATTTTCATGATTTTTCTTTATAAATCATTGGTTGTCCAGCTCAGCAATTTCAGGTAAATATATCATATAGCAGATGAACACCGTGATATTTGAGAAGTGAAATTAAGTTTATAGGTTTTACAGAAAGTGTGCAGTAATTATTCAAACAAAATTAGGCAGGTGCATAAATTTGGGCACCCTTGTCATTTGAATACCTTTAGCACTAATTATTGGAACACAAAATTTGTTTTGTAAGCTCATTGACCCTTGATCTACATACACAAGTGAATCCCAACTATAGAGAAAGTGTTAGGGTGGCCAATTGGAAGTTTTTCTCCTCTTTGCATCTTCTCTGAAGAGTGGCAACATGGGAGCCTCAAAACAACTCTCAAATGGCCTGAAAACAAAGGTTGTTTCAACATCATGGTTCAGGGAAAGGGGAAAAGCTCTCTCAGAGATTTCAGCTGTCAGTTTCCACAGGCACAGTTCTAGTTAAGGAACTCCCGCAAGTGGCAGACCAAGAAAAATCTCAGATAGGCAGAGGCGAAGGATGGTGAGAACAGTCATAGTCAAGCCACAGACCACCTCCAAAGACCTACAACCTCATCTTGCTGCAGATGGTGTCACTGTTCATGCGTTCAACTATACAGCGCACTTTGCACAAGGAGAGGCTGTATGGGAGAGTAATGCAGAAGAAGCCTTTTCTGCAGACACGCCACAAACAGAGTCACTTGAGGTGTGCTACAGCACATTTGGACAATCCAGCTTTCATTTGGGAATAAAGTGCTGTGTACTGATGAAACTAAAATTGAGTTTAGTATTTGGACATAACAAGGAGCAGAAAAAGAACACAGCATCCCAAGACAAAACACTTGCTACCCACAGTAAAATTTGGTGGCAGTTCCATCATGCTGTGGGACTGTGGTGGCCAGTGCAGGTACTAGGAATCTTGTTAAAGTTTTGAAGGTCGCATGGATTCCAGTTAATATCTCCAGATTCTTTGAGAACAATGTTCAAGAATCAGTGACAAAGTTGCACCAAGGCCAACGACCCCAAACCCTGCTCAAATCTACTAAGGCATTCATGCAGAGGAACCAGTACAACACACGTTCTGGAATGGCCATCTCAGTCCCCAGACATGAATATTATACTGAAAATGTGGGCTGTCCATGCTCGGAAACCATCAAACCTGACTGAACTGGAGATGTGTTTCTAAAGAAGAATGGTCCAAAGCACCTTCAACCAGAATCCAGACTGGAAGCTGTAGGAGCGTTTAGCGGCTGTTATTTCTACAAAAGAGGATCTACTAAATATTGATGTCATTTTTCTGTTGGGGTGCCCAAATTTATGGACCTGCCTAATTTTGTTTTGTTGAATAATTACTGCCACTTTCTGTAAATCCTATAAACTTCATTTCACTTCTCAAATATCACTGTGTTCATCTGCTATATGATATATTTAACTCAAGTTGCTGATCTGAACAACCAATGATTTATAAACTAAAATCATGAAAATTATCAGGGGTGCCCAAACTTTTTCATACGACTGTATCAACGGGTCAGGTTGTTGGTGGTGTAATGGGGGATATTTACTTGGCACACTTTGGGCCCCTCAATACCTGCTGAGCATCGTTTAAACCCCACAGCCTACCTAAGTATTGTTGCTGACCATGTCCATCCCTTTATGACCACAGTGTCCCCATCTTCTCTGTGCCACACCTCAAAGCTCAAAACATCTCAAGCTGTTTTGTTTACCATGACAATGAGTTCACTGTACTCAAATGGCATCCACAGTCACCAGCTATCAATCCAATTGGGCAGCTTTGGAAGGTGGTTGAACAGGAAATTAATCTGCAGCAACTGCGTTATGATCAAGTGAAGATGGATCAAAATCTCTGAGGAATGTTTCCAGCACCTTGTTGAAGCTATGCCAAGAAGAATTAAGCCAGTCTGAACGCATAAGGAGGTCCAACCCAGTACAAGCAATGTGTAAGTAATAAAGTGGCCGGTAAGTGTATATGATCTGTATAGATATATAACATACAAAACCCCTGTGATGCTAGACTTATGACACCCTTTGTACAGGGTGATTAAGATTGGCATAAATTATAGTAGTTGTGGAATCTCTATGCATAATTAGTTCCCTGTAATTCTTCTACAGTGTCAGTTTCTGATCAAATCTAAAGAACTGGTAACTCCAGGTATATTCTGCATTAACATTGTGTTCATTTTTACCTTAATTACGGGTTTTGAGAAACGGGGTGCCCAGTGGTTGATGGCAATGCCTACTGCACATGGCACCAAAGTCATGATAAGCGCGATAAAGATACCCAAATAGGGAACTGCATTCTCCACTCCAGGCAAGCCTTTGCAGTACAGATATAGGAGAAGTGGCATCGCACCCAGCGCCACAGCTGTTGAGAAGGTGGTCATCACAATACTGCATAAGAGACATTTGGTATTAATTTCTATAACGCACTATCCAAAATTTTGTGGACATCCTAATATTACATGGTACGAGTGGATCAGACACAGCAGTGCTGCTGAGGTTTTAAAACACTGTTCACTCACTGTCCATTTTATTAGAGACATTCTCCTTATTTGCTTATCTCCCTTGTAAATGTAAAGTCAGAGACAGCAGCTCACCTCTTGCTTAGTCATCCTCTAATCCTGCCTACAGGATGATGGTGGCTGGACATTATTGATAGGTGGACTATTTTCAGTCTAACAGTGACACAGGTGTTTCTCCAGCAGCATTGCTGTCTGATCCACTCAAACCAGCACAACATGTACTAACACACCACCACCACATCTGTGTCACTGCAGTGCTGGGAATGATCCTCTAAGGAATTGTACCTGATCTGTGGGGGTCCTGTGTGAGCCCTGACCATTAGATAACAGAGTAAAGGGGACTAATAAAGTATGTGGAGAAACAGATGGACTATAGTCTGTAATTGTAGAACTAAATTGTAGTGACCACTAAAACGTAAGGAATAAGCAGAATATAAACTGAAAAATATAGAATGCCTAAGATTTTTGCACAGTACTGTAAATGGGAAACCCATTCTCCTCTTGACAATAATCCTCCCATAATCCTGTTGACAAAATGACAACAGGATTAAATTCAAAGGTGGCTAATGGAGTTTATCTCAGGGCTCTGCAAGCCAGCCAAGTCATGTGCCCATCAGTGTTGGCAAACCATGTTTTTTTGGACATTGTTTTAGCAGGGCAAAAGAATTATGGTGTTAGTCTAATGCCACTGTTTGTCTATGGAGATTCCATGCCTGTATGTTTCATATTATGAACCTGTTAGCAGTGAGTGGGGCTGAAATTAGAATTGGTGTCTATGCGCTTTGATCATATAGTGCTGATCTAACAATTGTGTCCCTAAGAAAGAAAAAAAACATGTTGTGGTAGAGAGTACGGGGACAATGTGCAAAGATCTTTCACAAACCAGTCAGTGGCAGATAGCTTATTATAGGAAGGTGTTGTAAGAATCATTATGTGCAGATAAGGAAACCAATACACCCTTGAGTGTTTTGGCTACTATACATTACACTATATTACACTATATTATCATATACTATACGTTACATTACATTACCTTAGATTCATATCCCCTTGGAGAGCCAAAGCAAAAATGTTGGAGAGGTTCCCACCAGGACAGCATCCACAGATTATTACAGTGAGGGCCTCAATTGTCCCGAGCTGGAGGATCTTAGTCAGACTGAAGGCAGTGAGGGGCATTATACCAAACTGAGCTACCAGCGCTATACACACCCCTTTGGGCCTGATGATATGGCTCTTGATTTTGACTATCTCCATTGTGCAGCCCAGAGAGATCATAGTGATGAACAGGGTGATGATGGTACTGACACTGATAACCTTGTTCATGACAAGAGAAGGGGTAAATTGGACATCTCCAATGGTGCCATTTCCTGATGTGTTGTTAAGGAGGCTATGGTTGAAGCTGTGGCTGAAATTTATTTTCGTATCGCTTGTCAAGGTCATAATTGCTTTTGTCCCAGTATTAAAAAGATTTCAATCTTTTAATTGGGTTTGTCTGGTGAATGTTGTGTCTAAAGTCTATAAATTCTGTATTTACTGTGTTCTAAATTAATTATTGAGTACTTTCTTTAAGCTCTAGCCCTTTGTGGTCTTCCTTTTGTGTTACTCAAACTCATTATTCTCTGTCATTGGGCCCTAGAAGAAAGAAAGAACATTTTAGAACATCTGTGCATGTGGACAAATTATAATCCCTTTAACATTCTAGGCCCACTGGTCCAATCAGCTGTTATAGAAACTGCTATAGAAACTGAACATGGAGTTGAAGCATGTGGTAAAAAAAACAAAAAACATAAGCCTAAATGAATGGGTAGCTTTTGTGAGCTGGTGAAAACTGGTTTTGGCTCTGTTTGAACTTTCACAATCACCCTAAAAAAACAGCTTTTATCTGTTCTAACAAGCTTCACTAAACTTTTGAAAGGAAATTCAGAGAGTCTCAAAAGTTTATTCTTTACAGAGGCAATCAGGTTATCTTATTTGATATTTACACTAATAACTTTCTATATATATGTATAAAGTTTAAGTTACAGTGAAATAAACCGTCCTGAAAGTAGAAATCTGTGGTAGCTAAAGTGATCCTGACTTAAAAGTCAAGATGTATTCGTCCGACAAATCATCGCAAAGCATGTATTTGCAGCTTTTTGGAGTGTCTACACACATTTTATTTAGTATATCTCATCTCTCATTAAGTATGAGCAATGCATGTAGAAAGTCGCAGTTATCTAGAGTATAAAATACTGCAAACAGTAGTCTTACCTTAATTTGTTGTGACCACGTGTTATGCTGTACTGTATGTCTGTAGTAGTCTGTAGTACCACATTCAACCTCCTTCTCCTTCTCCTTCTTCCCACACTCACTGTTATTTACTCACTCACAAGCAGCCCTCCTTTTCTCAGTCCACGTTCCTCGATTAACCCTGTGTTTACTAATTTGTCACAGTGGTTTTTTTTGTTTTCAATTTCACTTGTCAGGGTTAAAGCAACCTAAAGAAACACTTCTGAGCATCCTGTCTTTATATCCAACTGTCTCTATAGCAAGCAGCAAGTCATATAATTAATCACAGTCAGGGAATGTTCAGTGTAGTGTTTATATAATTTGTTTTTGTATGTGTTATCGTTTGTAGAGCTCCAGTTTTAGGCTTCTGTTTGCATCCTGATAAATCGCCATATGAAGTTATGTACCGTGTTTAAAACAGTATTATCTCAGTTTCAGAAACTGTAGTTCTGTATCGTGTTACTTGTTATTTTTGCCTGAAGAAAAACAGCTAGTGGTAAGTTTTTACACCCAAAGCTTCGTTTTGTCTTTTTTACACTGTTGTGTGTTGGAGCAATGGCATCACAGTTGGTGCTTCAAAGAGACTCAACAAGCTAATTAAGAAGGCAGGCTTGTTCATCGGTGTTAACATGGACTTCCTGGAAACTCACTGAGCAGAGGACATCCAACAAACATTTTACAATCATAGACAATACTGCCCACCCCCTCCATTGTACCGGGAAGGACCAAAGAAATGTGTTCAGCAACCGGCTGTGCCAAAGAGTGGCATGCTAGGTCCTTCTTACCCTCTGCCAAAAGACTCTACAACAGAAGGCAGATCTGACCTGTTGTTGCTGGCTGATAGAACCGGACTACAGTAATTATTTGGCCCTACCCACCAGGTCAGCTCTCAATGAGGATGCTGCTACTACTGTGTACACAAAATGGACAAAAACTCTGTTTTCCTTGAGCTTGAGTCGCTTTAATTATGTGAGGTGACTTTATTTTCTAGTTTCCAGTTTTTCTGTAGTCATAATCTCCATTATTGTGGTACTGTTATATCATACTATAGTATTATATACACACACATTGTATGTTATTAACACAACTACAAATCACATATGTTTTCTGGGTATGTTTTTTGCGGTAGATAATTCAATTTGTGGCATTTTTTGGTGTCATTTTGGGTGTGCTGACACAGCCCTCTCATAAGCCTTATAATAAATGTATATCTCTAGGGTATAAATATAATAAATGATGCAACACACTGATTTTTGGTTTCTCGTGCTGCATATTAAAAAAAAGATTTTTAAACAGGCAGCTGACTCCACTTGCTTTTCCAGATGTCAGGACATCTGTCCTGAGCTGAAAAGCATAAAGTCATTGTTTTGAAATGACCAAGTCCTGACATTAATCCAAGGAAAATGTTATGGAAGCAGTTCCTGTGAGGAAACCCACCAATATCCAAGAGCTCAGGCTGTTCTGTATGAAGGAATGGGTTAATTCCTCCAAGCCAGTGTACAGGATGAATCAACAGTTCCTGGAAATGTTTACTTTCATTTAATTCTGCACAAGGGGGGAATCAAACCAGATACTGAAAGCAAAAGTTGACATACTTTTGCCACTCATAGATATGTAGTATTGGATCATCTTAAATGATCAAATATAATACTGCTGCCTCATTTGTTCAATTGAATTCTATTTATCTATTATTAGGACTTGTGTAGGGTGACCAGATGTCCCGTATGTTTGTCCCATATGCCAAAGAAAATGACAAATTTATAATGAAGATTAGCAGGGAATCATTACCCAAAACACTTGCATTTATTCAAAAGGAACACACCAGTTATTTCACAAGTTACTGTACACGTCTAACCTTAAAACAATTCCTTTCCTACTCATTTGTCGAACAAACTGCAATCCTGTGGTGACTCTCTCTGTTCCAGTCCTCATACCATTACTCAGTACCCATCAGAGGGTCCTCCCAAGGTTTATTCCCTGTAAAGTTTGGGGAGTTTTTCCTTGCCACTGTCGCCTCAGGCTTGCTCAGTTAGGGCTTTGAGCCAATATATTTGTAAAGCTGCTTTGAGACAATGCTGTGTTGTAAACAGTGCTATATAAATTAATTTGACTTGACTACTGTAAATATTCACTATATTATCTTAGATCTTATTTCTCTTTTGATTCAATTACCTCATATATAATATGACATAGTGAGAAGAAACAAAGAACTTAGCATGCTTGAACTGAATACCATGCCTTATCTTATTAAAGTATTTTTTTAACCATCCATTCATTTATTGTAAAAGAGAGGGGTTGGCTGTTCTCAAAACTAAATGAATCAGACTCAATGCACTTTTTAAAGTTTTACTTATTTCTCATTAAAAAGTATCTCTGCAACAGTTAACATCTGTGCAAAGTCAGTTCCAATAGGACAACACTGAACCTCGGGTTCAGTCATCTTTCACTGGTTTACTGTTAAAGCCCCAGCCCATGACATGCATTATGTAACCATTAGTCAGTGGACTTCACAGCAGTGTGTTGTCTACAGACTTTATCTTGTATGGGTCTTAACAGAGGATATTCAGTTTGGACTCCACCAATCCACAGTCAGACAGATTGTGTTCAAATGGAGGAAATTCAAGACCATTGTTACCCTCCCCAGGAGTGATCGACCAACAATGATCACTCCAAGAGCAAGGAGTGTAATAGTTGGCGCGGTCACAAAGGACACCAGGGTAACTTCTAAGCAACTGAAGGCCTCTCTCACATTGGCTAATGTTAATGTTCATGAGTCCACCATCAGAAGAACACTGAACAACAATGGTGTGCTTGGCAGGGCTGCAAGGAGAAAGCCACTGCTCTCCAAAAATAACATTGCTGCTCGTCTGCAGTTTGCTAAAGATCACGTGGACGAGCCAGAACGCTACTGGAAGAATGTTTTGTGGACAGATGAGATGCAGTAAGTATCATCGTTAACACCTATGTTCTAGGGCTTGACACAAAACCTTTCAGTTGTTGATCACTTAAGCTTAGCGAACGAGAGAAAAAGTCCATTAAATAAATGGAGGTTTTCTTTTATTATTACTTATTTCTAGGTGTGAGTACAAGCCGCAAAATCAAACTCGAATCCTCTTCTGTCGAAGGTTGCCAGATATGTCCACATGACTGCACTGAATACAAGCTCAGAGGGATTATTCATAGCGCATATCAGACTGTACATAGAAGTCTGTTGCGTATATTCAGTGCAGCTGTAAAACCACTTCGGTTACAGTCTCCTTCAAACCGGACAAATGAACACGTTAGCTCGCCTGGCATGAAACATGGAGACGGAAAGAATAACTCTGAAAAATAAATTAATATGATCAACTATTAACTTACTATAATCAGGAATCTGTCAAATATAAAAACCATAAAACCAAGAGAGATCATGCCATCCATCCATGTGTGCTCTAAATACTGCAATGTTCAAATTTAACTGGGTTTTTTGGTTTTCATTTTGGTAAATAAATGTTTGTAACAAACAAAATAACTTATTAAATAACTTATTATCCTTAATTTTTGTGTTGAAATTACATTCGCAGGGCTGACAGAAACATCCAGTCCCTACCTTGTTGCAGTGCAGAGTGATAGCTATGGAGTGAGATCACTATCTTTAATACGAGAGCGCAGAATAAAAAAAACGAGAGCGCAGAATCACTTTAAATTGAGCAAAAACGAGAACTGTACGCTTCAGTTCTGTGCTCGTTTCAGTTCTGTGCGCGTTTCGTAGATAAAAACCGGAAATACATCAGAGGCCAAGGCTTGGTAGATCGTTACTGGAACTATCGATTGCAAGATGTCGCTAAAGGCAATCGGCAAGAAGGAATAATATAGAAATTAATATAAAATGCAGTAAAAAAGATACTAAATGCATGATTAAAGCTAAAATGAAGAATAAATGGCAAAATCTATGTGCACAGAACAGATTGGAAGACAGTTTAATAATATTAAAAGTACAGTTGGAAAGGGCAGGCATACAAACTGAAGTAAGCAAGAAGAGGGCATATTATCAAGAATGTGATCTGGACATACAGGGTTAAACAGCACCTTGTTTTAATGAAGAAACATATTGAGGGGAACTGTGAATACTGTAATAATCAAGAAACTGTAGAACACGTAATTCTTCATTGTACTAAATATTATCAAGCCAGACAATGATTAATTTCACATCTTGAGAGAAATCAAATTAGACTGAAATTGCATGACATATATCAAAAGTTGGGCACTGCTTATCAAATGTTTGCTGATTTTCTAAACACAAATAAGCTAACCTAACCTCTACATGAAACTATAGTATGGCATATTTCTACAAATGTTTAATGTACAGTATTTATTTGCTGAATTTAACATGTTGGAAGAACATAATATAAAATGTGACTTGGACAGATCAGGACACCCTGTCAGTCAGTACTTGGCAACTCCTTGACACAAACTACAGGGAATCAATAGGTGCTCAAATCTTTGCACTTGCAGCATTTTATGTTATTTTCTCTACAGTATGTTAAATTCAGCAAATCAGTGATGGTATTACATTACAATTTATGCTGCCTTCAACTCGTCCTCGGAAGTTCCTACTTCCGAGTTCGGAGGTGGTACTTACGACATGATGTACTTTCAAGTGTTTTTTTGTCGGGTGGTGACGCCAAAAGAAACTTTTGTTTGTACTACTTCTATTCTTGTATAGGCAAAACCAGCAAGTTTATTTAGCCTTACTTGAAGAGAATGAAGCGAACTGGACACGAATTAGATGAGTAATATTTATATTATATAATATTATTTTGTTGTAATTCCTCATTAACATTAGTGCAAGTTGGACAAAATGTACACAAGCTTAAACTGCACAGTTAACATGCAAAACTACTGTTAGTAAACTAAAAACTTTACGTATAACTGTAGTAGCAGCATCCATGCCGACAGCCGCCATGACGTTTCGTTACTGACACGCCCCCAACTCGGAAGGTCGGGGCTGATCGACAAATCCGAGTTTCCCACTGGTAAATACGACATTGCGGTGACGTTTATGTGATGTCATCTCGTAAATACGATATTTCCGACACCACTTGAAGGCTGCATTAGACCCGTTTTCATTTTGAATTTAGAACGATGTTCCCAATTGTCAGGCCTAGTGTGTGAACATGTGATTTGATGTAAAGATGTCTGAAATAACTCTGCATTCGCAGTAGATATAATGTATTTGAGATAATATATAGCTCTGTCGATTTCTGGAAGCTGTGCAGAGAACTGGCTGGCCATCATGGTATGGTCCTTCTTTTGAAATAATTTCTCAGTTTACTTTTAATATTATAAAACTGTCTCTATCCTTCATTTGAGCTTTAATAATGCATTTAGTATCTTCTACTGCATTTTATATTATTCTCTATATTATTCCTTCTTGCCGACTGCTTTTAGCGGCATCTTGCAATCGATAGTTCCAGTAACGATCTACCAAGCCTTGGCCTCTGATGTATTTCCGGTTTTTATCTACAAAACGCGCACAGAACTGAAGCGTACAGTTCTCGTTTTTGCTCGATTTAAAGTGATTCTGTGCTCTCGTTTTTTGATTCTGCGCTCTCGTTTTAAAGATAGTGATCTCATTCCATAGATAGCCCTCCCACAGAACAAAACACTCAACACTCAAAGTTTCAGGCACATTCTGAAAAAGTAGCGCCTCCCACAGGTCCTAGTGCATCAGATTTCATTAAGTTGTGAATGGTACAGTGGCCCAGAGAGTCACATCACAACCGCATTTACAAAGCAAACAAAAGTCGAGAACACAACAGTATTAAGTCAGAACACAAATACATTAAGGAAAAATGCAGCAACATAAAGTAAGAAACAACACATTTCACAAAATGCTGAATTTGGTGAAAACACAACAACATTTAGCAGGCAAGCAAAAGTCGAGAACACAACAGTATTAAGTCAGAACACAAATACATTTAAGCAGAACACAACAGCATTAACCGAAACAAAAAACATTTACAAAAACATTGCATTTGCTTCTCACACCGGAAGTGCTCCAGGCCACTAGAGGCATCATTTTTTCATCTGAAAAATATGCGATGAGTGAATGATTTCTTTCAGTATCGCTACCAATGTTATTTAATTTAATTTACTTTATATTACTTACTTTTTATTAAATGTAATTTGCTCAATATGTGCTCTTCTCTGTGCTTAGATATCTGGATGTCATCTCATCTCACATTTTCCGGTTATCGATTTCAGGGTCTCGGTGGCAGCAGGGCAAGCAAAGCCCAGACATCCCCACAACAGCTCTGGTTGGATAAATTTCAAAGTGCTACTGTCGTGAGACTGCGGCAGCCTAGCAGTTAAGGTACTGGACTATGGACCAAAAGGTCCAGGGTTCAAATCCCACATCTGCCAAGCTGCCACTGTTGGGTCCTTGAGCAAGACCCTTAACCCACAATTGCTTGGACTGTTTAAAACTGCTTGGAAGTCGCACTGGATAAGGGTGTCTGCTAAAAGCTGTAAAAGATTTTTAGGTGATAATGTAGTTATTTAACGGACCTGTCCAGAAGCTCTACCACTTCTGGATTACAGATTGTCTACAGCTGTTGGACTCCCTTTATAAGGTCAGCTTTGAGAGACATTCTGGGTAATTATTGCCTTGGTCATGTCCGAGTGTACTGCTTTGGATTACCTGCCTGCGGTTGCGTCCGCCAGTGGATCTGCTCCCATTTGCGGTCCCGTCCGCTTTGAGTTTACCTTCCTGTTTTGTGTTCCGTATGCGATGGACTTTCCTGCCGGTTCCGCGTTCCATCCGCGGTTTTCTTCCTTCCTGTTTTGCATCTCGTCCATGTTAGATTGCCTGCCTGTTTTGCGTCCTTTTCGGCGTTCTGTCCGCTGTTGTATATGTACCCATTTTGTGGCTTTTCAGTTTGCACCTGTTTTGCGGCTTTTGCAGCTCTGCCATTTTGTACCCGTTTTCTGTTCTTTTCTGGTTTATAGTCAGGGTTTTTGTATTTCCTTTTTTCAGCTGTTTTTCCCTTTGTTTTTGTGGACTATTTCTTTAATAAACCTTTGTTGTTAATTACATTTTATTAATTTTAATTATTGGAACCTGCATGCGTTTCTCACCTCTCCGTTCCTCTGCATTACAATAGGCTTTTTTTTTATTGTTTGTCTTTTTTAAAGTGTAATTATATATTTTTATTTATTCAGTCTGTATTCTAATTATGAATTGTTTGATAAGAACTAAGTCCAGAATTAAATTACCTCCTAAAATCTGACATGTTTGGTGCTTGCTTATGGTTGGGAAGGTTTCTAATTTATCTTAAATGCGATCAGTTTGTTATATGCAGTGTTCCATGTAGATTAAAGTATTAAGTAAAAGATATGAGCACTTCCACCATTGATGGACTTTGTGTCAGGTTTTTATTTAGGGGTGTAACAATAGTAACCTTTTATGTGTATGTGTTTGTTGCAACACGGACAGAAAGAGTTGAGACATTTGTGAAGTTGCAAATTACAAGATGTTGCAGTTTAATAAAGTAAGAAAGTTAAAGCTTTAACCGTCCATTGTGTGCAGTCTTTATTGAACAGACAGAACAAGGTGTACAAATTGTGAGCCTTTCATAAAAATGGGTAGACAGGTTAACAAATAAGTTAATAATTAGATAAATGTACAGCTAGAGAGAATTGCTCATTTGCCACTGCATAAAGTATGCTGCTGATAAACCAGCCCGTAGATTGCTCAGGCAGGGTATTTCTAGTGCCGGTCCCAAGCCCGGATAAATGGTGAGGGTTGCGTCAGGAAGGGCATCCGGTGTAAAACATTTGCCAAATAAAGTATGCGAGTTCATAATAATTTCACCATACCGGACCGGTCGCGCGGCCCGGGTTTAAAACACGACCACCACTGTACTGGAGCAAACGGGTACCAGCGAAATTGGACTCACTGTTTGCCGAAGACGAAGAGGAGGGAAACGTGTGAGGAGACAGAGAGAATCAGGAGGGGTCAGAATATAGCACTGAGGATAGCAACTCTAAATGTAGGGACGATGACAGGGAAATGTAGAGAGCTGGCTGATATGATGCAAAGGAGAAAGGTCGATGTTTTGTGTGTGCAGGAGACAAAGTGGAAGGGTAGCAAGGCTCGATGCATTGGTGCAGGGTTTAAACTGTTCTACCATGGTGTGGATAGGAAGAGAAATAGAGTTGGTGTGGTCCTGAAGGAGGACTATGTAAAGAATGTCGTTGAGGTGAAAAGGGTGTCAGATATAATAATATGTTTAAAGCTGGAAATTCAGGGCGTAATGGTGAATGTTGTTAGTGGCTATGCACCACAAGTTGGCTGTGAATTAGAGGAGAAAGAGAGATTCTGGGGGGAGTTAGATGAAGTGGTTGAGAGCATTCCCAGGGAGGAGAGACTGGTGATTGGTGCAGATTTCAATGGTCATGTTGGTAAAAAAGGAGATGAGAAAGTGATGGGCAGGTTTGGTGTTAAGGATAGGAACCTAGAACGACAGATGGTGGTGGTTAACACATATTTCCAAAAGAAGGAGGAGCATAGGGTGACTTATAAGAGTGGAGGGAGGAGCACACAGGTAGACTACATCCTATGTATAAGAGGTTGCTTAAAACAGATTGGTGATTGTAAGGTAGTGGCAGGGGAGAGTGTAGCTAGGCAGCATCGGATGGTGGTGTGCAGGATGGATCTGGTGGTTAGGAAGAGGAAGAGGACAAAGGCAGAGCAGAGGACCAAATGGTGGAAGTTGAGAAAGGAAGAATGTTGTAAGGAGTTCAGAGAGGAGCTGAAAGGCTTTGGGTGATAGGAAAGAGCTCCCAGATGACTGGGTAGTAGCAGCAACAGTAATTAGACAGACAGGTAGAAAGGTACTGGATGTGTCTTCTGGACAGGCAAAGGATGAAAAGGAAACCTGGTGGTGGAACAAGGAAGTGCAGGAGGTTATTCAGAGAAAGAGGACAGCAAAGATGAAATGGGACAGGGACAGGACTAAAGAGAGTAGCAGGAGTACAAGGACATGCGGCACAGGGCAAAGAGGGAAATAGCAAAGGCCAAGCAGAAGGCCTACGATGAGTTATATGAAAGGTTAGACAGTAGGGAAGGAGAGAAGGAGTTGTATCTGCTGGCGAGACAGAGAGATAGAGCTGGAAAGGATGTGCAGCAGGTCAGGGTGATCAAGGATAGAAATGGAAATGTACTGACAGGTAAGGAGAGGGTGAGGGAAAGATGGAAGGAGTATTTTGAAGAGTTAATGAATGTAGAAAATGAAAGGGAAAGAAGGTTGGAGGGCGTAGAAATTGTGGAACAGGATGTAGCAAAGATTAGCAAGGACGAAGTGAAGAAAGCTTTGAAAAGGATGAAGAACGGAAAGGCAGTGGGACCTGATGACATACCGGTTGAGGTATGGAAAAGTCTAGGAGAGCTGGGAGTGGTGTTTTGGACTAGATTATTCAATGGAATTCTGGTGAATGAGAGTATGCTGGAGGAATGGAGGAAAAGTTTACTTGTACCGATTTTTAAGCAGAAGGGTGATGTACAAAGTTGTGGCTCTTACAGGGGCATAAAGTTGATGAGCCACACAATGAAGGTTTGGGAGAGAGTTGTGGAAGCTAGGCTCAGACAGGAGGTGACAGTGTGTGAACAACAGTATGGTTTCATGCCAAGATATCACCATGGAATTGCTATTTTTCGCTTTGAGAACCTTGCTGATGAGAAGTATAGAGGATGGTCAGAAGAGCTACACTCCTGCGTTTTGGTGGATTTGGAGAAAGCTTTATGACAGGGTGCCAGGGAGGAACTGTGGTGGTGTCTGAGAAGTCCTCGAGTTGGCTGAAAAGTATGTTAGATTAAGTGCAGGACAATGTTGATAAACAGCGTGACCAGCGGTGAGATTTGCTGTAGAGTGACATAGCTTCAGGAGAGGTGAGACTGCATCAAGGAATCGGCCCTGAGTCCCTTCTTATTTGCTCTGGTGATTGACAGACTAACATATGAAGGTCAGACAGGAATCGCCGTGGACGTATATGTTTGCAGACAACAGTGTTGTTCTGTAATTGATAAGAGGGAACCGGTATAGAGAACTTGAGAGGTGGAGGTATAATCTTGGAAAGGAGAGGAATGAAGTCACCTGTAGTAAGACATAATACATGTGTGGAAATGAAAGGGAGGCAGGGAACAGTCAGGCCTACAGGCATCAGTTGTCACAAAGGTCCAGGAGTTCCAGGACTTTGGGATCAACTGTCCCAAGGAATGGGAGAAATGTGGAAGGAGGTAAGAAGAGAGGACAGGGCCCAGGATGGAGTGGGGTGGAGAAGATTGGTCGGAGTGCTTGGGACAAAAGGGTCGCAGGCAAAAGTGGAAAGGAAACATTTATAAGAGAGTATGAAGAACCAGCCTTGTTGTATGGCTTAAGACAGTGGCACTGACAAAGAGACAGGAAGCAGAGCTGGAGGTGGCAGAACTTAAGATGTTGAGGTTCTCTTTAGGAGTGTCTAGGGTGGACAGGATTAGGAATGAGAACATCAGAGGGACAGCACAGGTTGGAAAATTGGGAGACAAAATTCGAGAGGGAAGACTGAGATGGTTTGGACATGTGCAGAATAGGGATAGTGGATATATTGGTAGGAGGATGTTGGCGATGGAGCTGCCAGGCAAGAGACGGAGAGGAAGACCAAAGAGGAGTTATTTAGTTGTGGTAAATGAAGATATGCAGGGAGTTGGGGTGAGAGTAGAGAACGTGGAGGACAGGGTGAGGAGGAAACGTTTAACTCGCTGTGGTGACCCCTGATAAAGGGAGAAACCGAAAGAAGAAGAAGAAGAAGAAGAAGAAGTGAACAGTCTGGCTCTAAGCCTCTATGAGGACCTGTGCATTACTAAAAGACATAATCGTTAAAACTAACTGATATGAGAAAACACAAACTCACACCTTACCCGTTTTCCAGCCCGCATTTTCCAAGCTGGGTGGGCGGTGCTTGACTCCAGCAGCCAATGACTGACTAGATCCCGCCCACCTGTAAAATCGGGGCCAAAAGTCCAAGCGAGGAACTTTTTGAGGCGAAAGCGAGACTGACAGAAGCGCAACTGAGAAAAGGCGCAGGCGAAAACGGATTCTTCAAGAATATAAAACACAAAATGGACGATTAAATACAGAAATATTCTGTTTACAGACCTGATTTTACAACTCTCAATATTAATAATAGTTTTCTCAATTACGAAATGTCATTTCTTGGTTACGAATTCTGGTTTTTGATTCTCAGAACTTTTGGCCCTATTTTGGCGCCATACTCATTAGCCTGGTCACTGCTCGTGCTGCCCGGTGTTAAAAGCCTTAAAATCATTGTAAATGGCTGTAAAGATTATTCTGCTAAAAGGCCAAGTTAAATTAATACATTCTTGTTTGTTTTGATCACACTCCTACGTCATCTAAAGCCACATTAGCCTACGTCATCTAAAGTTATTTCACACGACTTAATTCACATTTTTGTGCCGAAATTTTGTAATTGCACATAACAATAATCAGAGGGAGGAACACTTTACTATAAGGGTACATGAAATAGCATTAATTCATGCAGTATTTCATGAATGATTAGTCATTAATTCATACACTTAATACATCATGAGTTATCATGACTATGCATAAGGTGAGCATGTGTCATCCATGCCTTACTGCAAGAGCAGTATAGCAATAATAATTAAGGTCGAACATGATTGTTAAGCATTACTAAAACATTACTACTTCATGATTTTGTGATGTTTGTGGGCCTCAAAGTAAAGTGTTACCGAAATTTGTGAATAATTGTGTCTCTGATCAGGCAAACGTGCATTTAAAACAGGTTACACATCAGCTAGATTAATCCACTTACTAGATCAATACTGTTCCATTATTCAGTTGCTCTAAGTCTAGTACAAGTTGTTTGTCTCTCCTTATAGTGATTCTGGGACATGCTGACTTGAATGCATTGTGTAATTGCTGCAAATTTGTCAAGCGCACATTCACGCTGTGCAGAGCTGTGTCATATGTGCACCATTAGAAAATACATAATGTCAAATTCACATAGACAGACATTTTGCCTTAGGTTTTACTTTAATCAGTAATGTCGTACTTTAATATAGCAAACATTTGCAGAGATGGCCACCATGCGGCGCCAGAGACACAATACTGTGCTACAATCGGATCTCCTATAGTTTCTCATTCATTGAGCGCTGCTGAAGCACTGTCCTGAAACTACAGTGTTTGTGTTAATTACATTTGGTACGGCAGCACAGTGGCACAGTGCTTAAAGATTCAGAGATCCCTGGTTTGATTCCCAGTGGAGTTTTCTCCCGACCAGACCGCGACCTTGAATTGGGTTAGGCAGATAGGAAAAAAAGAATGAATGACAACATTTGGTGATTCTTTAATTAAGTTTAGGCTTTTGTCACTTTTTAAGATGATCAAAAATTATGTTTTGTGAAAAAAAAAAAATTTGACATGTCTGGTAATAATGCAAATTCTGTGTTGTTGATTTTCTAAATATAACACATTTTCACGGCAGTTTTAAAACATGGAACATAACGTTTTGCATGCCCAAACTTTACAGATAATTGAACTAGTGTGTTGGAAGGTCTCAGATATAACTGACTTTTAGTGGTTCATTAAAATTTCCCAAAATATTCCCAGTTAACTTTTCATTTACATTTTAAAAAAAAATCATATTTCATCAGGGGTGGCCAGGCTTTTGCAGCTAGGACTCACAACCCCAAATCAGAAAAAGTTGGGACAGTATGGAAAATTGAAATAAAAAATAAATGCAGTTTCTTACATTTACGTTGGCTTCTGTTTAATTGCAGAAAGTATGACCCCTCCAATATATCTTTGAGGTGGCCTAGTGGTTAAGGTCCTGGACTTTGGACCAGAAGGTTCAAGGGTTCAAATCACACGTCTGGCAAGCTATCATTGCTGGGCCCAAGCAAGACCCTTAACCCACAATTTCTTGAATGCTTACCAGTTGTAAGTTGCTCTGGATAAGGGCATCTGTTACATGTAAACTTGATTTCATTAACACCCATTCCTGCAATTCAGACTTGCAAAACATTCCAAACAAACTTTGGAGGGTAAAGCATTTACCTCTTTGTAATGTTGCCATTCCTTTCTCACAACACTTAAAATATGTTTTGGTACCGAGGATATCAAGCAATTTAGTGTTTCAGGTGTAATTTTCTGCCATTCTTCCTGCAAACAAGTCATAAGGTGTGCAACAGTATGGAGTTGACATTGTCGCATTTTCATTCATTCATTCATTCATTCATTCATTCACGTTCTTATCTGTGCTATCCTGGACAGTGAGAGCACGTGCCCAGGAACAACCCTAGACAGGGTGCCAATCCATCGTAGTTCACATACATTCACATACTCGTACACAGACTCGCACACTAGTGGCACTGTTTTTGGAGACAACAATTAACCTAACACCCATGTCTTTGGACAGTGGGAGGAAACTGGAGTACCCAAAGTAAACCCATGCAGACATGGGAGTTGAACCCAGGACCTTCTCGCTGTGAGGCCACAGCAAAAAAAAAATAGTTCTCTCAGTCAGCGGGTTCTGAGTCTTACTAAACCTCTAAAATGGAAGAGTATCTCTTGACTGGCAGAGATACAGAGCAGAGACAAATCTTGACCAAGTACAGACTCGGTGACCAGGGTCTGCCTAGAGAAACAGGCAGGTGTAAAAAATCCTGGCTGCCCAGAGACCTTGTGCTTAATGTATGACATGTGATGTCAAGACATTCAAACTAACACGAGAAATTTACACAAACACATGTAGAAAACTGATCCCAAATTTTGAAAAATGAACAAAAATGGAAACACTGAAAATCATCCTTGGAGAGGGGCCAAGAATGGACAATGCCCCCTTGCTGCCAAATATGTAACTACATGTCACCACCCAAGTGACAATGGATAACACCCTTTGCCCCCACCCTGCTGTTGGTTTGTCTGTTTATTTGTTTATTTAACATCACATCAGCATCAAAGGCTGGTCAAAGGCTGTCAAGGGTTACTTTAGCACCTAGAGCATTTCTTTGGAGTGTGTGAATGTAACAGAATAAGAAAATCAGATCCTTATTTTCAGGGAATCTCATTGAATTAATCGCATTTGTGCACTGTGCACTTTATAGCTTCCCCTCCCCTTTTTTATATTGGCTCCTGTTCTCTTTTAAGATGACTAAACATTGAGCTAATAATCACACACAAGTTTATTAAATATACTTTTAAGCTATATACAGTTTTTTCCCAGTGAGTGTGTTATTTTAATTTTATTTAACATGTGCAAACTCAGAGCACCTCAGAGCAGACAAAGCCTCACTCACCCCCTGTGCTGTTTGGACCCCAGGTTGGGAACCATGAATCTATACTATGCTGTACATTATTATAATTTTGCTGCTATATATTAATAGCCTATTTACAGCAGACTGTCTTTCTTTTCTATGCTGACATGTTTGGTCTAAATCTGGTAGCCTAGCGGTTAAGGTACTGGACTATGGACCAAAAGGTCCAGGGTTCAAATCCCACCTCTGTCAAGCTGCCACTGTTGGGTCCTGTGCAAGGCCCTTAACCCACAATTGCTTGGATTGTAAGATTGTATCAATTGTAAGTCGCACTGGATAAGGGCGTCTGCTAAATGCTGTAAATGTAAATGTAAATAGAAGATTATGAAAAATGATTTGTTTGCCAGAATAAACATAGGAAAGGTGGATGTGAGCGTGCTTGCCAGTCCTTGAGTCTGACAAACAGAGATCCGTTACATGATTGATAGATAGATAATTAATTGCGCGAGTGTTTATATTGTTAAGGCCGTATTAGAGTGCTTGTGTTTACTTTCTCGACTCTCGCCTCCTCATGTCTGACATGGCTTGCGGCATCGCGCATGCGCACTTTTATCACTTCGCGGTAGTCGTGAGTCACGTGTACAGGTCTGCTGGAGTCGCTCTTGTCTGACGGTGGTGGTTGTAGTGTTTCCCTCTGGTTGGGATATAAGTCAGGAATTGTGCTTCGTTCAGTCGGAGAATGAGTGATAACGATGACATTGAAGTCGACAGCGATGTAGGTTACAGCAGTGCTCGTGAACTAAATGTTTAATGATGATGCGAAATTGACTAAACGCGTGCTTCCTTCATATTCTTATGGGTTAGCTGGCTAGCTGCTAGCATTAGCCTTCACATTATTTCTGCTCGGGCTTGATTTGATGGTTCTTTGACTCATTAGATGTTCTTTGATGCATTAAGCAGAAGCCTGCTTCATATCCTCTGTTAATTCCATCTTTTCCTTACAGGAAGAGTCGTCGAGATTTCACCCAGTGGTACGTAGCAGCTTTGCTAACTAATGATCTGCAGCAGTCCCTGTGCCTGTCTGATCTTCATTGCCATTAAATATCACTGCCACATAAAAGTGTACACACGGCACACACTGAAGGTACACCGCGATTGTTTGGGCATCAGTTCTCAGGGTTACAATTATGTTCATAGCTTAACCTTAATGCGTGGTACGGCTGCTCGATACGGCTGTATGATCTCAGTATCGCGAGATATGACGTCAGATTCACGTTCTGACAACGTGACAGGTATCGTTAGAACTGTTTTCTGACTCACTAATGAAATTCCTGAATGTTGAAATTCAATCAACACCCAAATGTTGACATGTTTTTGTAACCATGTTTTTCTTGGTCTGAAAGTGCTACCTATTTTGGTACCGTTCCCATGTTATCTGTTAGGAAACGTCAGAAAAATGAAAGTAAACTCATGCATATTGTGTATGATGTAATTTCATGGTGTGCTGTGTGGTGTAATTATAGGTAGTTGAATTTTGTACGACCCCAAATCAGAAAAAAGTTGGGACAGTATGAAAATGCAAAAAGAAAGTCTTTTGTTTATCAACCCAATATATTTTGTGGGTTTTTTTGTCAGCTTCACATTTCATTTAAGAAACAACAGTTTCTGCGTTTCAGGTATGCAGCACATAAAGTTGGGATGGGGAAATGCAATTTAAGACTACTTTTGAGAAGAAAAAAAAAACTAAATAATGTGATTTCAAACAGGTGATGTTAACAGGTGGTTGTAATCACTATTTGGTACAAGAGCAGTATCCATGAGTGTTTGCGGGGCAAAGATGGCCAGAGAAGCTTCAGTTTGTCAACAATGCTTGAGAAAGTTATTGAAATATTTCTCAAATCAGATTGGGAGGGGTTTCCATTTTTTTTTCTGCAGTACATAATATCATTAAAAAATTCAAGACATGTGAGACATGTCTGCAGGGAGAATGGTAAATAACACCTGAAACACTTCATTGCTTGATGGAGAGAAGGAATGGCAACATTATAAAGTGGTAAATGTTTTATCGTCCCAACCTATTTTGGAATGTGTTGTATGCCTGAAATGCAGGAATGGATGTTTATTAACAAGTGAAATGAAGCTGACCATGAACTATAAACATGAACATGAAATATCTCAGGTTAATACTGTCTGCAGTGAAATAAAAGTCAAAGTATACAGTGGTGCTTAAAAGTTTGTGAACCCTTTAGAATTTTCTACATTTCTGCATAAATATGACTTAAAACAATCACTGCATTCCAGCATAAGAACCTTATCCCATCTCTGAAACATGGTGGTGGTACTATCATGTTTTGGGCCAGGACGGCTTGCTGTCATTGATGGAACAATGAATTCTGAATTATATCAGAGATTTCTACCGGAAAATATCATGACATCTGTCCATGAACTGAATTTCAAGAGAAGGTGGCTCATGCAGCAAGACGACAACCCTAAGCACACAAGCCGTTCTACCAAAGAATGGTTAAAGAAGAATAAAGTTAATGTTTAGTAATGGCCAAGTCAAAGTCCTTACCTTACTCTAATCGAAATGCTGTGGAAGGACCTGAAGTGAGCAGCTAATGTGAGGAAACCCACCAACATCCCAGAGTTGAAGCTGTTCTGTACGGAGGAATGGACTTAAATTCCTCCAAGCCGGTGTGCAGGACTGATCAACAGTTACAGGAAACGTTTAGTTGTAGTTATTGCTGCACAGGGGGGTCACACCAGATACTGAAAGCAAAGGTTCTCATACTTTTGGCACTCAGTCATGTGTAATATTGGATCATTGTCCTCAATAAATAAATGACCAATTATAGTATTTTTGTCTCATTTGTTTAACTGGGTTCTCTTTATCTACGTTTCTAATGTTTTAGGTCATATTTATGCAGAAATACAGAACATGCTAAAGGGTTCACAAACTTTCAAGCACCATGTATGCAAGAAACAATTACAATTTTATTTATTTTTTTATTTTTTACTTTTTCCATACTGTCACATCTTTTTCTGATTTGGGGTTATATCCTACAAATGAAAAATAGTCATATCCCATTGTCTGATAGTAATTTGGTTTGGAAGGCAATCATTAAATTATTCCTCCTGTATATTTAAAACTCTAAAAATTTACTTTCAGTGATGTTAATAAACTCTTGTGGTGCAGGGGACTTTCTGATTGGCTCTCGTGCTTGTCTGTTCACCCCTCTAACCTGAGCATGTTGTTCACTTGTTCCACTGCGTGCTTCTACGCAGTGTCTTACAGCCGTAGTTTTGTAGTGCTAAGAGGAAGAGGAATTTTAGAGGAGTTTGTGTACAACTGCAATGTAGTATGACAGTAGAAAATGTGAAATGAAGTAGTGGTTGTTTGTTTTCTAGTGCTGCCTTTAGCTATAGAGAGGAATTCATGCCATATCATATTTCAAATTGCACATGAAAAACACACTTCTTTCACTGACATTAATTCGTAGTTCAGTTCTGCTTTAAACACAGTTTTAGCTTTAAACTGTGTTTGTTTAGGAGACAGACTGGTGCGGACACTAAAGTGTGTGATTTGCTAAGCGCAAGAGTTGTTCCAATGCTACTACTTGGTGTACTAAATAGTCTCTTCCTATATAGTGCAGTATTAGTGAGAGAGCAGTGATGTCTTCAGTGTTATAGTACGTCACAGTGACTGAGTGCAGAGCCAGACACAAGCCATCAGCTGCTGCTCTCTTTCCTTTTAATGGAAGAAGTTTCCATTAAAAGAAAAAACTGAACAAAAATTATCTGTATTCTGTCATCTATAATTCCTGGGCAGAAAAAAAAATCAGAAATGGCCAAAATAGGAAGAGGTCAAGAAAATTGCAATCGATGCATCTCTAGTATATTCCTGGGCAAAAAAACGAGGGAAATTACATTGAGTTAACATTGCTTAACATCTTAAGAGAAAACAATTTGTACGTATTTGCATTTAAAGAATTCCTCGGTACAAAAACACCAGACTTGAATACAAAAACCTTTTGAAATACAGTGAAACAAAACAAGATGAATGTCAGTTGCATTTTCGTCATAATGACACAATGTTTTTGTGCCACAATGAAATGTATGAATTGTCTATTCATGGCATGCTGCCAAATTTGGGGTGTGACTAAGAAGGCAGACCATTGCTTGTAGCAGAAACAGAAGTTGTCTGAAATCATTCCCTATTCCTTGAATAGTACACTATTTGGAGTGATTGCCATTTACATTTGCAGCATTTAGCAGACGCCCTTAACCAGAGTACCTTAGATTGTATTTTTATTACTGCATGCTAGTACAAATAAACAATATCAGAAAAACAGAATTCAAAAAAATCCTTTTAGGATTTGATGTAGTTAAAGGCACAAACAGTCATAAAGAAGAGGAACAAAATGAAGTAAAGATAAAAAAATATGTAAGTGCAGTTATGAAATGCTGAGTGAAGAGGTTAGTCTTGAGTCAACAGTTTTGAGCCAAGCTTGTCTCTCAAACGGTACAATGTACAGAGTGGGGTTTGATTGGAGCACTTGGGTAAGAAGGGGCTGGTGCCTTTTTGGCTTCATAAGTGGGTAAGGGTTTCAAATCTAATGCGGGTAGCTGCAGAGAGCCAAGGGACAAGGGAACCTGTCTCCAGTAATGTAAACCAGCTCGGTCTCGAAACGATTTAACTTCAAATTATGAGCTGATGCGTCCTTTGGAGGGAAGGAGAGGATGGGTTGAGTGTCATCAGCTTAAGTGTTATGAGAAGTCATGTGAGGTTATAACTTCACCAAGAGAATGGGTGTAGAAAAGGAGAGGTCACACAACTGAGCCTTATGGGATTCCAGTTGCAATTGCACATGGTGCAGGATCGGATCCTCTCCATGATACCTGATATTAGATTGTCCTTCAAGGTAGGAAACGAGCCAATGCAAGGCAGGGCCTGTGGTTCCAGGACTGGAGAAGACATAGAAGAATATTGTTGATTGAGTCAAAGGTTGCTGGAAGGTCAAGAAGGATCAGGACTGCTTTTCTGGCAGCATGAAGTTTCTCATAAACAGCTATCAGGGCAGTTTCTGTGGAACGTGTTGCAGCTGGATTGGTTGCGATCCTGTAGGTCATTCTGTATAACAAAGGTTGACAACTGATTGTAGGCACATTAATATTGCGTTAAGATTAGGGTTTAGTATAGCATTAGAGTACCTAGAGTAATCAGTGGAAGGAATGGTAGTGAGTTGAAAGTCCTCACAAGTATAATGAGACCCGCGTGTGCGTGCAAACTTGTTGCTGTGAGGAAGTACGGGAATCATGTAGCTTTGCTACAGAATGGAAGTGGACCAGGACTGATGCTGGAAAATAGTGATTTAAAATAAATATTTGTATGGATTAAAATAACTTCAAATTTTACCCTTCATATGTCAAGTGTGGATAGCATTACATCGGTGTGACAAATATTGTTTTTATTTAATTTTGTTGTTTTTAATTTCCAAATATTTGTCCTGATTCATGGATTTATACATGTATAAGACCTATTTGAATTCTGTTCAAGGAGAGACAGCTTATCCAAAACTATTTAACAGTTTTTTGTTTTGTTTTCCTCACAAGATTACTTTGTTTTAATTGTAAACTTACATGGGGGAGTTGAGGGCACTTTATTTTGGCAATTTTGTGTATGTAATGTGTACACACCCACACACACGCCCACCCACCCTGTCTGGCCAAAAAAAAAGGGCACACACTATAATATTTCATTGGACTGCCTTTATCTTTGATTGCGGCATGCATTCCCTGTGGCATCATTTCCACAAGCTTCTGTGATGTCACAACATTTACAGAAAAAATATATAAAATCCTTAAGGGTTCATAAACTTTCAAGCACCACTGTATTTCTGTCTAGAGTTGCATTACTTTTTCCCAAAGATCTGAAAGAAAGATGGTGGATTTGGACCACTGCCAGAGTCTTCTCCAGCACATCCCAAAGATTCTCAATGGGGTTCAGGTCTGGACTCTGGTGGTCAATGTGTGAAAATGTTTTACGCTCCTAGAACCACACACTCACAATTTGAACCCGATGAATCCTGGCATTGTAATCTTGGAATATGCCCGTGCCATCAGGGAAGAAAATCCACTGATGGAATAACCTGGTCGTTACATTCATGTAGTCAGCTGATCTCATTCTTTGGACACACAACGTTGCTGAACCTAAACCTGACCAACTGCATGAACCCCAGACCATAGCACTTTCCCCACAGTAGGCACTAGGCATGATGGGTGCATCACTTCAGCCACATCTCTTCTTACCCTGATGTCTTCATCACTCTGGAACAGAGTAAATCTGGACTCCTCAGACCACATGACCTTCTTCCATTGCTCCAGAGTCCAATATTTATGATCCCTAGTAAATTGAAGCCGCTTTTGCTGGTTAGCCTCACTGACAAGTGCTTTTCTTAAGGCTACACATTTAAGTCCCAATCCCTTGAATTCCCTTCGCATTGTGTGTGTGGAAATGCTCTTACTTTCACTATTAAACATATCCCTGAGTTCTACTGTTGTTTTTCTATGATTTGATTTCACCAAATTTAAGTGATTGCTAATCACAATCATTCAGGATTTTTTTTCCGACCACATTCCTTTCTCAAAGATGATGTTTCCCGACTGTCCTTCCACTTTAATTCTTAAACCGATTTTAGTAGTTTCAGCAATCTCCCTGGGTTTTTTCTCTGCTTGATGCATGCCAATAATTTGACCCTTCTGCAACAGATTAGCATCTTTTCCAAAACCACAGGATGCATCTTTCGACATGGTTGTTTAACAAATGAGAAGCTACTCACTGCAACAGTTAGGCTTATATAATTTGTTGCCAGCTGAAACATAATCACCAATGCAGTAATTATCCGATGGGATGCTCTTACCTATTTGCTTAGTTAAATCCAGGTGGTGACCTTTTTTTGGTGTGGGTGTGTGACCCCTGAGCAGGCCCTTCATGGTAATTAAAAAGGGACATTATAGAAAACTTAAGTACCTAAACAATACAAAGAAATAACATTTTGAGTCTTGTTGATTTTGTCTGAGGAGCTTGGTCCTTGATCTTTGCATAAGAACAGGGGACTCTTTGGCTGTGCTTAAATAAATTGTTTAAACCAGCAAGTACATTCTTTGTTTGACGCCATTGTACTGCTGCACAAGCTGTTTGCCACTTGCTCTACTGAATTTGATGATTTCAGTTGAATTAAACAAAAATCTTTTCAAATTACAGTGCTTGGGTAAGCTGCCCATTTAGATCCGCCAGTGTGCATTCTAATTAGATTTATGCTGTGTCTATTTTAGACTTGTTTTAAGATGTTGCTCTTTTTGTATGTGCAGGCAGACAAACGGGCACACCACAATGCACTGGAGCGCAAACGTAGGGACCACATCAAAGACAGCTTTCACAGTTTACGCGACTCTGTGCCGGCTCTACAAGGAGAGAAGGTTGGCTAACGAAATTTGCTTTCTGTCTTTAATTTGTTTTGCTATTTATTTGTAAAATTTATAGCTATCTTTATCTTTGTGATGCTGCTGAGAAATTATTGAATATGGATGGCTACGGGAGGGGGGTGTTGCGTAATCAACCTGCTAACCTGTGGACTGTTAGCAAGGCATTGTAAAGTGCTGTGTGCTCTTATTAAAAGAAACGTTTGTTTCCACTGATTAACTGCTGTTGATGGGGTTTTTGCTCATCAACTCTTTCCAAAATCATGGTCATTAACCGTGGCTCCTAAATATGAATTGAAGAATTTTAGAAATAATTCATGAATTTCAGATTGTGTCATTCTGAGTAGTGTGGTGAAATCATCTTGTGCCATCCTGCTTAGACAGTCAGTCATCTTTATCCAGCATTTACAGGCTGTATATGTGTTTACCTTTTATTCTTGATTAAGGAGAATTGTATGTATTGGTCCAGGGCCAGAATGAGTGTGAAACTGCTTTCACTCTGGGTTAATACCCAATGTTAATGTACTCTTCTGTTTGGCTGCAAGAATGACAAGTACATGGCACAATTCGACGATGACTCGGCTTATGTCGCTGTTACAGTCTAGAAATAGACTAAAAGGAAACTGAATTGATGTATCAAAACAACACCGCCAATAAACGAACCATCTGGCCCACCATGCAACACCTCTCTTAAAGGTGTACGCAAAATGCTGAAACATGCTATGAATGGGGGGGAGGGGGAAGATAAACAGTGGTATCTCGGAATTCAAACTTAATTGGTTCCAGAAGGATGTTGGAACTCGGTTTTCTTTGAAGTCGGAATTGAATTTGTAATGGTTGGGGTTTTTTATGCCTGTGTTAGTATGTAATTAATGATTAAAAGTGTGACTAAAGCAAATGAATGTAATACAATACATAAAATCAATAAAGACATGAAATAACTGAAAATAAAGTTAAACTTCTAGAAGACGAACGCAGTTTTGGCACGTCTTCTCACAGGGAGAGTCGCGCAGACACTAACCATGGACTAATATAATATACATATACAGTGGTTCCTCAGTTCTTGATCACCTCGGAACTCATCGAATTCAGTTCAGGGCACATTTTGATTAGAAAAATGTCTTGTTGTTCGCTCGGTACTTGGTGCACTTGTATAAACTTTTATGAGTTGAGCCGCTTGACTCGTTTCAGTTGAAACTCGATTCACGAGTTGTGATTCACGTTCACAATAGCCCTTGCTTAGAGAAGATCTCTGCTGTGTTTATTGTGTTTTTCTTTATATTTACATCTATAGTACTATATACTTAGTGCAGACAGGTCTCCATGGATCCTAAATTGGTTAGTTTTTGTAAGAGCCAACCGAAAGCAAAACAGGAATTGAATGCTCCAGAACACAAGCTGCAGTTAACTTAGCAGTTATACTAGCGCTCTTTGTTCACCAGTTTTGCTTTTACTTTTCACTTTCAATCCATTACTCACTAAATCATATGAGGTTTTTCAACACTTCATTATAAAACAAGGTTTGTGTTAATGATTTTGGCCAAATGTAGGTTAATGTTTTATACGTTATCTTGCTTATCATTACATATGAGGCTCTCGTCTCTGTTAGGATACACCAAATTCACGTTAAACTCCCCAGTTCGTGATGCATTTAAGTTATGATGGATTTGTTGGAAATATGTTGATCATAAATCAGAGAGTGCCTGTACAATATAACTCCATTAATGCATATAATGCCTTATACAGTGTGGATTTTGTGAGGGTCTGGAACGGATTAATTCAGTTTGCATTATTCCTTATGGAAAAATTTGCTCTGTACTCGTTTTCGGTTCTTGACAAGCCTTCTGAAATTAATTAATGACGAGAACTGAGGTACCAGTGTACATAATATAATAATAAAATATACATGTGTTTTTGATCGCATGTTGTTTCTTTTTATTTTGGGTTTTATGGCGATTGGTACATATCATATTGGTACATTATTGCTACCGACTGGACTGGATTACGTGCATCATGGCTGGAAGATCGCACCATTGAGTGTTCTATGTAGGGTGCTGATGATTATAGCCAGAATTTTTGTTTTGAATTTGGGTACAAAAAAAATTTCAGATCGACCGTTCGATGGCCAAATTGTTTGAGTGAAGAGGCCTTTGAATTCTGGGGTTCCACTGTTCGCTTTTTGATTACATTCTGTAAAACAGACTCACAGTAGTTTAGATACTTTGTGCATAGTGTTATTTTAAACATTATTATTAATTATCTGTCTTATAAACATCTGACATTTGAATGTTGACTATGAGCCAACCCTTGTTACACCCGACAAGAGAGAATCGCAGTCTTTAAGGCAGAAAACAACAACATTCCTGTTGTGTATGAAATTTTATAAAAGAGAATAAGACTTACTGTTCAGTGTTGTTTTCTGCCTTAAAGACACTGCGATTCTCTCTTGTCAGGTGTCACAAGGGTTTGCTCATAGTAGACATTCAAATGTCAGTTAGATGTTTATAAGACAGATTATTTCCTATTATATTTCTTAAGATCTCTACCTGTTTAGGACTCGGAATTAACCGTGGTTTCAGTCATCCCTGGCGGGTCTTGGATCGTATTAGGGGGACATGTTTATATTGTATAGACAATGTTGCTACTTATGTTAAGATATTCATGGGTTTCTACCAATGTACCATCCAGTGTTACATTAGTAGATATACATCACTATTAGACTAAAGGGGTTATATCATTGTTTTGGCTTTGTTTTTTGGCTTTCAAGTGTTTCATTGTGAATTGTATGTGAAACATCTTGTCAAGCAGGCATCCCGAGCTCAGATTTTAGATAAAGCTACTGAGTACATCCAGTACATGCGCCGCAAGAACCACACGCACCAGCAGGACATTGACGACCTGAAGAAACAGAATGCTCTGCTAGAGCAGCAGGGTAAGTCATGCACAGAATAATTTCCACAGTACTTTACAAGGGAATACTTTATTCGGTGCTGTCTAAAGGTGGACAATTAATTATTTTAATATTATCAGTTTTTGACCTCCTCAGACATTCTCAAGGAAGGTGCGTGGTGGTGCTTGAGAGTTTGTGAACCCTTTTTAGAATTGTTTATATTTCTGGGTTTATTTAACATGAAACATCATCAGAGTTTCTCACAGGTCCTAAAAGTAGACTAAGAGTCAAAAATATTTACAAGGTCATTTATTTATTGAGAAAACTTCTCCATTATTACACATCTGTGAGTGCCAACAATATGTGAACCTTTACTTTCAGTATCTGGTGTGACCCCCTTTTGCAGAAGTAACTGCAATTAAATGTTTCTGGTAATATCGGCTTGGCGGATTTTTCTTCCATTCCTCATTACAGAACAGTTTCAACGCTGGGATGCTGGTGGGATTTCTCACAAGCTGCTTTACAACATTTCTATTGTGTTAAGGTCAGGACATGGCCAGGTCAAAACATTTAACTTTATTGTGACTAGTGATGGGCTGATCCGATTCCAGTGCACAACTGCCGATACCAATACAGGAGTTTTTCTTTTACTTTAATGTCATGACTATTATTGTTGGTACTGTGTAGGGTTGGGTATAGTTTGCCTTTTTCTGATTCTTCTTATAGATTCTAGTTATTGTCGATTCAGCTAAAATGTTGAGATACATGTGCCAAATGTAAAAAGGTATAAAGAATATATGAATTTTTTTATATTTCAACTTCAAAAGTAATCACTTTACATTAAGCTTTTTTTCTTCCCATTAAAAGTAAAAAAAACTTAAAGTGGCTAAATATTTTAGTGACCTAGGAACACCAAACTTTGCTCAGTTACCACTGGTGTTAAGTAATCTCCACTGGTGAAATGACGAACATGATAAGTAAAATAGATTTAAATGGGAAAACTAAAGGTTAATGTAGGGGTGGGTGGTATACCGGTTCAACCGGTACACTGGTGTTAATTTACCATACGGTATGCATTAAAACATTTAATATTTTATAACATTATAAAATATTAAGTGTTCTTTTAATGCATCCTTGTCATTCTAATATTATGTTCGAAAAAGTGGTAGAAAAATGAAATAAATTATAGAACACATTGAATTTCAAATGCTTGAACTTGTATGTATGAATTTTAAGCAGTTTGTATGTTGAAACAGGAAATATTTAATTTGAATATACTACACCTAAGTGATTTCATCATTCTTGTAAATTCAATGCAAAAAAAAAAAAAAATCTTCCAAATATTCAGTCTAAATTTCAGCCAGTGTTAAGACAGCCTGTTTTTTAATTTCTCATCAACAATACTCTATCTGTTCCGTGCCCTACACAGCCCTCTCATAAGCCTTGTAATAAATGCATTGATTATGAAACACACTGATTTTTCGACTTTTTTGTGCTGCACGTATTAAAAGGTTTTTACAGAAACGGCTCACACTGTGTTCCGCACTCGGACCCACCATTTAAAGTGTGCCCAAGTGCAGTTCAGCAATACGGAGCAATTACACTAGTTAAATGAACCTCGATTTGGGTGTCAAACACACCCAGGCGCGGAATAGATTGCCTAGTGTGAATACGCCGAAGTCCAAGAAGTGGTCGTGTTACTGTCATGCTTGGGCAGAAAGCGGGAGATGAACACTAGAAGCTGGTACAGAGCCGAGCTTTAGTAAGAAACTGGAAAAACACTGGAGAACTGAGTACAATTACAAATCTAAGACCTGGACATAGAGTCCACGAACGGTCCAAAACACAGCAAAGAGGAATGACATGATACACGCACGAGGAAGAGTGGAAACCAAACAGGGACAGAAACTGTAAAAACACGAACTGAACGCAAGTAAAACGTACACAGTTTACGCTAAACAAAGGAAATGCAGGGTTTACTTAAACAAACTAATGAGACAGAAACTAAAAACAGCTGAACTAAATCCGGAAGTCAGAACGTAAATAAAGGTGTCCCACCGTCCAGGGATGACGTGATAACAATGGACACTAAAATGAAAGTAAGTGAGGCTAAATATGTTGGACATGCAAACCCACTCTCGGAACGGAACTGGTTTGTATCTAGGGGATAACTCATTTCATTTCATTAAAAAATAATAATGAATTTTAGTCAGCCACTGATTGTGCAAGTTCTCTTACTTAGAAATCCATAGGTACACTTCAACTATGAGAGACAAAATGAGGGGGGAAAAAAATCCAGGAAATCACATTGTAGGATTTTAAAGAATTTAATTGTAAATCATGGTGGAAAATAAGTATTTGGTCACCCACAAACAAGCAAGATTTCTGGCTCTCATAGACCTGTAACTTCTTCCTCCGCTATTCTGTCCTCCACTCGTTATCTGTATAAAAGACACCTGTCCACAGCCTCAAACAGTCAGGCTCCAAACTCAACCATGGCCAAGACCAAAGAGCTGTTGAAGGACACCAGGAAGAAAATTGTAGACCTGCACCAGGCTGGGAAGAGTGAATCTACAATAGGCAGGCAGGTTGGTGTGAGTAAATCAACTGTGGGAGCAATTGTAAGAAAATGGAAGACATGCAAGACCATTGATAATCTCCCTCCATCAGGGGCCCCACGCAAGATCTCATCCCGTGGGGTAAAAATGATCATGAGAACGGTGAGCAAAAATCCCAGAACTACACAGAGGGAACTGACGAATGACCTGCAGAGAGCAGGGACCAAAGTAACAAATGGTATCATCAGTAACACACTACGCCGAGAGGGACTCAGTTGCTGCAGTGCCAGGCATGTCCCCCTGCTTAAGCCAGTACATGTCCAGGCCCATCTAAAGTTTGCCAGAGAGCATATGGATGATCCAGAAGAGGATTGGGAGAATATCATGTGGTCAGATGAAACTAAAATAGAACTTTTTGGTAAAAACTCAACTCGTCGTGTTTGGAGGAAAAAGGATGCTGAGTTGCATCCCAAGAACACCATACCTACTGTGAAGCATGGGGGTGGAAACATCATGCTTTGGGGCTGTTTTTCTGCAAAGGGAACAGGACGACTGATCCGTGTTAAGGGAAGAATGAACGGGGCCATGTATCGTGTGATTTTAAGCCAAAACCTCTTTCCATCAGTGAGAGCATTGAAGATGGAACGTGGCTGGGTCTTCCAGCATGACAATGATCCCAAACACACTGCTCGGGCAACGAAGGAGTGGCTCCGTATAAAGCATTTCAAGGTCCTGGAGTGGCCTAGCCAGTCTCCAGACCTCAACCCCATAGAAAATTTGTGGAGGGAGTTGAAAGTCTGTGTTGCCCCAAAACATCACTGCTCTAGAGGAGATCTACATGGGCCAAAATACCAGCTACAGTGTGTGCCAACCTGGTGAAGACGTGCAGGGAAAGATTTGACCTCTGTCATTGCCAACAAAGGTTATGTTACAAAGTATTGAGTTGAACTTTTGTTATTGACCAAATACTTATTTTCCACCATAATTTACAATTAAATTTTTTTTTAAAATCCTACAATGTGATTTCCTGGATTTATTTCCTCATTTTGTCTCTCATAGTTGAAGTGTATCTATGATGAAAATTATAGACCTCTCTCATCTTTCTAAGTAGGAGAACTTGCACAATCAGTGGCTGACTAAATACTTTTTTGCTCCACTGTAAGTTCCACCAGCTTTTCCTGATTGTTTGGCTGTAGAAGAGATTGATCATGACTGAGCTTATTCACAGACAGTTAGAAATCAGTTTGATAGAGTTTTGATTCTGATGTTACGAGTAACATTTGTGTGTTTGTGTCCAAACCAGTTCGTGCTTTGGAAAAAGCTAAGGGGAACACGCAGCTGCAGGCCAGCTACTCATCGGACAGCAGCTTGTACACCAACCCCAAAGGAAGTGCCGTGTCTGCGTTTGACGGTGGCTCAGACTCCAGCTCTGAGTCTGAACCTGAGGAGCCACCCACCAGGAAGAAGCTGCGTATGGAGCCCAGCTAAATTCATGCACCCTGCTCCTCAGACTGTCTCGAATCCAAGATTATCTCACGCTTCTCCAACCTGTTCCTCCCTCTCTTTTTTCCTTGGTGTGTTCAGAAACATAGGGAGAGGTCTAAGGAAGGCCTTCAGGCATCCACCTTACACTGCTGATGCCACTCCACCCGTGGATCAACAGGCCAGCCTCATTTTCCTCCAAGCGTGGCAGCTCAGCAGTTTAAGACTGCAATAACTTTTACAACCTCTCAAGTAGTCATGCATCACATAACCCTGCAAAGCAGCCCTGTATGATTTCCCAAATGAGTTATGAAATGTAAGAGAGGAAAATAGTATTTACAGGTACTTTACCTTTGTAACATTTGTACTTTTCCACAAAAAAAATAAGATGGTGCTTTTTAGAAGAAATATAACGTGGCTGTGCGATTAACTTCACTGGTTTGAGAGACTCATGTTATCCCCTTTTCTGAAAACTATCTGTTGGAGAATTTCTTTATTTAATGTACCATTGAGGCTGTATGTTGTTGTGTTTGTTGTTATTGCCCGAGATTATAAGTGGAAGTAGATGGCCTCACTTTTTGCGTATAGTTACTTCAGTTTTGCAGCTTGGGTTTTTAATCTGCTCTGCCAAAAGAGGACAACTTTTAAAACAGCTGACATTCCCTTCAGGAGCATGAATGTTACACAGTGCAGTTCAGAAGCAGTTTTATATTACAGGTAAGTTTGTCCTTTTTGCTTTGTATTATGTGGTACTGTATGCTTTTACATGTAATTTTCCCCACATAACTTTTCTTGCAAATCTGCCTGCCTAGGGAATATTTTTCAGATTCATTTAGAAATGTGTATGAAATAGATAGTGCTTTTATTCCATTCCATGGAAAATACAGGTATGTTGTACATACTGCCAACAGTTGTCTTGCAAGTTAAGGCGTACCTTTACTATAAGACTCCAAATAAAACTATTTTATCCTTAACCTCATCAGTTGTGGTTGTGTTGGTAGGGTAGGGATTTTTTTAGGAAATGTACTTAATACTAATTGGACTGGTATGGAGTTCACTTGATGTAGAGGGTCATCCAAATGGATTGGTTTGGAAAGTGATTGGTTATTTCAGCTACATTCATGGCTAATATATTCATAATATTACGCTTACAGAGGCTGGTGCATGTTATTTTGTGATTTTTGGCTGTTGTATGAATAGTTTTTTTTATATTGTCAAATGTCAAACCTGTTAACACAAAATGATATCAAATTCTGTGATGACCTGTTAAGTCCATTTGAGATGTGGCCATTTTTAATTCTCATGTAATTTATTTATATTCATCTACAGATTATTAATACTGTATGAGAAATACATACAGTCCCCTCAATGTACTGGCATTGCTGCTAAAGATGTTAAAACATCTCTTGGTAAATTAGCTCTGATTGTAAAAAATAAAAAATAAAAATACCCAGTCATTTCTGACTGGCTGGCAAATGAACCATTCTGATTGGCTGTTGAATGGGGAATTCTGGTTGTCTTGCTTTTTTTTAGGTCAGTTCTGATTGGCTGACAAATGGAGCATTCTCATTGGCGGACCATTCCCAGGCACTTAGCAGAAAGAAATTTGTTGTCACGTGTCCTGTCATTGACAGCCAGCCATCGTTGCCTTTGTTTGCAGTGGTGTCGTGAACAAGAAACCTGGGCTGCTACATACGTAACCATATTGTCTTTAGCGACGAGTCCACCTTCTGTTTGGGATCCGACAACAGTTGGGTTAGAGTGAGTGCTTCAGTCTTGTCTTTGCGTTGGAGTGACACACTGCCCTAACTGCTGCTCTGCTGATATGGGGAGCCATCGCATACGGCAGTCGGTCACCCTTAGTAGTGATACGAGGGACACTAACAGAACAGTGATATATGCAGGACATCCTGTGGCCACGTGTTGCATTTTTCAGTAGGATAATGCACACCCACACAGCAAGGGTTTCCCAGGAATGCCTTTCACCAGATTGTGCTTCCTTGGCCTGCCAGGTTGTCAGAGTTATCGCCAAACGAGCTTTTATGGGACCAGCTGGGACGCCAGCTTCGGCATCCTATGAGTGTGCAGTATCCACAGACCTGGATGCAACATGTGTGGGCAAATGTGTTGCAGGATACTGTACGGACTGTGTATGCCTTCATACCCAGGCTAGCGGCAGCACAACAGGGTACTGGAGCCTCCATTCAATTGTACAGTTTTCCCCAATAAATCTATCATTTTGTTCTA
Source organism: Ancistrus triradiatus (assembly GCA_025084515.1). Lineage (NCBI taxonomy): Eukaryota > Metazoa > Chordata > Actinopteri > Siluriformes > Loricariidae > Ancistrus > Ancistrus triradiatus. Next base: position 401,565 of record JAJAGP010000194.1, on the reverse strand, counting down.
TATTGTAATCCCTTACATACATCGTCATTACATTCAAACATATAAAGTTTCAATCAATCCCAACAACAACTCCTGTCAATGCATGTGTTTATATGTATACACCTAGACAATAATCATCTATGGTCATTTAGCAATCCTCTAGTCATTCATTAATTTTAGTCCACAATGGAATGACCACAGACCTGCTGGTTCCTGGATATCTTTGGGTGGTGGACCACACTCAGTCTAGCAATGATGTTGCTGTGCCTGATACATTTATACCAGAACCACACACACACTCTGTCTACCATGTCAGTCTCACTGCTGTGCTCAGAATTGTCCACTAGCAAAATAATACCTGGACAACAGTGGTCCTATATTAAACTCACCATTGATTAGTTGTACTCTTATCAGATGGGCTACAATCTGCAATCATACCTGTAAGGTAGGTTTGGCTGTTAAAGTAGCAAGTGAGCACAGGTACAAGAGGTCAAATACGGGCCTGGTACAATACAATTCTGTCACTGTTGACCATATTTATTAAGGACAAGCATTTTGTTGCATGTTACAAAAGGTGATTTTCTAAAATGGGGTTTAAAAAAAATCTGTGAAACCCACCATGTGATCCAAAGCAGTTCTGCATAAAGTGGCAAGATTCAGATGCAAGGGGTTCCGTATATCAAAGACCTATGAATACCCAGCTATTGACAATACATGGTTTTTAAAATTATGCTTTAAATACAAGTTGTCAGACTTTACAGTTAACTGAATAGAAAATAAGACGAGCTACCAATTTGCCAATGTCACCTTTTAAATATAAATAAATAACCTGTCTTGAACAAATATAATGACTTGCTCCACTGTTTACTGCTCTACTGGTATCTGCTGCTGACTGTCTACTTGTATTTGACTACTTAATAAAGTAATGAGATGTCGCTTCGTCGATGAAGACAGTCTGTAAAAGATATTGAATGGTTACTTGGCACATGCACACTCAATACAGGATATGGATTCAATTTATTCACATCCTTACACTGGGATATGACTGCAACTATTACATATTTAACTGCCTCTCAAAATACATTAAATGTTAATAAAAAGTTGAGGTTTAACATGCATTCCTACAAACCTTTGCATTTCTGTAGGAAGGCCAGCCCAGATTCTTACGGTAGATATTGTGAAATAATTCAAGTTACTTGCTATGGTTAACTGGGTAGTATATCAGCACACATCCTTACAATAGAGATTATGAAATAATGTAAAAGTTACTTGCTATGTTAGCCATGCTAAAATGAAGCCACCACATGGTCTAGCATTTGTTATGTTGGCGAGATGATTTAGCTAGCTGCAAACTACATTTGATAGCTAATAGAAAATAAGCAACATTAGCATCACATTCTAGCCAAGAGTAAGAAGCAGCATACAGCTAATGGATGTAACTTCTTTAACTAGAAGGTTTGCTTTGATTATGCTGGCTAATTTTGCTAAAGTCAGTTGACTGGCAGCAGCAATCCGACTGCAGCACAACTTTCCAAACAGTGACAATAACATGTCGAGTCAGATTTATATAGCGCTTTTTACAATGTAGCATTGTCTCCAAGCAACTTTAAAATTATAGATTATCTTCTAGTATCTACGGCCAGTCCCAAATTGAGCAAGCCTAGGGCGACAGTGGCAAGGAAAACTCCCTAAGCTTTATGAGGAAGAAACCTTGGAAGGACTAAGACTCAAAAAGGGACCCAACCTCCTTGGGTGGCGTAAATGATAAATATAAGAATGAAGCTAATTTATCTAAACTAATATGTCTTATAGTGATAGTTCAAATAAAATAATGTAAAATATGTATATCGACATTAAGTAGTCCGATACACACTCACTCTAGGATCTTGAGTCTAAGCAGGAAAGTCCGTGGCGGCACGTCGTCCCCAACCAACCAGAGAGTTATTGTCCTCTGGTGTGGCCCGGGTATGGAGGGGCTGGAGCTGATGACGGAAATAACTTGATTGAAGCTGAAGCAGAGGAACATCACGTGTGGGGCTGGAACTGGTACAGGAACACAACTCTGAGAAAAAACAGTAAATGTAATTAGTTATTGTTTAAGAGCACAGGGTTTATTAACAATCACTGAAGCATGAGACTTCGGCAGCATTAGCTATAACAGCACAGCTAGAAAGAGGAGAACCAGAAGGTAACACAGCCAAGAGGGATCACATGAGACATCGCCAAACCCACAACCCATATCACCACAAAACTCTTTGACTATGAACCCTCAGCTCTGTCCCTACCCTAAGGTAAGGATGCACAAGTCACGATCAAGAGGTCCAAAGCCCAGCCCAGCTGGACCGCCCACCAGACAGTCCCGGCCTAAGGACAAGGCATGACTACAGACTCCGGCCCCAGTAACCCAAGCCATGCATCCCAGTCTAAGTCTAACCAAAAGCCTGTATAAATAAGTATGTATTTAGCCTAGACTTAAAAATTTGGAGTGTGTCTGAATCTCGAACTAAAGTGGGAAGTTTATTCCATAGTTGGGGGGCCATGTATGAAAAAGCTGTGACTTTTTTAATTCTAAGAACCAAAAGACGTTCTGCACCCAGCAAACAAACAAAACAAAAGTCCATGACGAAGATATAAGGAATCAGTATTATACAATATAATGAAACTGATTACTGACACAATACAAACTGAAAGGTGAGTGTTGTTCTGATGTAAAAGGTTTGCTCATCTCATATAAAAGCACATAGAAGCTTCTGAATTCAGCAGTCTTTTGAGCTGTAACAAAAGTCGATGGCAAAAAAACAACATAAACTGATTACTCTCTAACAAAAATTAGTGTCTGTTCAGTGCTTGTGGTCCAACCATAACGCACAAAATACTTGGTCATACGAATTTGTTGGTGCAATCGTGGTGCATGCATTTCAATTTAGCAACATTCAACATTTAGCAACATGCATTATTATGATTATGTCAGGGTGTCATTTTCCATCATAATTAACCACACACCACTCCCCAGTGTGTTCTGGCTGGATGGCACCAAGTCTCCATGAGTCACCTGTTGACTAAGTCTGTGGAACCAATAACTCTCCTCCATGGGCACTGCTGCCTTACAGCAAGAAGGTCCTGGGTTCAATCCCAGGGTGGGGTGGCCTGGGTCCTTTCTGTTCAGAGTCTGGATGTCCTCCCCGTGTCTGTGTGGGTTTACTCTGGGTACTCCGGTTTCCTCCCACAGTCCAAAGACATGCAAGTTAGGTTAATTGATTACACTAAATTGGCCTGGTTTGAATGTGGTCTCTGGTGACAGATGGAGTGATGTGTTGGTTGGAGTATTTTCAGCCTCAATCTTATTACTGAACATGGTTGGTGTCTTCTGTCCATTGAAGTAAAACGATGTGAAGTTTGTCATGATGTCAAATGTCACTTTCTCAAATTCTTGAACACTGAACAGCTTGATATTTTTTATGAAAACAGCAAAAGTAATAATTGAAATGCCACAATTATTAACAAGTTCAAAGTTTTAAGAATATTTTTATTTCGCGTTATTTAACCACTTAAAGCATTCCAGTCAACCAACACTTTGGAAATCTCCAAAACTGTATAAAATGTAAACGAAGTGTAACGAAAACTGTATAAAATGTACAATTTATATGTGAAGCTAAACATTCCTATATCGTTGTAATAGTGTGTTTCAACGTAAAACTTGAAAAAGCCGCTTCTGCTGGTGAGGGTCGTCAGTCATTTGGCTAACGCATTCCTTATTTCCAGATGAACTAAGTTGATGATGCGGATCTGTGTCTGTCCCACTTATTATTGGTCAGGAGCCGCTGTTAGACGATTCGCTGACTGAAGGAAATGGAAGTCGATTTCCTTCCTCTCAGAATCTCTAACAGTTCACCAGACTTCTGCCTGATGTTGAGTGAAACGATGATTAATTACAGGGCATCTGGTGGAATAAAGCACTGGGACTGAACTTTATTTCCCGGTGAGAATAAAGTTCGTTTGGAGTTTCTTCCACGCCATGGCGAAGCAATACGACGTGCTGTTACGATTTCTTCTCTTGGGAGATTCAGGTGTGGGGAAGACATGTTTACTGTGCAGGTTCACGGATAACGAGTTCTTCTCGCCGCATATCTCCACAATTGGTAAGCACTGGTTCAACCAAATTAATTTCGTTACCCCCTTTTTGCAGGCAGTATGGCTATTTATATCTGGAGGACGAAAAGTTTGCTTATGATAAATGTGTGTTGATGATGTGTTAAAACTGCACTCATCTGGAATGTTCCATTCTATCGTGCTCGGATCACCACAGGTTAATCGGTTAGATCTCTAGTGGGCGTTGAACCTACAAGCATGATAGTGGTTTTTCCAGCGGTTGCTCAACGTCTGAATCAGTCAGCACAGTACTTAATCCTATTATTAGAGCTCTTCTGTCTTACATGATATTATTTCTACACTAATCCAGTTAAAATGTAATGTGTTGTCATCTGCATCCATCAATGGTAGGTCAATTCCAAACCGTATTCCAAACATTATTTAGTTCCTTCCATAATCCAAGTGTAGGCTACAGATCCTTATAACCAATCAACAAACAGATCTGGATTAGCTGTGAACTAATGGTGATGCATCAGTTAAGATACTGGACTATATGCAGTGGTGCTTGAAAGTTTGTGAACCCTTTAGAATTTTCTATATTTCTGCATAAATATGACCCAAAACGTCATCAGATTTTCACTCAAGTCCTGAAAGTAGATAAAGAGAACCCAGTTAAACAAATGAGACAAAATATTATACTTGGTCATTTATTTATTGAGGAAAATGATCCAATATTACATATTAGTGAATGGCAAAAGTATGTGAACCTTTGCTTTCAGTATCTTGTGTGGACCCCAAATTCTAAAGGGTTCACAAACTTTCAAACAGCTCCATATGGAATATTATCATGAATTGGATCAGAGATCAAGTCCCGGGCACTGCAAACCCACCGTTTTTGGGCCCTTGCCTGGATTGTACCTTGTAAGACTGTATCAATTGTAAATCACTCTAGAAGATTAGGTTGTTTGCTAAATGCAATAAATGTATAATCTGTTGGAAGGTAGATCTACAGGTAAAGGAAACTGTACAATGCTAAACTTCTAAGATGACCATAGCTATATTTGTATACATCCTCAAATTATGATATTGTGTAGGTTTTGGTTAGTTAAATGGGATATAATTTCCATGTGTGGAGAAAGCAGAACACTACCATCTACATCCCAGAAGTTGAATCTGTTCATCTGGACATAGATTTTGGAAGAGACTAAAGAAGTCACTTAGATGAGTGACGAAACGTTTCTCCGACAAAATCTATGTCCAGATGAACAGATTCAACTTCTGGGATTTTCTTACCTGGATCATTGAGCATGCATCAAGACTACCATCTACACAGCATCCATAATGCCATTTATGGAAATTCACAATAATTATAGAAAATACAGTAATTAACTGTTATGAACCTGTGTAGGGGAAGGTCATGGCACTTAAGAGGATGGTATGATTGACCTGATAATTTTGTTTGACTGAAGCCAAAAATGCATTGATAGACAGTATTATGAACAACACTGAAGATTCTGCAAATAAAACAGAGAATTAACAAGTGAATGGGAACCAGTTTATATAGTAATAAGTGAGAGAGAGTATACAAAGGGGGCAAACAAAGGTGTACTACTTACGATAGGACAGGCACATACTTAGGCTCTCCATGTATAGCTTGTTACAGATACAGTCGTATGAAAAAGTTTCGGCACCCCTGATAATTTTCATGATTTTTCTTTATAAATCATTGGTTGTCTAGCTCAGCAATTTCAGGTAAATATATCATATAGCAGATGAACACCGTGATATTTGAGAAGTGAAATTAAGTTTATAGGTTTTACAGAAAGTGTGCAGTAATTATTCAAACTAAATTAGGCAGGTGCATAAATTTGGGCACCCTTGTCATTTGAATACCTTTAGCACTAATTATGAGAACACAAAATTTGTTTTGTAAGCTCATTGACCCTTGATCTACATACACAAGTGAATCCAACTATGAGAAAGTGTTAAGGTGGCCAATTGGAAGTTTTTCTCCTCTTTGTATCTTCTCTGAAGAGTGGCAACATGGGAGCCTCAAAACAACTCTCAAATGGCCTGAAAACAAAGGCTGTTCAACATCATGGTTCAGGGAAGGGAAAAGCTCTCTCAGAGATTTCAGCTGTCAGTTTCCACTGTGAGGAACATAGTGAGGCAATGGAAGACCAGAGGCACAGTTCTAGTTAAGGAACTCCCGAAGTGGCAGACCAAGAAAAATCTCAGATAGGCAGAGGCGAAGGATGGTGAGAACAGTCATAGTCAAGCCACAGACCACCTCCAAAGACATACAACCTCATCTTGCTGCAGATGGTGTCAGTGTTCATCGTTCAACTATACAGCGCACTTTGCACAAGGAGAGGCTGTATGGGAGAGTAATGCAGAAGAAGTCTTTTCTGCAGACACGCCACAAAACAGAGTCACTTGAGGTGTGCTACCAGCACATTTGGACAATCCAGCTTCATTTTGGAATAAAGTGCTGTGTACTGATGAAACTAAAATTGAGTTATTTGGACATAACAAGGAGCGGAAAATGAACACAGCATCCCAAGCCAAACACTTGCTACCCACAGAAAAAAAAGGATCTTGTTAAAGTTGAGGGTCGCATGGATTCCAGTTAATATCTCCAGATTCTTGAGAACAATGTTCAAGAATCAGTGACAAAGTTGCACCGAGGCCAACGACCCCAAACCCTGCTCAAAATCTACTAAGGCATTCATGCAGAGGAACCAGTACAACGTTCTGGAATGGCCATCTCAGTCCCCAGACATGAATATTACTGAAAATGTGGGCTGTCCATGCTCGGAAACCATCAAAACCTGACTGAACTGGAGATGTTTCTAAAGAAGAATGGTCCCAAAGCACCTTCAACCAGAATCCAGACTGGAAGCTGTAGGAAGCGTTTAGCGGCTGTTATTTCTACAAAAGGAGGATCTACTAAATATTGATGTCCATTTTTCTGTTGGGGTGCCCAAATTTTATGCACCTGCCTAATTTTGTTTGAATAATTACTGCACACTTTCTGTAAATCCTATAAACTTAATTGCACCTCTCAAATATCACTGTGTTCATCTGCTATATGATATATTTAACTCAAGTTGCTGATCTGAACAACCAATGATTTATAAACTAAAATCATGAAAATTATCAGGGGTGCCCAAACTTTTTCATATGACTGTAAGCAGTGGAAAGATATCAGACTGAGTTAGAACAGCTTCTAGTTCAAAAGAGAACTAATGACCGGTAAGGTTGACTCACTCACACACTCGCTTGTGGGTTTTTTGTTGTTGTTGTTGTTGTTGTAACAGTTATGTTTATTTGCAGGTTTTTAACAACCCAAAGTTAGTACTTCATTGACAACAAAGTACTCAAAACATCCAGATGCACTCCTGCATTCCTTAGTTCCTTAGTTTAACTAACACAAATTGTATTTGAAGGATGAAGGATGAGCTAATGGGAAAGTGACAAACTGGACTGCAACGTATGGGCTACAGTGAGTAATTGTATACCTAACTGTAAGCATATTTTCCAGGAGTGGATTTCAAAATGAAAACGCTAGAAATCAGTGGAATGAAAGTGCGAGTACAGATATGGTGAGTGCTAGTCATTCTCTCAGCCAAAAACATGAAAAATATACCTGATGTATTATGTGTGAAGTTTGAATTCAGTTCATCAGGACTTGCTGATATATCTATACTCTACAGGGACACAGCTGGACAGGAGAGGTACCAGACTATTACCAGCCAGTATTACAGGCGAGCTATGGTTAGTGTGTGTGTTTTATTTTATTTATTTTTTTAAACCCTACATTTTCCTGGTCATGGTCATATTGTGGAATGTGTTCTGGTTTTAGACCATCTGGTCAGATTAATTCTTTTGCTTGAACAGGGAATCATTCTTGTGTATGACATCAGCAACTTCCCATCTTTTCAACATATAGCAAAGTGGGTTAGTGATGTTGATGAGGTGAGGCTTGTAATAATTTGTAAAAACAATTACAGTGATGCCTTGGTTCTTGTCATTAATGTCTTCTAGTGAACCGAGCAAATTTTTCCCATAACGAATAATGTAAATTGAATTCATCTGTTCCAGACCCTCAAATTCCACTCTGAATAAGGCATTATATGCATTACTGGAGTTGTATTATACAATTGCTCCCTGATTTACGATGGGAATAAGTTTAATGTATCATGAACCAATTATGAACCGAGTTTAATATAGTCTATACTCTATCATAGCGGAGCCTGTGTAATGTAACACTTACATTAACCTACAGATGGCCAAAATCATTAACACAAAGCTTATTTTATAATAAAGTTGAAAAATCTCATGTAAATTAGTGAGTAATGTACTGAAAGTGGAAAAAAAAGCACAACACTTACACTATTGGTGAACTCGGGGCACGAATTTGGGTGCTAAGCTAACTGCAGCCTGTGTTCTGGAGGATTCAGTTCTTGTTTTGTTTTCGGTTGGCTCTTATAACCAACCTTTTAGGACCCATGGAGAGTTATTTGCACTAAGTACTGTAGATATAAAAATAAAGAAAAACACGACAAATCAGCGGAGATCTTCACTGAGCAAGGGCTGTTGTGAATCAGAATCACTGTGTACTGAATCGTGGATCAGGAATCGGGTTTCGGCTGAAACGAGTCGTGCGGCTCAACTCATACAAGTTCAAGCAAGTGCGCCGAGTAAAAGACAGAACGGAAAAAAAAATTTTATAGTCAAAATACATCGAGAAACGAATTTGACGAGTTCTGAGGTAGTCAAGAACCGAGGTACCACTGTATTACACTGTTCTCTAAAACCATGTATCCTTTATTTGCTTAATTTTGTATTCTAACTATGTTAGACTGATAGTCACCTCATCTGTTTTCCCCCTAGTATGCACCACACACAGTGCAGAAGATTCTCGTGGGGAACAAATGTGATGAGGAGCACAGAAGGCAGGTGACTACAGAGCAGGCGGACAAGGTGCCAGTTTCATCTTGCTCTTAAAGTCATGTTGGACTGTTAGTAGGATCTGTGTCCGGGATGGTCTTGTTTTATAGTTCATTATTTTATCAGACCATATCCACTGGGATAAAGTTTCCCTCACAAACATGTGTGATTGAGGAATGTGAATGTGCATTGAGGATGGCATTCTGTTCACTCTGTACAAACACTGACTGGACATAATGTAACACTTAAACCATTTGCATCCTGCAGCTTGCCAAGTCTTATGGAATGGATTTCTTTGAGACAAGTGCCTGTACCAACTACAACATCAGTGAGGTCAGTTGTTGATTGTGCTGATTGTGCAGAAGTTCTTTTAATATGTAAACCCTGGAATTGTTCCACATTTTATATTATGTTGGATCTGAAATGAACTTAATTACAATTATATGTCATGACCCTGCACAGTATAGTCCATAAAACAGCAGCGTGAGGAAACTGTAACTGTAGCTATAATTTGTAGTAGAATTTACACACAAGTGTTCATCCCGCTGCTGTGAAAACATGACTAGTAATTTTGCAGCCATTTGCCAACAGAAGTCCCCTAATTAATTACATAGGGACCATCTGTGTGCAGTTAAAGTATGATATGACTTGAGTATAACTACACCTTGTTGTGGAATGTACCAGAATTTGAGAGCATAGTAATATGCCATGCCTCAGTGGCCTGTCTGAAAGCCCTTGGAATTCTTTCGCCAAAACCTCCAGCCATAGCCTCCATCCAGGAAAAATACATGGTCTCTCCAAAAATAATTATAAAGTATATTTTTGCTGGGTACCAGGACACTGTGGGATCAAAGTAAGGCTGAACAACTAGCTAGAAAAAGAACAAGGATCCCAAACACAGACTACACACAGAAAATTTGAAAGCAAGAATGGGACAAAACAATTGGGACAAAAACAGACCTCCTGGTGCTGTATAAGACACTCCAAAACTAATTTAATAAAAGGACCCCAGTGTTCGACATGCCAAGTAACTTTAACAATAAAACAGTATATATGTACACGCCATATTCCAAACTTTGAACAGTTCACAGAGCAGCATTACATACATTATTAAGAAATTGTAAGGTTATGGCTGTTTATGGCCATGTATCTGCTTAGACAGGGCCATTGATCAAAAGTCAGTGACCAGTTGAGAAAAATAGAAGGCAAGCAATCAGAAGTAACCAAGTGGTTAACAGTTTACAATGAAGTAGCTGAAGAGAACTGGAGCTGAGATGGGAAAGCTGTGCATAGGAGAGCTATTTCCCAGACACAGAACAAAGCTTGACTTTGTGGAAGATTGGCAAGGAGAAAGTCTTTCTTGAGGGGGAAAAAAGCCATTTGAAATCACGTTTGGAATTTGCTGAAGAATACGTATGTAATGAACAGATGTCTGTATTTGGTTGATTAACTTATTTGTTTCACGCACAAAAACAAATCAGTGTCAGTGAAACAGTACAACATGTGGAAAAGTTGAAGGGAGGTGAATTCTTAGGCAAATCATATACAGTGGTAGCTCGGTTCTCGACCACCTCGGAACACATTTTGACAAGAAACATTTGTCTTGGTTATGGTTGTTTATCGGCGCCCAGGCTTAAACTTGTACGAGTCGAGCTGCACAACTAGTTTCAGCCGAAATATGATTCACGATTCAGTACACAGTGATTCAGGATCACAATAGCTGTTGCTTAGAGAAGATCTCCACTATTTTCATTGTGTTTTTTCCGTTATTCTTACATCTACAGTACTGTATTCTTTTTGCAAATAAATCTTCATGGATAATTAAAAGGTTAGTATTGACTGCCAACTGAAAGGAAAACAGGAACTTGATACTCCAGAACACAAGCTGCAATTAGCATTAGGAGCTATGCTAGTGCCCTGACTTCACCAGTACAGTAAGTGGGCTTTTACTTTTGACTTTCAATCCATGACTCACCAAGTTACATGAACGTACTTGTTATTAATTATCATAGGCTGCGCTATTATAACAGTATAGACCGCTCTGCCAAACACTCGTTAAACTGATGGTTTCATGATACATTTAATTTATAATGGACAATACAACTCCAATGCATGTAATGCCTTATACAGTGTGGATTTTCTGCGGGTCTGGAACCCATTAATTCAATTTACATTATTCCTTATGGGAAATATTTGCTCGGTACTCGTCTCATTCGGTTCTCAAAACCGAGGTACCACTGTATATGGTAAAACATTTTTGGACACCTGCTAACTAGATGTTGCATCCAAAGCCATGGGAATTTATATGGAGTTGTTCCCCGTCTTCACTGCTATGATCATTTCTACTTTTCTGGAGACTGTTTCAATTCATCCTAAATTTGCTTGATGAGATTCTGGCAAACTATTTCCTGTAGCACTTTCCTAGCAGGTGCCAAACCGTGTTTTCCAGTCAGACTTTACACCACCTCATCTGCTTCATTGAGCCTGGTGTTCTTGGGGAGCTATGGAAACCCAATCTATTACACTCCTGATAAGCAGCTCTTGTGCTGGCTTTGCACAGCAAGCGAGTGGCACAACTAAAGACAATTTTGAGTTTAATTTCACTGCTTCTTAGTTTACTGAGTATAGCTGGAATGGACAAATCCATGTCTTTAACAATGTATCATTGTAATTTGGCTAATGTCGGGTTAGTATTACACCTTGTCATTCTCAGGCATTCACTAGACTGACGGAACTGGTGCTGCACGCCAACAGGACGGAGCTGGATGGTATGCAACCATCTAATACAGATGACCTCAACATTAATAAAGCAGAGCAGGATGGTGAATACTCCTCCTGCTCGTGTTAGGAAACTGTTGAAGCATGATACTACTTGGCTGCTGCAGATACCTCATACCTGTTTAGTACTCAGATGAGGTTATGGCTACAACTTGCCCTTGTATAAACTTAAGCAAAAATGAAAATCCAACATTGTCTGTGCTCCTATGTATGAAAAAGATGATTCTAATATAACTTTTCCATGTATGAAGTGTATAGTGTAGCATAATGTATAACACTGGCTTGCGCACAATCATGGAAAAAGGCATTGCATGGAAAAGGGGTGTGTGCTGACCTTATTGTGTTTCTTTTTGAAATATTTACAGCCTTATATAGATTGAGTAAATGGTAATTAATAACACAGTTTGCTGTATCTCTCTATGTGTACAGTAATATTAAATGTTCATGTTTACAATTATTACCTGCTCATGATTGATCACACAAGCAACGCTGGACAGTTTATTGTCAGGCCATCTTTATACCATAAAGATATTGTCATGTGTTTTTTATGTGCACTTAGCTCTTTGGTAGATTAGCAGTGATGTTCATTAGCATTCTATGTAACAGAATCAGAGTTTAGGACCAGTTCTGCTGAAGGGGATTAGATTGAGTAGTCATTTATTTTTCATGATGTGAGAACATGGGCAACGACTTGCTAAATGTTTAATGGCTCAGAAGCGGAGTCGAAGCCGGCTTACTAGCAGAAATGTTTAGTTGCTACAAACGTTTAGGGAGCTAAACTATTAGGAATAATTTTTAGGCATGACAGACCGGAGCATTAAGCGAATATAAGAGTTGTTATATGTTATATATTAAAGTTTGACTAGAGTGTACCATTATTTGCTTGTTGAGCTTAGTTCCAGTGTGATATGTGTTATGTTTTACCAGATGTCTGCAACGGTACAGTGGTAATATCAGTATTTTGTGGGCATGTTTGATTAGTCATAGACTGCACTAGCTAAATGTGTGTAAAGGCTATGGAAGGAATTTGAGATGGTCTACCGTTGCCTTTTTCGCCTCATTGATGTATCGCATATCACTTGGGTACTGGCTTTCCTCTTAAGTCATATGACACCCAGCTTTTATAGCTAAAGCCAGGCAACCAAGTGGACCGTTGAGAAGCAGGCACACATCTGGAGGACAGCAAACGTGGATCATGACCTTCATAGCCAAGACGTTTTATGACCTCCGTGCTACCACACTGGAGGGAGAGTTGATTGATTTTAACGTCTTCAGAGGACGAGTGGTGCTAATTGAGAATGTCGCATCACTATGAGGCACGACTACCCGGGACTACAGCCAGCTCAACGAGCTCCAGAGCCGGTACCCACACCGGCTGGTGGTCCTGGCATTCCCTTGCAACCAGTTTGGGTACCAGGTAAGTGGGGCAAGTATGAAAGTATTTTATTTAGATTGATCAGTGGTATACAGCCTGCTCCTAGAGAAGCAGGGCTTAAGATAGTCCTCCTATTTTTATCCTGAGTTTAAATTTGTTGTAAAGGTGTGGTTAAACTCCTGCAGAATTTAGTTCCAGAATTGAAATATTCAGGAAGGTGGATCTTCAGGGTTAGTTCTAAAGCATGCCTGCCTACGAGTTGTATGAACTGTTATTAAAGTCCATCATATGTAGCAAATCTTTTTTATGAATACAACCCCAAATCAGAAAAAGTTGGGACAGTATGGAAAATGCAAATAAAAATTATGTAGAGTGTTCCTGACATTTCCTTTGACTTTTATGTCGTTGCAGATAGTATGAACCCTGATATATTTCTTTTTTAGATTACTTTCTGGTCAACTTAATTTCATTTGTTAATAATCCTCCATTCCTGCATTTCAGGCCTGCAACACATTCCAAAAAGAGTTAGGACAGGGATAATTTAGGACTAGTAATGAGGTAAAAAAAAAATGGTCTGATGTCTACAGGTGATTATAATCATGATTTGGTACAAAAGTAGCATCCATGAAAGACTGAGTCTTTGAGTAGCAGAAATGGGCAGAGCTCAGTTTGTCAACAAATGTGTAAGAAAACTATTGAAATGTTTAAAAACAATGTTCCTAAAAGAAAGACTGGAAGGGATTTATATATTTCAATCCTAACTTTTTTTTTTATGGTGTGGCTTGTTTTACATTGTCTTGTTAATAAATGCATGGGCGTCCCTGGAAAGACACCTTGAAGACAACTTATGTTGCTCTAAAATATCAGTGCACTTTTCTGTATTAATGTGTCCTTCACAGAAATGTAAATGACCTTTTCCAAGGGCACTGACACAACCCCATGACAGAGCCTGACTTTTGAACTTGTTGCTGATAACAGTCTGGGTGGTCTTATTCAGTCTGGAGCGCATGGCTTCCATTTCTTCCAAAAAAGATCTGGAATACTGATTGGTCTGACCACAATACACAATACACACTGTGTGATGGCCCATCCCAGATGCCTCCAAGCCAAGAGAAGTTGACGCCACTTCTGAACATGGTTAACATAAGATTTCTTTGTTGCACAGAAATGTTTTAAGTGGTATTTGTGAATGTAACTCATATTGTAGTGCTTGATAAAGGTTTGATAATCCCTTGCACATCTGGTTCTATCAGCTATTGGTGAATAATGGTTTTTGATGCAGTGCCGAATGAGGGATCGGAGATGACGCCTCTTCAGTTTAGGCTTGTGTCTTTGGCCTTTACTCACTGAAATTCCTCCAGATTACTTTAATGGTTTAATGATATTATGCACTGTAGAGGGGGACATAAACAGTGTTAATCAGTATTAAAACAGTAAATAAATTTCTTACATGTTTGTTGATAAACTGCAGATCCTCTGCCCATCTTTGCTACTCATGGATGCTACTTTTGTACCAAATCATGATTATAATCACCTGTTGACATATATATATATATATATATAAGAATAATATCTTGTGTTCATAGTGACTGCAATGAAGTAAATGTCAAAGGAAATGTAAGGAACACTGCATATACTTTTTGTTTGCATTTTCCATACCGTCCCATCTTTTTCTAATTTGGGGTTGTAGCTGCGTTGGTTGGTGCAGTGGTCTACTAAGCTAGCCCCCACTGCAGTGACCCAGGTTTAAGTCCAGTTGGTGTCTTCGGGCTGGATCAGGTGTTTCAAAGTCTGAGGGAGAAGAGGGGGGATTACCTTCAACAGCGAACCCTACCAGACCCTGCTATGAACTGGAGTTCCATTCAGGGTACAGGCCCACCTGTGGTGTGAATTCCAAAGATGTCTTCTTGACAAAGTACGTCCTGGTGCTATCACTTCCCCAGGTAAACAGTGCAGGTGTATCTGACTGTCCACGTGATGGAAAAGAAAACAGGATTCGTCACACCAGATATAACCATTGTAAGTGATGACGGTGGACAGGAGATTGGTGAACAGTCTGACCGATCTGAGACTAGGCAGTCTCGTAGTCATCAAGTTCTGCTGCACTGTTTCGTGACACATTCCTCTTGTAACACAACCACTCCTGATTGGAAGCAGCCCACATACCTTGTTGTTTTGGAGATGCTCTGACCAAGATGTCTGGCCGTATTAATGAGGTTACAAAATGTGCTTGCACAATACACCTGCTACTAAGGAGGTTAACAAAACCACACGTTTAATTCGTAATTACACTGAACTAGAAGGCTGTTTATGTGACACTACATGTCTGTTGCAGTAACATTTCTGTTAGCATTTTGTGCTAAAACTGTTTTTCTCCTCCAGGAAAACTGCACAAACGCAGAGATCCTAAACTCCTTGAAGCATGTACGACCAGGTGCAGGGTACGCGCCTGCCTTCACCATTTTCGAGAAGTGTGACGTAAATGGGGTTAACACTCATCCCATTTTCGCGTATCTGAAAGACAAACTTCCATATCCAGACGATGATGCAGTCTCATTTATGCAAGACCCCAAGTTCTTAGTGTGGAGTCCTATCAGTCGGACTGATATATCATGGAATTTTGAGAAGTTTCTTATCGGCCCAGAGGGTGAACCATTCAAGAGATACAGCAAAAACTTCCAAACCATCGGTATTGAACCCGACATCCAGAGGTTACTGAGGCTGACCAAGAACTAATCAAAATATGCATCTGATCGAAACGTAGCCTGAGAAAGTATTTAATCTGAATATGGGCACTATTGTGTCTTCCTGTACCTTCTTTTATTTCATTTAATGATGGTGATACTCTAAACTATTTTAGGGAGTTATCAACTGAGAATCTATGAATATAAAATATGTGTAAAGGATGATGACAGAATTGTGCTCAAAGGATAATACTTTATTAAAAATAAAAACCACTAAGCATTGTTTGTGGTGAGACATTGCATTTTGGTAACATGTGATGACTTGGTGCTCAGGCTCTTGACTCTTTATTTCCTATATGTCAAAATGGTTCATTATTTATTCATTTAATAACCGTTGTTGCTTATTTGCCACCTGTCCAAATGGCAATGACAGAAGAACTAGTTGAATTATTAAATGTTAATACAAAAACCCCTCTTAATAGCTAATGATTGTTCTGGGGTGGTAACGTAGCTCAATTTAAGAGGATTACCTTAGTTAGCTTAGTAAGGTAATTATGCTAACTTCCCTGTTCATTACTGTATTAGCAGATTACATTTTACATTTACATTTACAGCATTTAGCCGACGCCCTTATCCAGAGCGACTTACAATTGATACAATCTTACAATCCAATCCAATGCAATTGTTGGGTTAAGGGCCTTGCTCAAGGACCCAACAGTGGCAGCTTGGCAGAGGTGGGATTTGAACCCTGGACCTTCTGGTCCATAGTCCAGTAAATTACCCGCTAGGCCACCCACAGTCCCTCAAGCAGATAACTCAGGAGGGAGAAAACTGAGAGGTAATAAATTGCAACAAAGTTGTTTCATCTTGAGAAAATGTAAGTACGTTGCTTCATGTTAGATTGCAGAACTTAAAAGGGATTAAACTGTCTAAGGGCAAAATATTAACATTGTAGCTGCAGCCAGAAACACTTTACGAGAATTGCCGTCAGGATTTGTTTGCCATGCAGCAGACAAAGGCGTAGACGTTAATGATATACCTCAGTTACAGACATTTGCAGCATTTAGTGGCAATTACAGACAAATTATGTAGTATTTAGGGTCGTTTACATTTTTTAAGTCTGAGTATTGGACTATGCAACTCCTAAGCAATGTTACACAACATGGATGAAACATTTCCGGTGTTTGAAAATGTGGATTACATATAATTTATAGAAATACAAACGATTTCTTGTGCAATTTAAATATACAGCTATTTAACATGTGCACATGTAGCAGAAAATTTATGCTGTTGCATTATCAATAAATAAGGCGCATCAGAGAGCTGTCAGTGCTCCCAAAACAACTCCAAAAACTGCCAAAAAGTAAGTACAACCATGAATTCCATTGTGCTGTCCAAGCACGCCTTTTGAAACCACAAAAAAGTAGCATTGTAATTATGTTAGTGTGCTTGGGCCCAGAATGTTAATGGTTATGTGCAATGTGAGCAACGGGAATAGTGATAACATTAGGCAAAAATATTTTTTATAACCCACTTTCTCCGATAGGTGGCGAAATTGCTGCAGATTTACAGCCTGGTCTCTGACAAAAACGGATTCTGATTTTGAGGTATGGACAAATAGTCCATATTTAATGTTATTTAATTTACAGTCATTACAAAGTGGCGGCATGAAGTGAAGCCGGTCAGACTGGTAGGTTTGCTTATCATCTTCAGACCAATTGGTTTTTACAAAATACGCAAGCAAGGCTGTACTTGTACTGAAGCTTAATTTGCTACGTATACGTAGTCAGTTCATATGCTCAGACTTGGTAATTATTTGTCCATAAACTTTTTTTTTTTAGTTTGTCCTCAGGCACAGTTCCACCTGGTACGCAGAAACGATGCACTGAATCAGATTTTTGGTGTCTGCGATCTGTCCAGTACAAGATATCACATGATTGGGATTATTTTACCTATCTCTGTGATTCACATTCCATCTGTCATGCCTCTCTTTCCACTTCCTTCTTTGTTCAATTTTTGTCTGCCTGTATTTCATGCTTTCTTGAAATGTTAGGCCATAATATAGCTGACTGGGAGCCATAATATCTTTTTATTATGTCTTACTTTCTGACATCAAAGAGCAATACTGATAAGAACTAACTTTTCTCTGGAGTTCATTTATCTTTTAAAATCTTCCCATTCCTTGTCCAGCATACTATGTATAATTTTAAAACAGGTTAACACGATTATTAACCATCAAAGTTTATTACATGAGAATATCATATCCTTTGTAGTCCATTTGTGGTAAATTCATAAACAGCGGCTTGTTTTTCTAGACAGACTTAAATTGCTGGAAATGAGTTTTTATTTGTTCGTTTTTAACCACATAACTAATATCACTCGCTCACTTTCCATACCCAGTTAATCCAATTCAGGGTCCGGGGGAGGAGCCAGACCTAAGTTTCAGGTCAGAGCTTAAGAAGGGAACGAAGCCTGGATAGGGCTCCAGTCCATTGCGGAGTACATACATATACGCTCACCCACTCACCCACACTGGGACAGTTAGAGACACCACTTGACCTTATGCATGTCTTTAGAACATGGGATGAAACTGGAGTAAACTGAGAAAACCCACACAGGCAGGAGGAGCAGCCAGACTGGGACTCTAACCCAGGTATCAGGAGCTGTGAACTTCTGCACCATGACGCTGTCCCACATAACTTGTATGTAGAGTCTTATACAAGGATTGAACACTTTTGGGTCAAGGTGTTGATTTTCTAAATGAAAAGAAGTTCATACAGCCTCCACATACTTCAGTATGGTATAGTTCTACACATTTTACTACACAATTACTGGTCAGATATGAAAAAGCAAAACACTCAAATTCCTACGAATGACCTGCGGTAAAGTTTGGTTGGTACAGGAGCAGTGGTGCACTGGTCAAACATGATCTACATGCAAAATTTGTCAGAACACCTTCACAAAAGTCTCATGACAAAAGTCAGCACCTGAAGCATGCAACATAACTCTTTCATAAGCCAATCTGGAAACCAAGTGTTGTGGCCTGAGGAAGCGAAGGTTAAACTCTTTGGTTACAATGAACAAAGGAATGTTTGGGTAAGACAGGAGAAGCATTTCAACAAAGGAATGACTTGCCAGCTGTTGAGCATGAGCGTAGTTCTATTATACTTTGAGTCTGTGGTAGCCAGTGGCACTGAAAGCTTTGTGGATTTAGAGGACACAAAATAAAATGGGATATGATAAAACAATCAGCCTCTGGACTTTAAAGGTAAGTGAGTTAGTGATGTAACTAAGACTATTGTACATTTGCCTATAATAATAATTTGCTCCTAACATATACAACATCTAAGATCACATAGAGTGTGTTAGTTGAAATCAGCAATTCTTATTAGTGTAATCAAATACAGAACTTGTTGAGTAAGAAGTCTATGTACATGTACTTGATATATAGTGGAATGGATTTTCCAATATATGTGGTAAAGTTTGGTTTAGAGAGATCTGCATGTGTAAGAACTGATTGGCAGGAACTCCGGAACTCTGGTCCTGCTTACTCTGTGAACAAAAACTCAATCTGAAACCAGCAATGACTCCACAGTGAGATACAGTATAATTCATTAAGGTTTCTGGGTGGTGTTTGGATGTGTAACTACTGGCTGTACCTGCTGCTTTTGAGCACAGTTAGACATGTGGTGACTATGGCTTCTGTTACTCAGTTGTTTGTCAGAGCTGTGTGTCTTTTGGGGATTTGGATTCAGTCGATTTGATGAATCAGTTTAGAGCAACTAACATTAAAGCAAATAACATTTGTGATGAAACTGAAGAGAAAACATAACTGATTCACTCATCACAAAATATTGAGTAATACCAATGTGGTTTCTGAGCAATACCACAGACTAGTAGTAGCCAGTTGCGGGTGTAAGCTGGTTTCTGCAAGCCAGTACTGTTTTATTTCAGATGGGTGGAAAATAATTGTGATGGTTGGGTGTGCTTACTACTTGGGAGGAATGAAAACCTGCCACCACTCTGATCCTTTAAGGATAATGTTAAAGACACCAAGTGTGAGTGTGCCATTTATTTTTCATATTCTTTTTGTCTGCGAGTTTCCAGTCTCACATGATGTGAAACTAAAGCATCTAATATTTAATTGGTGTTCAACAGACATTTACATTTTGTAATTTAGCAGACATTCTTAGCCATACAGTGTACAATACAAGCAAATGTGTGCCAAAGGCCCAACAATGGCAGCTTGGCAGAGCTGGGACCTTCTGATCCATAGGCTAGTAGCCAAACTTCCAGTACCTAATGATGTTCTGCTTTTAGATTTAATGGGATTGGTTGATTAGGTGTGGTTCCAGTTTGGGTTTTCCTCTACTTCAATTATACTTAATGCAGTCTCGTATGATGCAAAACCAGGCAACTTGATAAATCTGACTGTGACAGGTAAGTATGAGTAGTAGAACACACACTACATCATCTAGTGTGGGGATACCAGTCACCAACAGAATTCTGTTTCTCAACAGAACATTGTTTCAAAGCAGCTTTACAAATATCCAGGTCTACAACCCAAGTGAGCAAGCCATTGACAGTGGCAAGGAAAAACCTTCAGAGCTCTAAAACCTATAAAAGGACCCAACCTCCTTGCATGGTCTAGATTTTTTTCCCGTTCCAAGTTTTAACTTTGCTTTTCTTGGTCACATTAGCACTGTAGCCTCACAGCTCAACAGACTGGAGTTCAATTCCTGTCCTTGCTGCTGATTTGTGTCATATCTGCATGTTCTCCCCATGTCTGCCCATGTTTCTTCCCTCATTCCACATGTTAGGCCAGTTGGCATCTCTTAAGTGGACCAGACTGATTGAGCAAGTGAATGTGTTTGCTGGGGAACTGGCACTCTGTCCAGGGGAGGTTCTTGCCTTGAGTCTTGTGCCTCACTGCAACCTCTCTGTAGCCCTGAATTTTATTTAGTCTGTATGGGAAGTGTGAGTTTTCCTGGGTAGGGTTGTGGCAGGTGGGGAGCAGGGGGTTGGGGGTTGTCCAAGTAAGTGTTCTCTGTATGGGATGATCACTAACACAGGGGGATGATAGCATGACTGGCATCACCTCCCCCATACAGAGCCAATTGTGCTTAAATGTGACACCTAACCAGGCTAGACGGCACATCTGGGACAGATTCCCATGGTGGTATCAGCACTCACGTTTGATAACTGCTTAATCTAGTTCTGGCTTGCACAAGGTTTGAGTGGCAGCACAGGGCGTAAGGCATGAACCAAGCCTATGCAGGGCGTGTGGGGCCAGACCCTTATTGGCAGCAGTAAGGAATTGGAACTAATCAACCCACTCACATTTCAATCGCAAACTTTTGAGACTCCAGTTCACAAAATGCTTGTGTGGGAGGCACCTAGTTCTATGGAGCTGTGAGACGCCAAAGAAATTGAATCGCTGGTCAGATCCAGGCTGCGGTGTAGTACCGTTCTCGGCGCACTTCTCGCGAGACTCCAGCAGGGGGAGGATAGGGCATAGCGCGGTGATCTCATTGCTTCAGTAACTGAATGGTGCAGCTGAGCTTAGTCGCAACTTTTCAAGCAAACTTTTACCACGTACTCTCGTGGACAGAAGAGGATTACAGAATCTCTCTGTGGATCTAGAGGATCTCTGGTGGATGGATTTTTAGAGCACGCCAGCGTGTTCCTCTGTGGAGAAGCAGAACGGATCAGAGGGGAAATGCTGCTTAGTATTGTGCTCATGCAGGGCAGCTGTTGTTGAGGGAGTGCGAAGGAAAGGTAAGTAAGAGCAGTTCACGCTGATGATGCGTCTCATTTTTCTTTCTTCTTCCAAAATTACATTCACCCTCTCGGTGTTGATGTGCGTTCATTTGGTTAACGCTTTGAGATGGCACCAGCTGTGTCATTTCAGTCAGATCCTGTGTGTGTTGCTGAGTTACAATGCGGTAGCAATCCTGAAAGCAGAACTGTGGCAGACAAGACTAGAAAACACCAGACTACCACGTACCAGATAGTCGTTGTTCACAGTGATTAAGTCGGTTTGGTCTAAGGGACACTGGATTAAGGTGTTCCTATTGGGCCCACGTTCTCCTGAAGAACAATCACAGTGTGCAAAGTGCTCCTCTGTGTATTTACCTATTGTGCTGTGGTCTACAATGCGACGGTGTCAATTAGTACCCTAACATTCATTGTATTACAGTACTTGTATTGCTAGTGATGGGATCACTAGTGAGGGTGGGCGATAATGCAGTAGTATGATAATTCACGATATATGTATCACGGTATTTTGCTTACCGTTCTTTTAATAAAACTTGGCCATATGCAGCGATATTTTCTCACCCACCAAACAACTGCATGGCACATTACTTAAAGACATGCTAGTTAAACAACCTGTGTCAGGTTTCAGACTTTCGAGTTGGTTAACAAGTTGGTTTTAAACGTTCATTTTTTCAGTTTTTGTAGGCTATAGGAAACTTTGGTTTCCTTCGTTTTTGTAGTTGTTAATTTTTGACCCTTAGAATGTGAATTTCCCCCCAAAAAACCCACTTCTTAAACAGACATCTGTAAAAGAAAGTGGAAGGACAATACCGCCAGGGTGTGGGGCGAATACGACACTTGTTTGTGACCGATCCTGGTGGGGAGTGTGAAGGTTACCTTTTCCATTTATTCACTTAGCACACATTTGTGCACAGAGCAGCTTACAGCTTATGCAGTCTTACAATCCAAGGGCCTTGCTCAATAACCCAACTCTTAGTTTGACAGAGGTGGGATTTGAACCCTGAATCTACAGTCCAGTCCCACACAGTCTGGTACTGTAACCATTTTCCACCACTGTCTTGCAGTTTATTTCTTACAGGGTTCAGGCTGAGCTCCAGTGTAGGATTAATGAATAGCAAAGTTTGTCAGAGTTTACTGACCAACTAAATAAACAAATAGTCACTGATCACTTTATTAGGTACGCATCCTTGTTTCTACGCTCATTGTACATTTGATCAGTTCCACTTGCCATATGGAAGTACTTTTGTAGTTCTAAAATTACAGACTGTTTCTCTCCATACTTTTAGTCCCCTTTACTCTGTTCTCTAACAGTCAGGACCCTCAAAGGATCACCACAGATCAGGTACTATTTGGGTGGTGGATCATTCTCAGCACTGCAGTGATGCTGATGGTGTGTTAGTGTGTGATTTGCTGGTACGATTGGATCAGGCACAGCAGTGCTGCTGGAGTTTGCAAACACTGTACATGCTGTCGGACTTGTACAATATTGTGCCACCTTATAGATGTCTGAGTCTGAAGCTCATCTGCTGCTGCAGTTTGACTCCTGCAGCGCTGCTGTGTCCGATCCCCTCTACCAGCAAAATGCACACTAACACACCACCACATAAGTGCCACGTGGACATGGGGAGGACATTCAAACTCCACACAGTTTGAGGTTGGGATTGAAATGGGAATCTCTGGAGTTGTGAGGCGTTTATGTAGAAAGTCGGGATTTTTACATTAGCGAATTACAGCATGTTATCATTGGTGTCGTATGAATAGGAGACTAAGCCTCTATTTGGGGATTTTACAAATGACTCAGTTGTCTCTCCGTTCTGAAATAGGCTTAGAACAGTGGTGAATTGATGATTTGGTGAATTAGCACTTTGGTAATCTCTCTCTTCATAGTCTGTATTAGGGATGGACCTAATGTGACTTGGATGCTATCCCATCTGCTTACAACAGTAGTTACAGCTCAGTCAAGTATTCTGAAGTCAAGCAATGCTATGTACTTTCTCTTAGATAAGTTTCAGGTCCTAAAGATGTTATGTAAATACATGGACTATATACATCAATGTCCTGTGTTTATTAGCACATTATATTTATTAGGTGTTTTTAGAGAGCCAGTGTCTCCACAAAATAAACTTAGCATATCCATCTATAATCTGGCCTTAAGCAATATATCAAATCAAGAAATATTTGAAAGTGTGTTTTTAACGTAACCCAACACACATTTTTCTGATACCTGGTTCCATTCCGAATGTGTACAGATTTCTGCTTTAATTTCTGGATGATAATGAAACGTATAATGCTGTTAGTTGCACATCAGCCATGCTTTGATAATTAATTGTTGTAATCTTATCTATCAGATGTAACTAGGGAAGGATAATGTTTCCTTTAAATGAGCAGTGGGGCTCTAAATATCAAGTCAAATTTAATTGTATACCACTTTTCACAATGGATTATTGTCTCAAAGCAGTTTTATAACAATCCAGAGCCCTTATTAAGCAAGCCTATGGCCATAGTGGCAAGGAAAAGTTCCCTTAGCATATTGAGGAAGAAACCTTGGGGCAACCAAGTCTCGGAGGGACCCAACCTTTTTGAGGAGCCTACGTCTTGTATGTAGTAATTAAAATTAGTTACCTAATAAGAAATTTATAGCAGTAGTTTAAATACACAAGCTAAATATAAAAATACAATAGAGAGCATATTTGAAGAAAATCTAATGAATAAAATATGATAATACATAAACTGAAATAAAAGATAACAATTTGAAGAGTATAAGAAAAATGAGAATATAAAACTATAGAATATAACACACACCATGGTATGTATAATGAATTTAATAAAATAAAGAATAGTGAGTATCTGCTATATTTAGTCCAGTACACAGAGTCACTGTAGATTTTTGTGTGACAAATAACATGTCTCATGTCTGGTTTGCTGAGGTGTTGCTGACAAAGCACCAGCAAAACAATGGGGATGTATTATAGTAATTACAGCATATTAGTCAGCATTTACTGAAAAAACTGTGATGATTAAAAAAAGAGTTGGACATTATATTCATTTTCATTCAGTTCTGGGTTGCAGCGAACCAGTGCCTAACTGGCAGCCAAGGGCTCAACATGGGAACCCACCATAGACAAGTTGTAGGTCCATCACAGAGCACATGTGCACACACTCACTCACACCGGGACAATTTAGAGAAGCCAATTAACCTAACACATGTCTTTTGAATGTGTGAGGAAACCAGAGTACCTGTTGGAAACCCACCTGGACATGGGGAGAACATGCAAAGTCCACATGGGCAGAGTGCAGACATGGTATTGAACTGGGGATATCTGGAGCTGTGCGGTGACCATGCACTGCCCCACCATAGGGGTGGGTATTGGAAAGGACTTCAAGATATGATACGCATCACGGTACATGGGTCACGATATGATGCGTATTGCAATATACTGTGATATTCCACATAGTTCCCTGAAAATATCGTAACAGCTGAAATACAAGTTACGTGTACAATCTGTGTCATCTTAATTCCTCACATCACAGTGATAATTCAGTGGGCAAGTTGAGTCAAGACACTGTACTGTGACATCTACAGGAGTGAAGATTATAGTTACACCACCGTGTGGTTTATAAAAAAAAGAAATCGATATTTTGAGATAAATTGATGTGGTATATCACAATAATATGTTAATATATAGATTTTTTTAAATCACAGCCCTACCCCACCATGTTGTCCATGGGCAATATAACAAAATAATATCATTATTTAACATCATGAAGCTACAAGCAGCTTGGTAGAAAATGGTTTTGAATGTACCCTTTTTGGCATCTCATATGAAGGTATTTTATATATTTTTAAAGCAAATCCTTGCTCTGTTTTGCAGGTATATGTTAATGTAATGACACAATAGCGGAACCAGAAAAATTGTGTTAAAAACCATCTCTGCTGCCAATTTTAAGAACTGTTAATGGACATGCCTCTTTGTACATACATTACAGGATTCCTGATCATTTGTTTAATGTAAGGAGAGACAGTTCTTGGAGCACTGTACTGAACACTGTGCCCTTATGTTACTGCTTACACCGAATAACAGTTGATTATAACATAACTAACGCTGTTAACATATTGGACATATCGAAGTCATATAGTCATACTTCTCAGAACTCGGCAGTCAGTTACTAATGAAAAAGTATGATGCGGTTCCACACTACATGAACAGTTTTCATATTCTTCTAGGTAGCTCTCTTCAGTCTGTCCTTGTTGCTGTGGTTAGTGTGGTCTCTATCTCCAGCAGCAGTTCAGACATGTTATCATATGTGATAACCTTAATTACTGTTTATTTGCAAATTACATGGCTGCTGGTTTCTTGAACAAAGTTTCTGTTGTAAGTATGCTAGAGGTACTTGCACATGCACAATGTGGAAAAAAGTATTGGGACATCTACAGGATTCCCGGTGTTAATTTCCCATACGGTATGCATTTTTCATGTACCTCCATACCGGTGTATAACAGAAACAGCAGCTCTAGCAAATAGGCAGCAAGTTATATAATTTCTTTCACCGCTAGCCCACTGCAAGCGCTGCTGAGCTCTGAGTAGAACTACATCGCCGAACAGCATACTGGATAAAGCTCGCTATCCAGACATAAAATACACCACAATCTATTCTGTTAACAGCTGGGAGAGGCTCCATCAGATTAAAGAACAAAATACAGAGTTTATTATAAAGCAAGTGAGATTGGCCATGTGAAAGAAGAACCACATTATGAACGCAGTAACTCTGGAGATAGGTTCAGAGCAATGATTAACCCACTGAATTGAGGCATGTCTTACCGGAGTGAAATACTTCAGCCAACAAAACACGTTTTTTTTTGTTTTTTTTTTTTAAACACGCTGCAGATTGCACAATAAAATATGTTACCATTTCTCAGCTGTTTCATGCACTCTGATTTGTGTGATTTTGTGAGGCGAAGTGAACCCTGTAGTAGTCAAAGCCTTCATTATATACATGTATGTAACGGATTCGGCCGGATTTAGCATGATCGGCTTCCACCATTGATGAAGCATTCAGTCTGATATATCCGATTCTGTTCTGGTCACCCACACATGAACAGCACAGTGCTTTTATTAACTTTAATTCATAATTCAGTTCAGGTGTGTAAAGTTTGAGGTTTTTTTTTTTTAAGAGACATGTTTAAGGATTTGTTTGCTGCTGAGAAGGAAGGGTTATAGGTTTTGGTTGTGTTTTGAGTGCTATTTAGCTAGCCAACTAGATAGTCTCCCTAAATGCTGCATTACTGATGAAGGACTAGGGACACTAATAAGGAGTTAGTGATTCATTTTGAACACAACCATGTCTCCGGCATGGAAAAGCCGTGAAGGAAGAACTTAGAAAATGATCGGAATAACGGATGTAATGAGACGTTTAAAACAGCATCACCCTGTTGAATATGTAGAGTTTGACAAATCAAACAAAGTCAAAGAGACTAAAGGTAATTAGAGGCTATACGGTCGTCCAAAACGTCTTGGTTTTCTGAAGTTTCCTTTACTGGACCTAAGGGGCCTAGACCACCCCCTGAAAAACAACACCATAGCGTTATCCATCTTACACCAAACCTTACAGTTGGCACAATGCAGTCAGACAGGTAGCGTTCTCCTGACATTCGCCAAACTCAAACTCATCCACCAGACTGCTAGATGGAGAAGCGTGATTCGGCATGCCACAAAACACGTTTGCGGTCCATTGGTGGTGTGATTTACACCACTGCATTCAACTCTTGGAATTGTGCTTGGCAATGTAAGACTTGCTTGCAGCTCCTCTGAGTTTTTGTGCTTTTGTGCTGAGGTTTGGAACTTTGTAGTTATTGAGTCAGAAGAGCGCTGGCGACTTTTATGCACTGTGTGCTTCAGTACTCGGTGACCCCTCTCTGTAACTTTACATGCCCGAGTTGTTGAGGTTCCTAACTTTTTAGCATTATCACTCACAGTTGATCATGGAATAAGTAGGATGAAAGAATTTTTACAAACTGACTTGTTTCAGCAGTGGCATTTTTACACAGCTCCAGGCTCGAAATTCAGTGAGCCCTGTAGAACGACCCTTTCTTTCACAAATATGTGTAAAGGCAGACTGCATGGCTAGGTGCTTGATTTTTTTTACACTTGTGGCAATGAAACTGAATAAAACGTCTAAATTCAGTGATTCAGAGGTGTGTCCCACTACTTTTGTCCATATAGCTTACATTTTTCAATTTCCCTTTTTTTGTTTTTGTGGTATAGTAATTCTCTTCATATCTGGTTGTGAGAAATGTGTGGCTTGTTAAGCTTTAGATTGGCTAAGTAACTAGACTTTGTACTAACAATAGACTTATTTTTGGTGTCATTACATTAGTATCCTGATTCTGCAGTGTGGAACAGTTCCAGTTACCTGCCCTGAGCTTAAGAATTCTTAGTTATTCATTTGTCCACGTCTATACAAGGGACTTAAAATAAGGCACAATCCAAATAGTTGTGGCTTTATGGTTTCATGTGTAACCAGTAGCTCCAAGTTCTGGCAATAGAACCATAAATGGTTATCAGTTCTAACTTGAAAATAAAGTTGTTGACATTGCTTGGGGCTTACCAGAGCACTTAATTGGTTTCATGGCATATATGATGCAAAAGGGTTTTGTTTAAGGAAACCATGCATGAGTTCGTTAGCCTACAAAGAAAACATGACCTTTTTACCTCAAGTTTGCTGAGTGCTCATGTGTAAAGTAGGTTTTTTGTGGAGTCACAGAGATCAGATAGTTGTCACACTGTTGATGTTTTCAGAATACAGTTTTATATGCATTACGTTCTACAGTGCGTTTGGGTCTTGAGGCCTTTTCATTTTTTTTGCATTTTGTTATGTTTCCCCCCCTATCAAGCTGCACTCAATACCTGATGATGACAACATAAAATTTTATTAAAAAGGACAACCTAATGCATATCAGAGTAGTGAGGAGGAAAGAACCTGTATAGCCCAGAGACAGGACTGTGTGGAGGCACAGATTTGGAGAAGACTACAAAAATGTCTGCTGCACTACTGCACAGTGGCCTCCATAATTTTTAAATGGAAGAAGTCTGGAGCAACCACGACTAGTTCTAGAGCTGGCTGCCCCACCAAACTCCATAATGGTTGAAGGGCCTTGGTTAGAGAGGTGCCATAGAACCCAATGGTCACTCTGGCTGAGCTCCAAGATCCTGTGTGCAAATGGGGAAAAATGTCCAGAAGGTCAACCATCACTGCAGCACTCCACCAATCTGGGCTTTATGGCAGAGTGGCCAGACAGAAACCTCTCCTCAGTAAAAGAGCTAGTGTTATTATCCAGTAGACTTAATGGAATGGACAGACATGAACCTTGTTTCTAAACCATCCAGATTTATTTTGTGATCTGCAACAATGGTGCATGGCTGTGGAGGTAGATGTGTTCTGTTTTATTGTAATGCCTTGATAATTCCATTTTCTGAAATGGCTATGTAGCAGCTCTCAGCCAGCATCAAACAGCAAACATTAGAATCAGCATCAAACCCCAGTTTTAATTCTGTTGTTATGAGAGAACACATCTCTGGATTTCGTGTCATATTACACCGTATCACAGCTAAAGTGTTGTCCTCCGAGGTCTTAAGTCAGCACTGAGCAATGAACAGATTACAGCTAGGAATTGTTCCCATGCATGGAGCATGACTTGCATTTTAGCACTTTCAGCTCATTCCTAGTGGAGGCACCTGCCTTGCATGCTAATTACACTTCCTGCTTACTCTGAGCAGTTTCAGGATAGGACCTAACATCTGCTTGCTTGCTATGCATGCAAGGAAACTCCTTGGTTCCACTGTTTCTCACAGAACTGTTTTAAAATATTTCACATCTGCTGTATATTCTGTGTTATTAAGATTATGATTAACTGTAGACAGAAAATGTGGTGTTCTACACTCTCTTGTGTCACATTGGAAAGCCTAAATAGAGCTGTTGGGTTGCATGTGGTGTGAGCTTTATGGACTCATTTGTTACACGATTATGTCACAAGCCCTGGTTCAGAGGAAGGGGCCGCTGTTATTACTGATATGGACCATTTTATTAGTGTTATGAAACGAAGGTTACACACAAGGGGGTTAATATGGTGCAGTTCCCTGTTATCCATAGTGTTGGGGTAGGTAAAAAAAAAAAAGGTAATCCATTACAAATGAATAATTACTTCTTTCAAGATATAATGGGAAGTACTGTACTCAATGGGGAGTACTTCGAAAAGTAACCCTATTATTCATTGCTTTATGTCCAAGTTATTCTCTAAACCAATATTAATGTGTACCAGTTTACATAATATACAAGTATAACAGCCAGTAGTCCTATAAATGCATTTCTTTAGGGAAAAAGCACTTGCACAGGATGTGGTAGCCTAGGACTGTGGTAGCCTAGTGGGTAAGGTACTGGACTATGGACCAGAAGGTCCAGGGTTCAAATCCCACCTCTGCCAAGCTGCCACTGTTGGGTCCTTGAGCAAGACCCTTAACCCACAATTGCTTGGATTGTAAGACTGTATCAGTTGTAAGTCGCTCTGGATAAGGGCGTCTGCTAAATGTAATAATTGTAAATGTAAATGAGTGTTTTCAAACACAAACATGTTTAGAAGCTGTTGGTTTAAATACAGCGCTTATTGAAAACTACCATACCCCATTATGTCACATTACCATGAAATGAAATGGATAATGTTTAACGTTTTCCAACTGTATTTACACGTCTTAAACTCATAATCAAAATGAAAATAACACTTTCCGATAAATTAGTATATTTCAATCAGTAAAATACCTGCTTTGTGTAACTAATCAGCTGTTTAGAGTAACCATTGTAAACTTGCCTAAATCCAATAGAAAAATCTGTGGATGGGCTTGAAGAGAGCAGTGAATTGCAGGTCACCATGAAATTTGAATGAACTCGAACAATTTTGCAAAGAAGAATGGGGAAATATTCTCCAATCTTGGTGTCCAAAGCTGGTAGGGACGTATCCAAACAGATTGATGGCTGCAGTTAAATCAAATGGTTGCTAAACAAAGTCCTAAATCGGGGCCTGGTTATTTTTCATGTCTTGATCATGTTGTAAGGCAAAATGTCTGAATAAAGTGGGGGAAAAATATGTTCTTTTTGTGAGTTTTGATTTCAAGCTGTAAGATGAAGCAGTGACCATTTCAAAGGGGTATGAAGATTTCCTATAGGCACTGTATATCAAAGCTTTAGAATTATGTGGACATGCACTAAACTGCCAGTAAATAGCTAAGTAAGTTTCTTGTAAAAACTTTGAGAATTATTTTCTTTTATAATTTAGCATTGGTCATGTGCAAAATTTACAATGATCAAAAAAAGTAAAAAGAAGGGAAATGAGGATTAATATAGTATATGTAGTCTTTTCACAGATGCTAACAGCTTTTAAATGAAAGGGATTTGAGTGGTGCACTTTTATTTCATGCTGAACAAGCACTGTATAGTTATGTAATTACAAAAATTATAGTCAGTCAGCATGACCAACACGGGTTAGCTAACTGACTACATGCCAGATGCTGTTTTAGGGGACACTGACTCATGTGGACATTGTTAACCACAGTAAACGTTTCCGTAACATTTTCACCCATCTTTACTAAGGGTGCCAATAATTACAGTGCTAACAGTATGTTACATTTTAAGTGAAGAAAGATCCAATCTTTGAACACGACAATAATTTTGACACGTGGAGCCTTAGAACCACACTAATAATATCTAAATGTGCTACTGAGCAATAATTTCTGAAACACATTCACCGATCCGACTTCTTCTGTTCTGATACCGATATATAAACGGTCGATGGCCGATACCATTGATGATTTAAAAAACCATGTACCTTATGTGGGAGAGACTCGAGGACATCAATATTGGCTTAACCACTGCTTTACTAACTTTGTAAAATATAACAAATTGACCCACAAAGTGGTACTTGAAAGTTTGTGAACCCTTTAGAATTTTCTATATTTCTGCATAAATATGACCTAAAACATCATCAGATTTTCACACAAGTCCTAAAAGTATATAAAGAGAACCCAGTTAAACAAATGAGACAAAAATATTATACTTGGTCATTTATTTATTGAGGAAAATGATCCAATATTACATATTAGTGAGTGGCAAAAGTATGTGAACCTCTAGGATTAGCAGGTAATTTGAAGGTGAAATTAGTCAGGTGTTTTCCATCAGTGGGAAGACAATCAGATGTGAGTGGGCACCCTGTTTTATTTAAAGAACAGGGATCTATCAAAGTCTGCTCTTCACAGCACATGTTTGTGGAAGTGTATCATGGCACGAACAAAGTAGATTTCTGAGGACTTCAGAAAAAGAGTTGTTGATGCTCATCATGGAAAAGGTTACGAAAGCATATCTAAAGAGTTTGGACTCCACCAATCCACAGTCAGCCAGATTGTGTACAAATGGAGGAAATTCAAGACCATTGTTACCCTCCCCAGGAGTGGTCAACCAACAAGGATCACTCCAAGAGCAAGGCGTGTAACAGTTGGTTAGGTTACAAAGGACTCCAGGGTAACTTCTAAACAACTGAAGGCCTCTCTCACATTGGCTGATGTTGATGTGCATGAGTCCACCATTAGAAGAACACTGCTGCTTGTCTGCAGTTTGCTAAAGATCACGTGGACAAGCCAGAAGGCTATTGGAAGAATGTTTTGGATGGATGAGACCAAAATAGAACTTTTTGGTTTAAAAGAAAAGCATTATGTTTGGAGAAGGAAAGCACTGCATACCAGCATAAGAACCTTATCCCATCTGTGAAACATGGTGGTGGTAGTATCATGGTTTGGGCCTGTTTTGCTGCATCTGGCCCAGGACAGCTTGCCGTCATTGATGGAAAAATGAATTCTGATTTATATCAGAGAATTCTAAAGGAAAATGTCAGGACATCTGTCCATGAACTGAATCTCAAGAGAAGGTGGGTCATGCAGCAAGACAACGACACTAAGCACACTAGATGTTCTACCAAAGATTGGTTAAAGAAGAATAAAGTTAATGTTTTGGAATGGCCAAGTCAAAGTCCTGATCTTAATCTGATCAAAATGTTGTAGAAGGACCTGAAGTGAGCAGTTAATGTGAGGAAACCCACCAACATCCCAGAGTTGAAGCTGTTCTGTACGGAGGAATGAGGTAAAATTCCTCCAAGCCGGTGTGCAGGACTGATCAACAGTTACAGGAAACGTTTAGTTGCAGTTATTGCTGCACAGGGGGGTCACACCAGATAAAAGCAAAGATGAAAGCAAAGGTTCACATACTTTTGCCACTCACTAATATGTAATATTGGATCATTTTCTTCAACAAATAAATGACCAAGTATTATTTTTGTCTCATTTGTTTAACTGGGTTCTCTTTATTTTCTTTTAGGACTTGTGTGAAAATCTGATGATGTTTTAGCTCATGTTTATGCAGAAAAATAGAAACTTCTAAAGGGTTCACAAACTTTCAAGCACCACTTTATTTAAATGTACTAAATTACATTTGATTTGTCACTAAAATAAAAAAACCAAATGTGCAGGACCGTGGCACAGTTCAAATTAAAAATAAAAAGTCAAACATCTTTAACTATATTTATATGTTATTAATTTATTAATATGTTATTAGTCAGTAATGTTATATGTTGTATATTGCAGTGCTACCACCACCCCTTGCAACATTTGTTTTGCAGTTTCCACTGAACTTGTTGGTGTAGCTGAGGTATGGCATAGCATGGGTCGCAAAATTCAAGTGAATGGGTCGGTTCCTTGTTAATTTTCCAATATCTGATCCAGATAATTTTGTTAGTATTGGGACCGATATCCCATCCTAATATCGGATCGGTGCATCCCTAGTCCTGAGGTGTGTTTTGGTTCAGTGTCCTGCTGCAGTATCAATCCTTCTTCAAAGATCCAAACAAGCATTTTCCTTAGTGTTCTTAAATATTTGGCCCACACTGTAGATAGATTTCAGTTTCCTGCAACGGTAAAGTCTACCATGGAAAAAAAAACAACTTTTTTATCACAGAAAAAATTAACAGTGGGTCTAAATTTAGCTGCTCAGATGGGGTTGTTTTTTTTTTTTGTTTTTTTTTTTTTCCCCCCCAAGGAAATTCCATCACTTAACCATAAAATATGAGGGACACTCCCACACATTCTGACCATATCCCTTTGTTTCAACAGCGAGATCAAAAGACTTGCATGGTTTTACTTGATGTCATCAGAAAAGCCTAAGTTGCAGGTAGAATTTTAACTGGTTGGAGTTTCACAATCTTTGAGGTTATTTCTTAATACCATCTCAAGAATTCCACCTAAGCTTTTTGGTTAAACACAGGAACACCCTGAAATTTACAGTACGAGAGAACATATTTAGTAGTTTTGTCATCGGACATTAAATAGAAAACATTGTTATAACAACTGTCCTAAGATATTGAAAATATTTTCCAGTTTACTTTTATGCAATGTATTCTCTTTATTTAACCACAGTGAAAAGTGATTGCATTGAATATACGTAATTCAACTGTATTGTATGTTGTATTATTACCAAAAGAATGTAAATTACAAGACACAGTTGTGTTGATATTTTGTTCTTGTGGCAAACAACACAAGTATGTCCAAGTTATACAAGCTATATTCAGACACTTTAGCTCCAGGTTAGATGCTGACCTAAATAACTGTTCATGAACTGTTATGTAAATAAACCATGAATGCCATAATCACCAATGGGTTGGCGCTATAACTAAAAACATAGCTGGTGGGCCGAATCCTTAATGATATTGGATTTCCTATGTAGTCCACTATCTCTGGCGTGGAAGGTATTATGTTACAGTGCGCTGATTTTATTAAGAAGCCTTTTGGGATTCGGCCTCAGGAGCAGCCACTATATAAAGGCATATGTAGCCATACATTTTCAGTAACTAAAACATTAAACTTGGAATAAATACGGCATGGCCACTCCCTGCAGAGATTGTGTTAACTTTTCTTTTAGAAAATCAACAAAGCGTGTCATGTGACCACATCAAGCCAAAGTTTTGGATATGTCTGCATGCAGTATGGCTGCACACCATATCATCAGGTTCACGGTCTCCCATAAACACTCGGTAAACAATTAAAGCAGCTTGAAAATGTTAAGTTTACATATCAAACAGTACATATTTAGAAGAGATTTTGTACTCGACTGCCTCAGTCGTTTCCATATTCGTACTGGTAATAGAACAGACGATGGACAGAGGTTTTAGTTTTTTTAGGTAATTATACAAACAGCTTTAGACCACTGACAACTTTATCTACGTCATGTACAGGCCTACTGTATAAATGGTTACACTTTGTGTTAAAACTGAAGCAACTAACTTATGGATGACTTATGAAGAAGAACAAACTTGGAAGCAAACACTACACTGTGCTGTCAAATCTTTTTTTTTTAAGATGCATCTGAGACCACTAGTGAATATGCTTCTGTTTTGCATCTCAAATTGAATACAGTGAATGCGTCTACATGCACTTAATAATCTGATAACAGAAAATCGGAGTCTGTCTGTGATCTGATCAACGAGTATACATGCACTTGGGCAATCAGGTAATGGGGAAAGCTTCAGCTTAATATGACCCAGGCAGTAATCGGATTTTTACTTTGCAACCAGTCAATAATCTCACAGAAGGATGTGATGTAATCTTCTTCTTCTTCTTCTTCTTTCGGTTTCTCCCTTTATCAGGGGTCACCACAGCGAGTTAAACGTTTCCACCTCACCCTGTCCTCCACGTCCTCTACTCTCACCCCAACTCCCTGCATATCTTCATTTACCACAACCATATAACTCCTCTTTGGTCTTCCTCTCTGTCTCTTGCCTGGCAGCTCCATCGCCAACATCCTCCTACCAATATATCCACCATCCCTCCTCTGCACATGTCCAAAACATCTCAGTCTTCCCTCTCGAATTTTGTCCTCCCAATTTTCCAACCTGTGCTGTCCCTCTGATGATCTCATTCCTAATCCTGTCCACCCTAGACACTCCTAAAGAGAACCTCAACATCTTAAGTTCTGCCACCTCCAGCTCTGCTTCCTGTCTCTTTGTCAGTGCCACTGTCTCTAAGCCATACAACAAGGCTGGTCTCACTACTCTCTTATAAATCTTTCCTTTCACTTTTGCTGCGACCCTTTTGTCACACAGCACTCCTGACACTCTTCTCCACCCACTCCATCCTGCCGTACTCTCTTCTTCACCTCCTTTCTACACTCCCCAAGGATGTGATGTAACCAATTTTTAATATTAAATAATCAAATCCTTAACTGTCTTCAGTATATACTGCTTTTCAGAGACTCCACAAAGTGTTTGATAGCTGTTTAGCGGGTGCTGTGTTTAGGGTTGCCAGATCTCACAAGGGAATCCCCCACTTGGTGTTTGTGAATAAACCCAAGAGATGCAACATCTTAAAGAATAACCATGTTTTTTCGGTTGTCCGAAATCGTGTAATTGGTGTGCATGCTATGAATACTCTGATTACTGGGTTAAAATGCAGCTCCCTTTATTGGATCTATAAATCTGAGTTCTAGATCGGAGTATGCTGTATACATGACAACTTGAATAATCAGATAAATGCAGAAATCCAAATATAATTGGATTATTAAGTGCATGTAAATGCACTCAGTGTTTTCAGTACAAGTGATGCAGTCAGGGTAACGGTGTGAGTTGAATCTTTGAGGTTATTTTTTTGTTTTTGTACTTAAATTGAATTAGTATTTGGCTTGTTCCCCCTTTTGCTATATTCACAGCATACACTTGAGCTGGCATTGACTCCACAAGTTTGTGCAAAATCTGATTTCCAAACAGCATCTTGTGCTGTTACTGAATACTTGGCTTTCACTGATTACATTTACATTTACATTTACAGCATTTAGCAGACGCCCTTACCCAGAGCGACTTACAACTGATACAGTCTTACAATCCAAGCAATTGTGGGTTAAGGGCCTTGCTCAAGGACCCAACAGTGGCAGCTTGGCAGAGATGGGATTTGAACCCTGGACCTTGTGGTCCATAGTCCAGTACTTTAACCGCTAGGCTACCACAGTCCATTAGAATGTCCTCGTTGATTAGAATGTCCTCGTTAATTAGGCTGTCGATGGGGTTTATGCCAGGTGAATGTGGAGGAAATCCATGACAGTCGGCACTGCTTGATCTTATTTGGTCTTCAATTAGTTGTTGCAAAGCATTCAAAGGTATGTTTCAGGTCATTATCCTGCTGCAGTAGACTTTAATCTTCCACTATGTAAGAGGAGACAGTAAGTATGCAACATGGTATTGATATGGTATTCATAAAGATCCAACTAATTAATATAACCCCTTTCTCCCTTATATCTAATTTGTGTTGTCACAGTATAACACTTTTTTTTCTGAATTTCCTCTAAACTTGTGCTGTCTTGAAAAAATGGGTGAACACGGATACCTTTTGTCCATTCCTAAGCTCCGTGTAGATTGAGCTTTTTCCTTTGTAAAATCAGGAATGTGGTAGGAGGATTTGCAGGTCAGTGTGCCCTATTGTAACAGGTCCTGGTGTTGTTCTATGTCCATTGTTTGATTAGTATGTTCATGCTCTTCAGTAATTCCGATAGCACAGCAGCCAATCACAAGAGCACAGAGCTATGTGAGCACAGACCAGATTGTCTTTTTGTTTTTTTAGATTTCAGTTATGGAAGGAAATGATCTTGAACAATATAAACGGCCTGCTCTGTCATGTTGTCAGGGTTCACAAAATGCTTAGTGGAAATTTTGCAGTGGATTCACCAAACACTGAGTGATTCTATGCCATTGACTGACAGTACCATCTCTTTCTCTCTCTTCTGTTTCTCTCTGTCTCTCTCTCTCTCTGTGTGTGTGCACACGTGTGCCCTGAGGCTCTGTTTAGTGAGTCAGTTGAATCAATGGGAACAGCCATGCGTCTTCACTGAATTGTCAGACTGTGAAGATAATTGGTCTTTTTGTTTGACTAGGAGAGGCACGTGCAGCTCTGCCTTGCGTGACCCGTTGCTTATTCACTAGGAGAACTTCAGAAAGGAGTTAATTAGGTGTTGTGGAAGTGTTAAATTACAAGTGCTCTACCACAGAGCTGTGTCACAGTATTACCTTGGATGCTCTGCTGGTGAACATTTGAACTTTATCGCAGGCAGCGCAAGGACTGCTTGTCCCTCGATAAGGACGTGTAAAAGGAGTTAAAAAGGCTATTTTGTTTAATGCTACACCAATATGAGAATATTGTGACTAGGGTTGGCTGAAATGGCAAAAATATCATATCATTTAAGTTGGATCGTGAACCGCAGTATTTATCCCAATTGTTTATCAAGTCAAGTCAAGTCAGATTTATTTATATAGCGCTTTTTACAATGGAGCATTGTCTCAAAGCAACTTTACAAGTTTAGATTATCTCCTAATAACTACGTCCAATCCCAAATTGAGCAAGCCTAGGGCGACAGTGGCAGCAAGGAAAAACTCCCTAGTTCTAGGAAGAAACCTTGGGAGGACCAAGACTCAAAAGGGGACCCAACCTCCTTTGGCGGCGTAGATGATAAATCTAAGAGCGAAACTAAAGTCATGGAGTCAAAGTTCGAATAGAATGTGAAGTATGCACATCGACATTAAGTGGCCCGGGGGTATGATGATAAATCTAAGAGCGAAACTACAGTCATGGAGTCATGGTCGAATAAAATGTGAAATTATGCACAGTGGAGCTCCATCAGATGTACATCATGTGTAGGGCCGGAACTGCCGGAACACAGCTCGGAGAGAAAACAGAAAATGTAATTAGTTATTGATTAAGAGCACAGTGTTTATTAACAATCACTGATGCCATGTCAATCACTGATGCCAAGTGTAGCATGAGACCCCGGCAGCATTAGCTATAGCAGCATAGCTAGAAAGAGGAGAACTGGTAGGAAACACAGCCAAGAGGGATCACATGAGACATTGGCAACCCCACGAGCGGCAGAAGACAGCAACCCAACGTCTCTGATCACCATAAGACTCTTTATGTTTATGTTTGTTTTTTAAAAGGCTAATTTGACTAAGAAACCAATCTAATATTAAAATCCACCTCCACTATAGAACAGAAGTAAGAGACCACTCAAGACTAGTCGAACTGTCGTAAGCAAAATTTAATAAAGTGTACTTGCCAACAAAATGTAAACTGTTTCCAAGCTGTAAGTATCACCTCCATGTCCTAGGTGTCTCCAAGTAATATCATAAATTCAACTTGATCATAAATCACTAGTAGTGGCAAAGACCAGATGCTGTTCATTTTGAATTTAGTCGTCTCTGTGTGCACGTCAGACCAGTTATGGTATTAATGAATATTTGCTATTTTGTGGGACTGTGGTAGCCTAGTGGTTAAGATACTGGACTATGGACCAAAAGGTCCAGGGTTCAAACCCCACCTCTGCCAAGCTGCCACTGTTGGGTCCTTAACCCACAATTGCTTGGATTGTAAGACTGTATCAGTTGTAAGTCGCTCTGGATAAGGGCGTCTGCTAAATGCTGTAAATGTAAGTAGTAACAAGGATCAACCATTTATTGAGGTTGCTTAAAATGCTCTTTTTCTTGTCCTGTTGTATAATTAAGAACTGTTTCTGGCTGGTGCATCCATGTTGTGTCCAGCTTTCTTCTTTCTTTTTACTCTTTGGGATGCTTTCTTTTCAGGTACTTCATAGGTTTAGTGAGTTTTCTCCAGACATGCCAATCATGTCTTTGCACTCACCTCCTGTGTTCTGCCAAATATTCAAATTCTATGGACTCTTCCACTCTGGGCTATTATTGGTTTCATTTTGTGTTGGTCAGTAAATGCAGTTCTAACCTTTCAATGAAGTAAATTTATGCTTAGAAAATTACATTTTTTTTCATATAACAGTGCTTTTTTTTTTTTAGGTCACTTGGTTTTTAAAAGCAAAATGTGACTGATGAATTTTCCTATTTATATGTTGTTGATGTTTGAATGAGTGTTCAGTCACTCCTAACATCAAGGATTTCAGTTTCACTGGGTTAAAATTATCAGAGATCAAGCTTTGACTATGTGCCGATGCATTTATCAAGCTGATGTTTTCTTTTACTTTCAAACACAATGATAATAATGATACAACCCTAATTCAGAAAAAGTTGGGATGGTGTGGACAATGCCAATAAAAAAAAAGCTGCAGTGTTCCTTACATTTTCTTTAGCTTTTATTTCATTGCAGAGAGTATGAACCCAAGATATTTCAGCTTTGTTTTCTGTTCATCTTCATTTTATTTTTTAATAAACATCCATTTCTGCATTTCAGGCCTGCAGCACGTTCCAAAAAAAGTTGGAACAGGGGCAGTTTAGGTCTAGTAGTGAGGTAAAAAAAAGTAATGATGTGATTTCAAACAGGTAATGTCAGCAGGTGGGTATAATCATGATTTTGGAATGTGTTGCAGACCTGAAATGCAGGAATGGATGTTTATTAACAAATGAAATGAAGTTGGGTTCATGCTATCTGCAGTGAAATAAAAGTCAAGGGAAATGTAAAGAAGGATAGAGAGAGCTAGAGAGAGAGAGCGAGAGATGGAAACTCGCTGGAATGAAACTGAAGAGAACACACTGTTGTTAAAGCAGGAATGTTGTCAAACGTGAATGTTTTTTTGGGTTTCACCATCGATATGAAGGCCATCCTGTGCCTTCTGGTTATCTTATCTATCTGTTTTCCTTCGTGTTTCTTTCAAGTAGGAAAAACAAAACAACAAAAAACATGCTTCCTCTGCGGTTTTTTTCCCCTGAACGGCTGTGTGATCTGCAGTGCCAATATTGAACAGCATTGACCAACCATTGCATATATTACAAAATAAAAGGCAACTGAAACACTGAGTTACAGTTAATGATGCCGTGGGTTAGAACGGGACTTCCATAAAAACACCTTTGCTTTAAATAAAAACGGAAGTGTAAATGCCTGGAGTTTCTTCACACTACTGGAACCTGAATTTTGGGTCATATGAGGCAAAAACAGTTTGATGTCAACAAACAAATGGGCAATGTGGGTAAAAGATGGAAAAAAAAAAAAAAAAAAAAAAAAAAAAAAGGGTATACAGCAGATGCCCTGATTGCCATGGATGGATGTGTTTGGGATCTGTAATTGTCTGGGTTTTACCTTCAAAGGTCTTGGGTTTCATATTGGGATGCATGGCATCATGAACTCCATGAAGTACCAGATTGGGTTGTGGTTGAATCTTCCAGCAGTACAGCTGTCCGAAATTTATATAATCAAGCTTTAGACATGGTTGCTCAGCCTCATATCATAAACCCTATTGCAAACCTGTGAAGGGAACTGTCTACAAGAAAGGGCCATGACCTCATGAGGATCTTGGGAGATTCTGTACTAGGAAGTCTCTCAGATGTCCTGCTTTGTTTATTCTAATCTTATCATGCGTTATAGGAAAATGCTCCATGCTATTACGTCAGATAAGATTAGGTTACACAGAGTACTAAAGACAGGGTTATCAATAATTATGAAGCCCTAGTAATTGCGCTAATCGGCAACAACAAAGACAGTTTTATATACTTTAACACATTTTTATAAAGCATGCTGATAGTATTTGAACTGACTGTATTTTTTATATATATATATATATATATAGTGAGTGAGTGAGTGAGTGAGTGAGTGAGTGAGTGAGTGAGTGAGTGAGTGAGTGAGTGAGTGAGTGAGTGAGTGAGTGAGTGAGTGAGTGAGTGAGTGAGTGAGTGAGTGAGTGAGTGAGTGAGTGAGTGAGTGAGTGAGTGAGTGAGTGAGTGAGTGAGTGAGTGAGTGAGTGAGTGAGTGAGTGAGTGATGAGTGAGTGATGAGTGGTGGGTGATAGTATATAATATAGATATATATATTATATATACTATATATATATATATACACATACACACACACACACTATATAATTATATATATATAGTGGAGTGAGGTGAGTGGTGTATATATATATTATATATATTATATATATATATATTATATATATATATATTAGATATATATATATATATATACACACACACACTATATATTATTATATATATATATATATATATATATATATATATATATATATATATATATATATATATATATATATATATATATCTCTATATCTCTCTCAGCCAGTCAGGTGATGCACTCAGTGATGTGGACTTGGAGAAAGAAATGTACTACGTGGTTTAACCAGGAACCACAGTACAGCTAAACAGAGCATGGTTTCCCGTTTAGTCCCGTTCCCAAACCCAGCTGTGTCTGAAAATAGTTAGCACTTGGCAGACTTCTGTCTAAGCAGACAAGTGTAATGGGGCTTAAGAAAAGCAAAAGAGGGCTGCATCCCAGTTAAGAGCAGCATAGCTCTGCTGTTTTATCTACCTCAAGGTAAACATGTCTGAACATGCTTGTCTTAAATTCTCTTGCTAGCTATCCTGGGGAACTGCACAGGGGGGGGGCATGTAGAGGCAGAATAATCTACATTTCGTTTAACACTGATATGGTTGTTGACATTCTGCCAGGACGAGCTGACACCGATAATAACCCTCTTGAAGTTAAAAGGGTTGCATAAGTGAAGGAGGCTTCACAACGGGAATATTATGCCCAGAGTCATACGTTAGGGTTGAACGATATATGAACGTTTATACTGCAGTATTTTCCTGAAGGCAGTATTGCCGAGCACATCTGAAGGATAAACACACAGTGCTCAGGTTCTGTTTTCAAGTCAGATCAAGTTGCAGTCTTTCCTGCTGGACCTAATGCTCATTGTCCATTGTCTAGGGTGCTCTTATTGTCATTACTCCAATTTATAGCTGGGCATTTTGTTTATTAATAAGTAATTTATAATCGAATTATTGTTCCAACTGAGTGCTGTGGGAGATTGGAGTTCAGACTGTCTGGTCTGTCTGACCTCGGATGGTGTCATGTGAATGAAATTTGTTTTTCAGGTTAATGTCGTAAGTGAGCTTTGCACTGTTGCTGTTTCAGTACAAATTTTTCAGACTAGCATAAACCGTAGTGAAGCCTAGTAATAGTATGTGCTGAATTTCTGTTTTTGATCATACTTCCTGTTGTTTCACCTGCTCGTGGCTTAAGTCCACTGAGAGATTTGTTCAAAGGGCAACCTGAGCTACCTGTGTTTCTCTTGTCATGCCCCACTTTGTTGTGTAGTTGCCTGTAGAGGATCAACAGATTGTGTAATTATGCAAACGAGAGTGACAGTGAGTTACAGTTGAGTGTTTGCTTTCTCTAACAGTAATAACCAACCTATCAACAGTTGTGCAAGCAATTTCTAAATAATGGTAATAATTAGGGCCCTACTAAAAGTGCCAGAATTAATTTTCTAAAAAACTAAAAGTTCAAGAAAAGTGCCACAATTCACGTCAGTCATAAATTAACTGCAAAGAAAGTTACAATACCTACCATAGCCTACCTTAACAATTGAATGCCTACGATGATTCAAGGCTTCGTGCTAAGGCTAGGTGTCTATTGAGTTTCACACTCCAGGTGGTGTTACGACAAATTTCGCACCCTTACCACCATATGCATCCCCTGTCATGCGCAGCGTCTCTTGCTCGAAAACTGAGATAATCAGCTGTCGTGCCGACTTCGGCACTGTTGCCACTGATTCAAGTTCTTCTAGTCAATGCAGTGGTACCGAGCAAATTTTTTTCGTAAGAATTAATGCAAATTGTATTAATCCATTCCTGACTTCCAGAAAATTCACACTGTATAAGGCATATACATGGTGTTCGTAAGGGTAAGTGCCTGTCCTATTGTAAGTAGTACTCCTGTTTGTTTCACCACTACCAATATTTTCTCTCTAACCTCTAACCTTGTCCTTCAGCCATGCCCATACTTTATATTTTATGAGTACAAACTCAACCCATACTTTTTGGGAGATAAAATGAGTGAGTCAGATATGTCCTAAATAAGACACAGTGCATCAGATCCTGTTATTGTAAGGCTCTGGGTTAGACTAATGTTACTCTTTAGCAGAGCTCATGGTTGTCCCAAACACCACTCTGCTCTGACCAGCCCTTTGCAGGATCCTCTGACTCATGAGGTCAGCTTATCTAGAGCAATCACCTGGCACCTCCAGTTAAAGCCAAACAAACTCGTCACTGCTGCCTGTTGAACTGGTGCTTTCAAAATATAATCTATGGGAAATGTTCCT
Source organism: Ancistrus triradiatus (assembly GCA_025084515.1). NCBI lineage: Eukaryota > Metazoa > Chordata > Actinopteri > Siluriformes > Loricariidae > Ancistrus > Ancistrus triradiatus. Next base: position 357,726 of record JAJAGP010000194.1, on the reverse strand, counting down.
GTGTAGTAAGAGCATTTATTGTTATGACTGTCTTGGTCATACCGTGGTCATTGTGACATTGCCCATTTTTAAACCTGCCTACATGGTTTTAAGGGACTTTAACTACCAGTGGCATTCAGCATCTGAAATGTCAGGAATTTAATGGGAAGTACACATGAAGACACTGACTCATTCTTCAAATTGGCGAACTTAGCGTTTTGTACGTTGTTTTTATGCACATGAGTGTGTCTGTATGGCTTGTGAAGTAAAATGGGAAGCTGAAAAAGAGGTACTAATGTGCAGGAAATGGGTTGTTCAAGGGCATGTTTGGTGGTAAACTTTTTGGTATTAAGTCATACTATGGGTCTGAAATCAAAATGAGCTGTTATTTAAAGCAACCATATGTAAAGTTTGGGGTTGTGTAGACTTTTGTGGTGTAAATATTATTGCTTGCAGCCAGCAGAACAGCATGTAACGTTGCTAGAGTAAGTTCCAAGATGATGTACACTCAGTATTATTATAAAGACTTTCTAAAGACGTAATCAGATGATATGCTGTCATGCTCCTTAGTGAAAAAAAACTTTATTTTGCAAATCAAAATGACTGTCAACATTCGAGAACTAGGTGATGTATTTAGTTACGTTGGCATGTAGCCACAACTATAGTTAGTATTCAGGGGAATATTCTGACAGTGTGTGCTGTATATTTGACTGTACTGTGGTATAGTAAGATAACCCAAACTCTGTTATAAAGCAAAGTAATACAACACTGCATACAGCTCTGGAAGATATTAAGAGACCACTACAATTTTTTTTAAATCAACACATCTACATGTATGGCAGTATTCCATTCCAGTATCTGAATTCCAACATAGACGCACCATATTCTACTTAACGAGTTACTGACCTGGCCCAAAACTCATTTATTGAGGAAAAATGCAACACACATGGAAGCTGTAATTGAAATATTGACTTCAATCTGCATCTTTTGTTATTTTGACCAGTTACCAGTTCCTTGTTTACACCAAATACATTTTCTTTTCATTGCTGCAAATAAATATTTGTATTTGGAATTTAAAACCAGAATGTGATCTCTTAATTTGTTTAGCTGTATTTCATCTAATGTGGCAGATGCACTATTTCTGGAAGGAGCAGGAGGAAGCATGGTGCAGAAGTGTGATTTTTGAGGTCATGGTGTGCCGATTTGATACATGTCTTTTGTTACTAGAGTTAAGCCAGTTGACATTTGCAGTACTGGGTGTGTGTTCAGAGATATACTCATGGAATACTTCATTAGGAATGCTATGCTAACAAGGGTGGGACTGTGGACTGTGGTAGCCTAGCGGTTAAGGTACTTGACTATGGACCAGAAGGTCCAGAGTTCAAATCCCTCCTCTGCCAAGCTACCACTGTTGGGTCCTTGAGCAAGACCCTTAACCCACAATTGCTTGGATTGTAAGAGTGTACCAATTGTAAGTCGCTCTGGACAAGGGCGTCTGCTAAATGCTGTAAATGTAAATATAGTTGTTAACAGGTTTGCATCGTGCATTTCCTGCAGATTTTTCAGGTTTCATGCTCTGAATCTCCCGTTCTGTTGCATTCCGATCCCGCTTACTCATTGTCATGTTCTTGAAACCATAATGCTATGACTTTTGTTTTGTAATGTGGTACATTATGCCGGAAGTACTATTCAAATATAGGTAAATTATGGCCAAGAATGGATACATGGTCAGCACCAATACTCCTCTAAGCAATGGCTGTATACTGTTAACATTCCCCCAAGTGTGCCGAAAAACATTTCCTACACCATTACACCACCTCCACCAGCCTGGTTGGTTGATTTGTTTGTTTGTTTATTCCTGCATTGTACTGCTCTTTAGGTGCTAGTCTTTTTTAGTAGTACAGCAGTTGAAATGTGTTTCAGAAATTGTTTTGCCTCAGAGAAGCTCTTTTTGCCTCATGTCTCATGACTTGTACCTTGTATCGACTTATTAAAATCTCCCTACTGGCTTTCCCCTACTAAACATTATTCATTTTATAACACTAATGTATCAGAAACTTCCAGATTGTCCCCCTGGCCTGTTATTTGCTTAATGAGTATGGCTTTATTCCAGTTACTCAACCCCCCTTACATGCTTTGTTTCCCCCACATCTACTTTCCCTTGTATGTGTTTGTAGTGAATTCCCTAAGGGCATACTAGCAAAGTCTAGTGGTCTAGCAAAAATATGTTATTGTCTGTACATACTTATAAATAAGAGGAAACATTCCTCTGCTACCTCATACCGTTTCTTGTAACGCTGAACAATAAAACTTTATAATAACAACAACAACAACAACAGTTATTATTGTAGCGTATAATCATTTTGTTGTAACATCCTCTGGAGCTTGTCTTCGACCCCCCCTAAAACTGTGATGGACTGGCAACCCATTCAGGTTACATGCTTGTCTGCACTCTGAATTATGAGATGGCCTCCAGACCCTCTGATGATCCTGACCAGAGTAAACAAGGATAAAACAGGAGGGAAAACTTGTATTCCACCTCCACCTGATGTAACATTTGTATGATTAAGCATGTAACATTCTTTTAGTTGAAGTAGCACAAGAAGATGATATTCCTATCCATTTTCTTTTTGCTGCCAGTACATTGAAAAACTTCTAATTGAATTATTTTGGGAATGCTGATCTAAATCCAACGGCAGATGTGGCATGACCCCAATGGGACTCTCTCAACAGCACAAAAGCACTGTGTATGCACTGTTGGTTAATTAACCAGTAATAAAACAGCACATAGAGAGATGTAAACAGATGTAATCCTATGAAAAGCCCTATCAACAAGTGTGTACTTTAAAGTTTTACTGTGCCCCATAAAGTGGTACTCTCCCAGAGGCTTCAAGTGTTCCAATGATTATTTAAGAGTTCTTTCCAATTGCGGGGTGCATATAAAAAAATCTAATCGACTCCTGTAAATCATGTGTGACTGTTGGTATTTCTGAATATCAGAACAGCGGTCAAATATGCAAGTGTAGTAATTGTGATTTTTGAGTTCCTGCAAAGTCCTGCTCATTTTGTACGTGGCCCTGCCTTTTTCACCTCAAAGCTCTGCCAACAGTGGCCAGTCCCAAAGTCTACAAGGGTGTGTCCTAAATACTGTGTACCAGCCACACTAACGCTGCTGAATGTCTTCCTGTTGTTCCATTGTGGAGAGCTGGCAGGGCTGTTTAGTAGCAGTTGTGGAGGAATAAAACTGCTTTTCAGTCAAAACACGTTTATGGGGTAGAAAGTAATCTGTGTTTTGGATAATCTTTTATTCACTGTAATTGGTAAGGTAAAAATGGGTTTTGGACTTTTGGTTTCCAAATTTAGGCAATTAATGAATTTGATGAGATAATGTGGATTTTAAAAAATGTTTATATACAGTGGGACAAAATATTTAGTCAACCACTGATTGTGCAAGTTCTCCTACTTAGAAAGATGAGAGAGGTCTGTAATTTTCATCATAGGTACACTTCAACTATGAGAGACAAAATGAGGGAAAAAAAAAAAATCCAGGAAACTTTTTGGGTAAGACTCAACTGGAGGAAGAAGAATGAGGAGTTGCACCATACCTGCTGTGAAGCATGGGGGTGAAAATCTCATGCTTCGAGGCTGTTTTTCTGCAAAGGGGACAGGATGACTGATCCGTGTTAAGGGAAGAATGAACGGGCCATGTATCGTGAGATTTTAAGCCAAAACCTCCTTACATCAGTGAGAGCATTGATGATGGAACATGGCTGGGCCTTCCAGCATGACAATGATCCCAAACACACCGCTCGGGCAACAAAGGAGTGGCTCCGTAAAAAGCATTTCAAGGTCCTGGAGTGGCCTAGCCAGTCTCCAGACCTCAACCCCATAGAAAATTTGTGGAGGGAAAGTCCGTGTTTTCCCAAAACATCACTGCTCTAGAGGAGATCTGCATGGAGGAATGGGCCAAAATACCAGCTACAGTGTGTGCCAACCTGGTGAAGACTTACAGGAAAGTTTGACCTCTGTCATTGCCAACAAAGGTTATGTTACAAAGTATCGAGTTGAACTTTTATTATTGACCAAATACTTATTTTCCACCATAATGTACAATTAAATTATTAAAAAATCCTACAATGTGATTTCTCATTTTTTGTGTCTAGTAGTTGAAGTGTACCTATGATGAAAATTACAGACCTCTCTCATCTTTCTAAGTGGGAGAACTTGCACAACCAGTGGCTGACTAAATACTTTTTTGCCCCACTGTGTGTGTGTTGTACTGTTAATATGTATGTGTATGTATTTGAATGTGTATGTATTTATGATTTCTTAATTAAGATAATTGATGACAGTTTTCTTTAAAGAAAGCTATTCTAATGACATGCATAACTAGAAGGTAAGCAAATTTGACAGAAGAACATATTTACTAGCTGTATAAATGCTGCCAGACTAAGTAAGTCTCTTGGTTCAATCTGTGACTTTATAGAAATAATAATGTGATAGAAATAGGATGGGAGATGTAATGATTTTAGATCGGGTAAAAAGTCTCCACTGCCTCAACAGCTTGTCAGAACTCAGATTTCAGAAAGATTGTGAGACCCTGATTTAGGAAGTTTGTTTGGCGACACATGTAGGAGATGGTGACTAAAGTCTATCACTACTTATATGGACTTAATGTGGAGTTACACAACGGGCACGGCACTTTTTTTGAAAACATGAAAAGGCAAAATTGGCATGTCTGATTTAAAGACCTGTTTAACTACCTTTAAAGAAAGCACCCCACAGAGTATGCTGCATGCCAGATAGCACTGGGAACAAAAAGGGTGCAAGAGTTGTGAAAAAGATGTTTCATATGAGAAAACAAGTAAGCATTAGAAAATCACTAATATTGTGACATTTGTCCGTCCAAGTATATGGTACCCATCATAGTGATACATAATTTATTAGGTACGCCTCCTTGTTTCTGCTTTCATTGTCCATTTGATCACTTTCACTTACCATGTAGAAGCACTTTGTAGTTCTACAATTACAGACTGTAGTCCATCCGTTTCTCTACATACTTTGTCCTTGACTCTGTTCTCTAATGGTCAGGACCCCCACAGATCAGGTACTAATTGGGTGGTGGATCATTCTCAGCACTGCAGTGACACTGATTTGCTGGGTTCGTGTGTGTTGTGCTAGGATGAGGTGATCAGACACAGCAGTACTGCTGGAGTTTCTAAACACCCCAGCGTCACTGCAACAAGAAATATCCAGCCACCTGCATCCTGGCAGCATCCTGTGAGCGCTGATGAAGGATTAGAGGATGACTAACACAAACTGATGAGCTACTGTCTCTGACTTTACGTCTACATCTGGGCCAATATGGTAGCTGTGTCTAATCGAGTGCACGGTGAGTGAACGCAGCGTTTATAAACTCCAGCAGCACTGTTGTCTGATCCACTCATACCAACACACCACACACTAACACACCACCACAACATCGGTGTCACTGCAGTGCTGACACTGATCCACCACCCAAATAGTACCTGATCTGTGGGGGTCCTGACCGTTGGAGAACATATTTAAGGGGACTAGCAAAGTATGGAGAGAAGCAGATGGACTACAGTCTCTAACTGTAGAACTACAGAGTGCATCTACGTGGTAAGTGGAACTGATAAAATGGACAATGATGGTATAAAATGGTGTACCTCAGAAAATGTTCACAGGACACTGTTCTGGGTGCCTGAAAATACACTTTGATAGTAAAGCTAGAACACACATTTGTCTTTTCTATTATCAAGTAATAGTAAGCTAAGTCAGCTATAGTGCTTATTTGGCAGTGGTCAGTTGTTGGTTAATGTTTTGCACTACTAACTGGAATGTTAGAAGTTCCTGTCCCTGCTCTGGTAAGTTGCCACTGTCGGGCCCTTATGAGTAGACCAGCTTCTCATGAATAAGGTGCTTTGGGTAAGGCCTTCTACTAAATGCAGAAAATGTCATTTCTTTGGTATTTGTGGTGTGTGTGTGTGCAGTTCCAGTTTGCTTCTTTTATCTGTGGGCATTGGACTGTTCCTAACTGCAGGGGACATAATTGCTGAGCACAGACCACAGGCAGCGATACGAGTCTTTTAATTGAACGAAAAGCGTGAGTGGGCATTTGCTTTGTAGTATATTTTACTGTGCTACATTACTGCATTCAGATCGACTCACTCACCTATCTGACTGCTGGAGTTCTTTCACTCAGCATAAAATCTTCCTGGATATATGAGATGTAGTGGTTTTGTTTAGTTTTTTTCCCCAGAGAGCCATGCTTCATAGGACATGTTGGGTCTTTCCACTCCTGAGGGTTAATGTGATTGTTTGAACCTGCAGACCCCTCCTCCTCTTACTCATCCCCAATACTTCCTGTGCCATCGAAGTTTCACCCTGGCTTCATTTGATTACCTGGGGGTATGTATGCTGGCCAGGAGGCGTTACATTCACAGTTTGTTCAGACAGCTGTACTTTTTGCCTGTGTAGTTGTGTGTTGATATGCAGTTGTGAAATTGCATCCTGGCTGACCTCATAGTGGTTTAGGAGGGAGGGGTAAGGAAGGAAGATATTTTCAAATTGCATTTCTTTAGCAAGTCTTTTATATGTTTCATTTTATTTACAATGGTAGATATAGTATCGCAATCTTAAGCCATTTTGCCCTCTGGAGGTGGCACATGGAGTAAAAAGGATGCTTTTATGCTTAAAATGCCGTTAAATTAAGCATAATTTAACATATGAAAATCATTTTTACTCAAATTATTGAATTGTTTTGATCCTATCTTCACTACTGCTTGCTGACAGACACAAACATGTGATTTCAAAGCTTCCACCCAGCTCAGAAAGAGCAAAGCAAATTTCAAACTATATCAACTTTTATTGCCAGGGATTTGCATCCATATTCAGTCACTCTGAGAACCAGGGCTTTCACGCCATGTTGCTCTTGTTAGAGCCACGATACAGCGTCTGGTCTCAAAGATATTTAATGCTAACCATACGCTAAAAGGCTTTGAAAAGACTCTGACAATACTTTTCATAGACTACAGTCTGACATCTGAAGACAAGTCACAGAGTTTTATTCACAGGCTACAATTTGCAAAGACTGGGGATGTTGTTTGGTCACTATTTGCAAGACTCCCACTAGATTCCTTTTGAGATTATTGAAAACATAATAATAATCATTAATACTCACTAGGGCTGCAACAACGAATCGATAAAATCGATTATTAAAAGTGTCGATACTAATTTCGTTATCGATTCATTGTGTCGCGTGATTTGTGTCCCTCGCCTTATCGTATCCGCTTACGTTACTTGCGGCACTTCTTCAGCGCTGGAAAAAAACCCACGAGCGATTGAACGGAGCGAGGCGGAGCCAGCGTGGACGCGGAATCTTCAAAATAAGTTAGCGTTAAGAATTAAATCACTTGTACAAGCGTCAGAGCACTTCACGCTTCACACAACAAAAAATGTGTAACATGCAAGCTTTGCAACAGTGATCTGACCTGGCACGGGAGCACCCCGGTGCTGATACAGCTCTCGAAACGGAAGCGTGGTGTCACTGATGAGGATGAAGGGAGCTCAGCAACAGTGTAAGTCACCACAATATCCCGAGTTTGTTCCGTTTTGAAGTGAGGAAACGTAACGGAACAGCACGGTTGATACTGTTTTTTGCTTGTTAGCTGGATAATGACAGTGATGTAGTTAACAGAGAGAGATATCCTATATTGGCCAGGCTAGCCAAGTCCTATTTATGCATTCCTGCTACTTCAACACTGTCTGAGCGTTTATTTTCTGTGACAGGAAATATAGTCTCTAAAAAGAGAGCCAGCTTTAACCAGGAGCATGTTGACATGATAACATTTTTGGCTTGCAATGCAAAGTTTCTAAAGAAAGAGCGTGAATGAGTTTGTATGTAGTGTTTGCATCAGAGATGCACTTATTTTTCTTTATTGTTTAATTTGTTATTTTAATTTATTAATAAATTACATTTATTATTATTATTCACTTATTGTAAGCACTTATTTGCTCTGTCATTTAATGTTATATTTCTGAATAAAGACATGGAAAGGTTTTTTCAAAAAACCGATTCATCGATTAATCGAAAAAATAATCTACCGATTAATCGATTATTAAAATAATTATTAGTTGCAGCCCTAATACTCACACACAGGCTATAAAATAAACAATGTGGCTTCTTAAGTACAGCAGTGATCAAATTAATGAGTGTTTCGTTATGTTATGTACAGTATTACATTTCTGTTATTTCAATGATTGAATTTTATACATTTTTCATAATTTCCCTTACACTTTGGTGGGCAGTAATTTGCATGTAACTCTGAAAAATATGCAAACAGTAAATGGCCCAAATCTATTTAGAAATAAATGTAACATAGTCAATTGAAGTGTTTCCATTATTTGGTCGGATATCTGTAGGTCTACACCTACTGAACTGTAAAAAATCACCTTTACCTGTACCATCCAGATACACATGGAATATCCTGTTGGTGCTGAAGAGTTACCTATTTTATTGGAATGTCAAGATGAGAAAAAGACTGACGTAAGACCGCTATGCTGACTACCTTACACCAAACGATCGAGATGATGTTTGAAAAGCTCGAAAATGCTTGAAAAGTCGTTTGGCCGGCATTCTCTGACACACCGATCTCCATAATCTACAATGAGATCGAAACTGAGGTCATGGAACCAGTGTGAGGAAAAATATATCTATATATCCTGTATAGAAAAATACAGATGCATTAAGATGTTTCAATAATTGATTAACCAGTTAGCAATAAAATCAACAATAAGTTCTCTGAATTAATTAAATGGAATTGTGAGATTCCTACCACCTTACTGTCAATGCTGTCATTGTAATGTAATTGGAGCAGGGGACTTTCAGATTGGTCGTGCTGAATGTCTGTTATCCTGGTATATATTAAAATTCTTCATATGTTTGGAGAGCAGAAGTTTGGATAGTGGGGCTTAAATTTTTGGCCTAACTTTGCATAAGTGTACTTACATAAGCAAGCCCATGTCTACTACAATGTGACCCGTGTTAGAAATGTTTGTTTTAGTTGAAAATACCACTTCGTACAGTTCATAAAGGAAAGAACAACTAACTCGTGTAAGAGCAGGGGGGATTCCAGGGTATTTGTCCAGTGGTTTATTTGAATGAATAAAATAGTTTTATGTAAGAGGAAAGAAAATCTGTGCAGGAACACAAATATTCCTGCATTAAACTACAGTGTTCCTGACATTTGGCAGTGAAATGACAAGATCAGCGTCTTACCATTTCACACAGTTAATGTGCTTTCTCACCTTCTAGTCTTTCTGACTGTGTGTGTGTGTGTGTGTGTGTGTGTGTGTGTGTGTGTGTGTGTGTGTGTGTGTGTGTGTGTGTGTGTGTGTGTGTGTGTGTGTGTGTGTGTGTGTGTGTGTGTGTGTGAACTGCAGCAAGTACATTGTAACTCTAGCCATGATGTTCCCAATGCAGTCTGTGGTGATGCTGGACGGTTTCCAAAAGACAGCTACACTAATCAATGTCCCTTTCCCCACAACACTGTCCCTAGCTCTGTTGTCAAGGCTGAGAGCTCCAGCCTATGAAAGACCTTGTGAAAACCTTTCTTGGGCCAAAATAATTCAGGAAACTGTACATACTGCTAGTAGATTTTTTTTTCTTTACATATATCAACATTGTATGGTTGACTGACCATTTTCTAAGGTACAGCTATCAAATAAGTGCACTTTGTAGGTGTACAGTTATGGATTATAGGGGGCATGGTGAAGTTAGTATCTCTAGTATCCCCGGTTCGATCCTGACCTCAGACTCTGTGTGGAGTCTGCATGTCCCCTGTCTCTATGTGGGATTACCACAGTTAGGTTAATTGGTGTCTCTAAAGTACCCCTAGTTTGGGAGGGTGTATGAGTGTGTGTATCCTACGAACACCCTGTCTAGGGTTGTTCCTGCTTTTTGCATGTGTCTACACTGCTCTAACCCTTCATCAGTGTCAGTTTCTGAACAAAATATGCTGCAGGCTGGAGATTTGGCGATCTATTCTCAAACTGATAGTGGCATTAGAGAGTTTGTATTTGGTACATTCATACCAGTTGACTTGTATGGTAACAATAGCTCATGAGATGGTCAGTAAGTGTATGTGCTGTATAGAATGGGTAATAAACAATGGCACAAATGGTAGTACCAGAACTGTGAGGTTGTTTATTTCTAACATCACTTGTGCAAAGGGGCCTCCTAAGGGGTCAATAGTGAGAAAGCATAAGTGCAGTGAAGTAAGCCAGTGTACTGTGGCAGAATAGCAGGCCGGGGATCAATACATGATTGAGAGACAAGCGTAGTGTGCAGTTCATTATTAATGATGTGTGTGTGCAATACAATCTTGAGGTATATCCTCTTTAGGAACAAAAAAGCTGATATTTATCTGTTGCGCCTAATCAATGAATTGTAATTAGATACTAAATTACAGCTGATCTGGGAAATGCTTTGTCATGCATGGGCAAAGTGTCTTTTCCTGGCATCTGACATCCAGAATCCCATCTAACCCGCTATGCTGTAACCCACGTGGCCCATGAATACCAGTGTTGCCTACTATTAGATCACACCCACCACGAAAAACACAGCTTGTAATACTGCTATGACATAAAGACCTCCAAAAAACAGATGCAACAAAGAAAATCATTAATGGTCATGTGTTATGAGCTAATTTGTGTGTTACACGTTACATTGCATTTGGATTTTAGTCTGAGATGCATCCTGTCATTAGTGTAAGTGCAAGTAATTAAAAGAAACTATCCTGTACGATATATGTGCACTTAGCTGTTTGAAATATGGAAGAGCATTGTTTATTCTTTCCTATAGTTACCAGAATAGGTTTAAAAATAGAAAAGACTTAACATTGAATGAAGAAGATTCGATTCAGCACCTCAAAACAGTAGTGCATACTGTAGTGGTACAGCGGTTAGCATAGACAGTCAACCTGACTTCCCAGTACAGGAGCCCCAGCACAGCCAAGCTGCCACTGTTAGGTCCTGAGCAATGGCTTTAACTCACAAATGCTTGGATTGTACCTTATAAGATTGTATTAATTGTAGGTTGTTCTATAGCCAAATAACTAAATGTAAATCAGACCCACACTCGACTGTGTTCAGGACTAACCGGATAAAAAAAGTGAATGAATACACTACAGTTAACAAAGGACATGTGAATTATGGTCAAATACCATTATACCAATGTGCCTCATTTCAGAAAATGGTTTGGAGGGAGCCCCATTTCCATTGTTTCCTGTCAGGAAATTCCGACCTTGTCTTTATCTATTCAATACAAACTGGGACTGTGGGAGCCTAGCAGTTGAGGTACTGGACTCTCAACCAAAAAGGTCCAGGGTTCAATCCTACCTATGCAAAGCTGCCACTGTTGGGTTCTTGAGCAAGGCCCTTAACCCACGATTGCTTGCATGTGTCAGTTGTAAGTCGCTCTGTATAAGGGCATCTGCTAAATGATATAAATGCAAGTTGATGTATTCAGGACTCGACTCTTTAACAAGCAGACAAGTCTTTTTTTTTTTTTTATCGTGCCTACTGCTGTGTACCTGTGCAGATTTCAGTCACTACTGTTACTTTTGAATCAACGTGGTGATGCTGGACAGTTTCCAAAAGACAGCTATGCTACTATCCCTTTCCCCACAACACTGTCCCTAGCTCTGTTGTCAAGGCTGAGAGCTCCAGCCTATGAAAGACCCTCTTGTGAGTTAATTCAGGAGACTGTACATACTGCTAGTAGAATTTTTTTATATACATCAACCTTGTATGGTTGACTGACCATTTTCTAAGGTACAGCTATCAAATAAGTGCACTTTGTAGATGTACAGTTATGGATTATAGGGGGCATGGTGAAGTGGTTAGTACGGTCAGCTCTAGCGTCCCCGGTTCGATCCTGACCTCGGACTCAGTGCGGAGTCTGCATGTCCCCCGTGTCTGTGTGGGTTTACCACAGTCACAGTCCAAAGGTGTATTTGGTTAATTGGTGTCTCTAAAGCAGGTAAGTCTTTTTTATCATTCCTACTGCCGTGTACTCGTGCAGACTTCAGTCACTACTGTTACTTTTGGATCAACGTCCCCCCGGCTACCTGTATATTTTCTCTAGCCTATAACTATATAAACTGGTTCACATTCACTCGTTGAGTCTCTCTTTCATCTGGCTGACCTTTTCTGTTTTCCGTAAAACAGCCAGCAATGTCTCACATTATTAAAGGTCGCTCACAGCGTTAGCGTCCCTGGTTTGGTCCTGACCTCAGACCGTAGTTTGCATGTCTTTACAGTGTTTGTGTGGTTTACTCCGGGTGCTCCAGTTTCCTCCCACATTCCAAAGACCTGCATCAGGTTGATTGATTACACTAAATTGGCCAGATGGGAGTGTGTATGACTAGTTGTGATGTAACTTTGTGCTTGTGAAAGATGTAAAGATATACTGGAAAAACCAACACACAGCAGTGCGAGTCAACCCATAGTTCTGTATTTACACAGTGCAATAATCCCATCAAAACATTAACTTTTTGTCTGTAAGACACTAGCATTCTGTCTTACTGCTCTCGCTTTATTGCCGAGAGGCTAGCATCCTTTCTCCCGTGCCAGTGAGAAACAAAATCACAGCGATGCTGTGAGCAGGAGTTAACAAAAAACAAAACAAAAACCTATATTTTTATATAGTGTGTGTGTGTGTGTGTGTGTGTGTGTGTGTGTGTGTGTGTACACACCGTGGTGCTTACGTTTGTGAACCCTTTAGAATTTTTTATATTTCTGCATGAATATGACGTAAAACATCATCAGATTTTGACACAAGTCCTAAAAGTAAGAACCCAGTTAAACAAATAAGACAAAAATATTATACATGGTCATTTATTTATTGATGGAAATGATCGAATCAGTGAGTGGCAAAATTGCTTTCAGTATCTGGTGTGACCCCCCTGTGCAGCAATAACTGCAGCTAAACGTTTCCTGTAACTGTTGATCAGTCCTGCACACCGGCTTGGAGGAATTTTAGCCCATTCCTCCGTACAGAACAGCTTCAACTCTGGGATGTTGGGGGGTTTCCTCACATTAGCTGCTCACTTCGGGTCCTTCCACAATATTTCAATTGGATTAAGGTCAGGACTTTGACTTGGCCATTCCAAACCATTAACTTTATTCTTCTTTAACCATTCTTTGGTAGAACGACTTGTGTGCTTAGGGTCGTTGTCTTGCTGCATGACCCACCTTCTCTTGAGATTCAGTTCAATGTCCTGACATTTTCCTTTAGCGTTATCTGATATCTTTCAGAATTCATTGTTCCATCAATGATAGCAAGCCGTCCTGGCCCAGATGCAGCAAAACAGGCCCAAACCATGATACTACCACCACCATGTTTCACAGATGGGATAAGGTGCTTATGCTGGAATGCAGTGTTTTCCTTTCTGTAAACAAAATGCATTTCTTTAAACCGAAAAGTTCTATTTTTTTTTTCTGATCCGTTCACAAAACTTTCTTCCAATAGACTTCTGGCTTGTCTATGTGATCTTTAACAAACTGCAGACGAGCAGCAATGTTCTTTTTGGAGAGCAGTGGCTTTTTCCTTGCAACCCTGCCATGGACACCATTGTTGTTCATTGTTAACAAGTTAAGTATCTCGTGATGTTGCTGAATGCTTGGCCTTCTGTCTTCAAGTGCCCCTTTAATTGCTCAGTGTTGTTCGGGTGAGGGGGGTGGCTGTGGAGGAACGTTCATGACAGTCTGCACTCCTTGATCTTAGTCGCAAAACTTTGAGGTGTGTTTTGGGTCATTATCTTGCTGCTGTGTGAATCCTTCTCCAGACAAGATTCAAAGAAACATTTTCACTAGTCTCAGACATTTGGCGCCCACCATATATGATTTCCTAATGGCCCTAAAACAGAATTTGCTGGCAGTGCCAATGTTCCTACTTTGTTTCTTTAACTGGCATACATAATGTTTAAGTTAATGCACAAGTTTTGAACACAACTGTGTTGCCAGTAGCTCATATGAATCCCTAGCACGGAACTGCCCATCTGTTAGAGGCATAATACAATATCAGAATAGCGCTGGCTTATTTAAACAATACTGTAACGTGTTGGAAGTGAAGCATTTTTGTAAAAGTAATTTGTTGGAAAAGATTACAAAATCTTGTGTTTGTAATGAGTACTACTGGAAAATGACGCCTTGCGCTTTTGATTTTACTACGCCTTACCATAGGGCGCCATGGTATTTGTTGCCTGGCAACTCCTAGCACTTTCCTCTTATTATGCTGCGAGATCATCTGGGACATGGCTCCCCTTACGGCTTCACGGCCAATTACTCTTCTGCATAATCAGCAGAGATCAGGGGGTTAGATAGGGGCTCATGGCCACATTTAGGTGCTGTTCTCCCAAACACAGCTTAGGATTTTCATTTCCATTACCATGCAACATTAGATTTATTGAGCAAATATATGGTTAGTAATACTATGAATCTTGAAATATGTGACTGTGAGCACTTGTTTTCGAGGACTAGGTCAGTTTCTTTTAGGATGCCTGTATCTGTTCAGTGTGGGTGTTGTATATAAAATGAGAGCAAAATGTGCCTCAGTACAAAATTACATCACCGATTTTCTAAATGTTATGGCACAGGTTATATTAAAAGCCTGTAAAACAAGACAAATGTAAAACCCAAATCTGAAAACTTATGAAAATTATGCGGTGGGTCTTAAATTTACTTGTTTACTTTTATTTCATTGTAGACAGTATGAACCCAAGATATTTCATGTTTTTTTTTTTTTTTCTGGTCAACTTCATTTCATTTCTTAATAAACATCCAGTTTTGTTTTTCAGGCCTTCAACACATTCTAGACTGGGGCAATTTAGACTGTGGTAGCCTAGCGGGTAAGGTACTGGACTATGGACCAGAAGGTCCAGGGTTCAAATCCCACCTCTGTCAAGCTGCCACTGTTGGGTCTTTGAGCAAGGCCCTTAACCCACAATTGCTTGGATTGTAGGATTGTATCAATTGTAAGTCGCTCTGGATAAGGGCGTCTGCTAAATGCTGTAAATTTTTAGGGCTAGTAAAGAGGTTAAAAATAATAATAATAATGTAATTTCAAATAGGTTGTGTCAACAGGTGATTATATAATCATTCTTTGGTACAAAAGCAGTAAAAGCAGTCTTTGAGGAGCAGAAGTGGGTAGAGGATCCCCAGTTTATCAACAAATGCTTGAGAACATTGCCCTTTAAAGACTGAAGTTCCTCCAGATTCCTTGAATTGTTTAATGATATTATGCACTGTTGCTGAAGAAACGTGCAAATCCCTTCCCTTGAGGAAAATGTCAATAATTTTCTTACACATTTTGTTTATAAACTGGAGATCCTTTTGTCCATCTTTATTCCTCAAAGTCTCAGCCTTTTGTGGATACTGTTTTTGTACAAAATTATGATTACAATCACCTGTCTGAAGTCATGTCATTATTTAGTTTTGATTTTTACCTCACAACTTGGCCTAAATTGCCGCCATCCCATCTTTTTTGGAATGTGTTGCAGGCCTGCTCATGCAGGAATGGATGTTTATTAACAAATGAACGTCCATGCCTTATTCAGAATATCCGATAACACATTTTTCCCCATTCTGATGTGAACCTGAAGCCGCTTCACCTCAAATCTGCATGATTTTATACATTGCACTGCTGCCACATGACTGGGTGCTTAGATAATTGCATGACTGATTGCATGTACAGGTCTTTCTAATGAAGTGCTCAGTGACTGTATAGGCTGTATATAATGTATAATGTACGTAATGCTATATATTTATTGAAGTTCAGTAAATTCTTACAGATTAATAGCAGTAATCTTCATTTAGAGCGCATTGGTGGATAGATTAGACATTATTGGAGTCAGCAACTGAAGCTTTTTATCATGAGCTGTCAGTTCATATCTAAACAGAATATGCTGAGTGAAAACAGAGATACAAGGAAGTAATCAAGTACTGTTTTATCACAATTTAGCATACTTGTGATACTAGGCGTTAAGTATTTAAAAGGTGAAAGGCTTGCCAATGCTTGCTGCTGTTTGTTGGTGCGAAAACATGGGCGGTTATGAAGATGCGTTGTCCAGAATAAGCTTGTACTCCTTGGCTCTTCTTTCTTAATTGTACACTTGGTGACATAACGTTCTATGCAAATCTACAGTACCTCTCCAATGACATGTGGGGGTGGCACAGTGGCTTGGTGGGGAGCACTGCTGTCTCACAACAAGAAGGTCTTGGTTCAATCCCGGGGTGCAGCGGTCTGGATCCTGTCTGTGAGGAGTCTGCATGTCCTCCCTGTGTCTGTGTGGGTTTACTCATTGTACTCCGGTTTCCTCCCACAGTTCAAAGACATGCGTGTTAGGTTAATTGATTATGCCAAATTGGCATTGACTTGAGTGTGTGAGTGTGTGAGATGTACATGTTGCTGAAATGGCCACTGATGCTGCAACGTTACATAAACCAAATAAACAAAGTCCAGTGAAATGGTATCATGGTTGACGCTGCACTCTGTACCCCAACTTATTAACAAGCTAGAATATGGAAAGAAAATGTATATAATATGACCTCAAATTAATATCGCGATTAAGTGAACACTTTACTTATGATTAATGGACTATTATTTTGTTTTTTGGGTGTTTTTTTTTTTGTTGTTGTCTTTTTTGCCTTCATAGTTCACTGACAAGGTTTGTACGGTAAATATGCTCAACTATTAAAAATGGAATATTTTTTCAAAAGAAAGTGTGTGTATCACTGTGATTTTAAAATAGCTGAAGGAAAACCGCAGCTGAACTATTTATGATTATTTACTGAATAATTCAACCAATTGAAATCCAATTCTTTCCATCTTCTTGAATCTTTTTCATATTGTGCTGCGTTGGGAACGTATTGAGAGGATTTAAAAAAAACCTCCAAAACAAACGTCATGAGCAAGATTACTCCGGTTAATGGTACTGAATGTTGGTTTCGATTAATTGCCCAGCCTTACTTTACACCAGTATAAGTCTAATGTTAGTAAAGTCGTTGGTATTTTTTGTACCTCTGATCATGATTTGAAACAAATACATCTAAGGACTAGGCCTGCCCTCTCATTTAAAATGGTCTTGAACATGATGCAGAATATTTACCTGTAAAAGTTATTTTAAAAGGAGGATAATTAAACAACAAATTTTAACAAACCCTTTATAGTTTACCTAAAATATTGTGTGAGGTGTACGTTTTTCATGACTTACCAGCTGTTTGGTGTGAGCGCATTCCATGCTGCGAAGGAACATTTTAATGATTTAATGCGAATGTATCGGTTATCACAATTATGAGTCACTTAGTATTTATTTTTTCTGCCTGTTATCATGTCTGGTCTGTCTCTGTTCCAAAGGTGATGGTGCTGACAGCTTGTGAACAATGTGATGATAGTCTCACCATTTCTGCTCTGAGGAGGGTCTTGTTGAATAAAGTGCATGTGTGCTGACCTCAAGCACAAACACTCAAACAGTACATGATTAAATTTGCCAGCTAGTTTTTATCAGGATTGATTACCTTAAATTTATTTGAAAGATATTCTAGAGGTTCTTCATTTGTAAATACCGTGATCAGCTGTAACATTAAAACCACTGACAGCTGAAGCAAATAACATTACCCAGAGCATCACCCTATCAGTGTTCTGCTGTGAAACCTTTGGCCCTGGTATTCATGTGGATGTTACTTTAACACATATCACCCACCTAAATGATGTTGCAGCCCAAGCACTCCCCTTCATGGCTACAGTATTCCCTAATGGCAGTGGTTTCTTTCAACGGGATAATGCTCATTGCCACACTGCAAAAATAGTTCAGGAATGTTTAGAGAAACATGACGGAGTTCAAGGTGTTGATGTGGCCTCAGTTTCGCAGATCTCAGTCCAATCAAACCTGTGGGATGTGCTGAATAAACAGATCTGATCTGTGGACACCCCACTTCATAACTCTCAGGACTTAAGGGATCTGTTTCTGACATCTTGGTACCTAATAGCACAGTATACCTGCAGAGGTCTTGTGGAGACCCACCTTGATCGGTCAGAGCTTTGGTGGCACAAGGGGTGGTTTTAATGTTATGTCTGGTTGGTGAATACATGGAAAGGGTTTCTAACTGGCTGTCTTCCCATCTATCATTTTTGCAGAAGTTGCCTCGAAAGCAACACTTTAGAAAATTAGCCTGGGTATATTTACATCTTCTTATGCCATTATTTATTGGCTATCCGTTTCCTTAGGCACATTAGGTCGTATTCTGTATGTGTTTGCAAAGGATTGAAATAAAGATGGACCAATAAGGGTTTTGGGGGCTGATACCAATTACTGATCACCTTCCAGCAGGGTGAGGGTGGGACTGGCTGCCACTTTCAGGGCAGTCAAGACAAAACAGTGAGTGTGTTTACATGCACTTAATAATCTGATAACTGCAGAAAATCAGATTGTCAGTAATCCGATAATGGGAAACCTACGGGTTTACATGAGTCGGGCAATAATCAGATTTCTACTTTACAACCAGTCAGTACTTGCAGAGATGTGACGTAAAGTTCAAACTTTAGTATTAAATAATCAAATTATTAGTTTTCTTGAGTATGTACTGCGTTTGAGTCTCCACAAAGTGTTCAACAGCTGTTTAGCGAGTGCTGTTTAATTTCAGGATAGCCAGATCCCGCGATGGAATCCAGCACCAGGTCGATGTAAAGAAGCCCAAAAGAAGCAAAATCTCTAAGTACAAATGGACCTGGCAACCGTGTTTTTTCTGCGAGCTGCTCTGTGTGCCTGGGCAGAATGAGAAAACCTATTATAATCGGGCAACTGGTATACATGCACTGAGAAATCCAATTACTGAACTAAAATCCAGCTCGCTCTAACGGATTACTTAATCTGATTTCTATGCTGTACACGTGACCACTTGAATAATCTGATAACTGCAGAAATCCGACTATGATCGGGTCATTAAGTGCATGGTCTAAACTGGTTTATTACCAGAACTGTTCGCACATCTGAATACAACATGGGGTTTCTTCCGCCATATTGGTTTTTCAGGAAGATGTTAGTATGTTTTTCCATGTAGCATTTCAGCTAGAAACTGCAGGGATCTGTGAACGAGGGAGTTCACGCCCGGCTGCACTCCCTAGATGAAACACTAGATGGAAATACAGAAATGGGGTTCACACAGGGCTACAGCAAATTACCTCGCAAAATATGACTCATTTGTTTGATGCCATTGATTGACTCTCAAGATCTGCTAAATTAGAGATACCAGTGCATAGATATTCGATGCTTCCATCTCTGTGTTGGAAATAGTGGTATAAGAATAGTGCGTTCCTTAATAGAATTGAGAAAAAAATTTTGTTAAACACTTAACAAACTAGCTAATGACAAGCAGTTATATGGTGTTTCGTTGCAGTGGTGGGCAATATGACGATATTTTATCGTATCGTGATAAATTTTATCGTGATATGCTTTTCTGAGCTTATCGAGGATATCGTCAGTGCTTAAAGAACACTGAACTGCGTTTTTCACTCTAAACAGTGTAATTAGTCCTGTTTAATTGGATGAAGTGTGCCACATTTTGAATATAAATAATTTCCTAAGTATGGGATAATATTTGAATAGTAGTTTTTAAGAATCTGTCACTGCTGATACATTTTTTTTTTCTGCAATCACGTTTCGTGATAAATATCGTGCATCGTGAAAATCGTCATCTTTAAATATTATGATACAAGATATTTTACCATATCGCCCACCCCTAGTATCAGGTTATCATTGTACTTTAAACCTCTTGCATATAGTGTTACACTGGATAATGCATCAATAATAGACTTGCTCTGTTGTTCAGTCCAGGTGCTTCTGCTCTGGTCTTTCTTTCTTCATGCAGGGTTGAAAGAGCTTGTTGTGTTGTCTCAAGAAATGTCATTTAATGGTTTTGTTCAATGAAGTCTTTGTATAAAAATCCTTGCACGCAATGAAGGATGAAAGTATTTTGACAAATAGTCCTTCTTTTGTGTCTTTCTATGCTTCACCCTACATCCTTTTGCTAAACTGAAAATTCCTCGAAAGACAACAGCACTTGTTTTTGTGATGGGGATCAGTTGGCACAAAAAATGATTGAATATATTTGGCTACTGACTGCGTAAGTGCATTACATTTCCGTCAGGTGTGTCCAAAGTCCGGCCCTAGGGCCAAATGTGGCCTGCGGACAGATTTTAATTGGCCCGCAGCATCACTCTTAAGAATACATTATGAGTGGAATTTTTTCTTTTGGTTTGCTTGAGGTCCAGACTGACTGATCACCACATATCAACTACAGCTGTCAAACCGGACCTATGATACTGTCGAGGGTGCATCACCACCCTTTACTTTAGTTTCTAGTGGGCTGTCTCTTCTGGTAAGTTGTAGCATTTGGTTTGAATTTTAACACAAGGACTATTTGTACAACGTTTGTGTTTAGTCGGTTATGTGACTTAAGGAATCTAAAACTTGCCTTGTTGTTGAGTTCCATAGGTCTTGTAATGCATAGACCTGAATAATAAAATACAATCTACATGAGAAATACTGACAGAAGACATTTGACATGTTTTAACAGTACAGAATTATGCACAAATGTTTTAAAGAAAATGCTAATTAGCCTAAATAGTCTGAAGCAAGTTGTCCATTTTTCACGTTTTTGTTATCATGTTAATGTTCATGAGTCCACCATCAGCAGAACACTGAACAACAATGGTGTGCATGGCAGGGTTGCAAGGAGAAAGCCACTGCTCTCCAAAAAAAACATTGCTGCTCGTCTGCAGTTTGTTAAAGATCATGTGGACAAGCCAGCAGGCTATTGGAAGAATGTTTTGTGAAGTTTTCGGTTTAAAAGAAAAGCATTATGTTTACAGAAAGGAAAACACTGCATTCCAGCATAAGAACCTTATCCCATTTGTGAAACATGGTGATGGTAGTATCATGGTTTTGGGCCTGTTTTGCTGCATCTGGGCCAGGACGGCTTGCCATCATTGATGGAACAATGAATTCTGAATTATATCAGAGAATTCTAAAGGAAAATATCAGGACATCTGTCCATGAACTGAATCTCAAGAGAAAGTGGGTCATGCAGCAAGACAATGACCATAAGCACACAAGTCGTTCTACCATAGAATGGTTAAAGAAGAATAATGTTAATGTTTTGGAATGACCAAGTCAAAGTCCTGACCTTAATCCAACCGAAATGTTGTGGAAGGACCTGAAGTGAGCAGCTAATGTGAGGAAACCCACCAACATCCCAGAGTTGAAGCTGTTCTGTACGGAGGAATGGGCTAAAATTCCTCCAAGCCGGTGTGCAGGACTGATCAACAGCTACAGGAAACGTTTAGTTGCAGTTATTATTGCACAGGGGGGTCACACCAGATACAGAAGCAAAGGTTCACATACTTTTGCCAATCACTGATATGTTATATTGGATCATTTTCCTCAATAAATAAATGACCAAGTATAATATTTTTGTCTCATTTGTTTAACTGGGTTCTCCTCATCTCCTTTTAGGACTTGTGTGAAAATCTGATGATGTTTTAGGTCATATTTATGAAGAAATATGGAAAATTCTAAAGGGTTCACAAACTTTCAAGCACCACTGTATTTGTTGAATTATATGCAATTTTAAATGCGTTAGATCTAAAGGAGGTTGATCTAACGTTGTTTAACGTGATTTTCTATCTCGTTGCAGGAGCCTTGGGAAAATATGAGGCATGATTATTTTAAGAGACTATCATGCAGCCCTAAGACGTAGTGCTCTGATGCCTGTAGGCAGTGAGAAGAGGATTTTGCTGCACATGGTCACAGTGGGATCAGAACCTGCTGCCACAACTCTGTCATCAATGATGCTCCAAACTTGAGGTGCTCGCCTTGGTGAGGTGTCACCATGACGAGCCTGAAGCGCTCGCCTTCTGACCGACCTGCTGTGGGGATGGTCAGTGCCTCAGAAGATTTTTATATCCGTCCCCTTCGCCAGAATAATGGAGGGGCAGTTCATCTGCGGCCAGAGAACATTTATCAGACCGGAGGCATGCTTGGAGTACCAAAAATGGGAGTGAGAGCTCGGGTTGCCGACTGGCCACCAAGGAGAGATGGAGGAACTTTGCGACAGACCGGTACTAGTGTTGATACAATGAGCCATACAGGGACTGGCTTTAGCAGTCACCCAAAACTTGGAACTCTAATTGGTCCTCAAGATTCCTCAATGCTCCAAAGCATCCACAAGACTCTGCAGAGCAAAATCAATTTAACCAAACAGGGATTTTCTCCTGAAGCGCACTTGCTCACAGTTGATGGCCATGGCGGCTCCTCGCATGGTACCACTAGACGCATCCGACAACGTAGCAATAGTGACATGACACTAAGTGAGCTTGATGGTAGTGGAGATAGTGGGGAAGATGGTGGATCTACGGGAACCAAATGGTCCCCATTACACCGGGAGTATGGCAGCACTTCCTCTATTGATCAGCACGCGGTATGCTCCTCTGAAATCTCAAGAAACAGCTTCTTTGAGATGCTAAAGGGCTATCAAGAGGAGAAGCAAGACCAGCGCAGCCCAGCTCCCGAAAGACTCGCAGACTTGCTAACGGTATCTACTGACAGGCAAGATCTTCTAGACCTAGGAGAGGACGTCACAGATGGGTTGCCCTCTGGTCACTCGAGGGATCGAGATAAACCCCCAAAGAGACGATCAAAATCTGAGACGGGAGGCGAGTCCATTTTCAGGAAACTTCGCAGTGTGAGGGCGGAAGTGGATTCTCCAAAGGTGGGCTCGGATTCGGAAGACGGACGGCTTGAGGACTCCAAACCTCCTTTAAAACCCTGGATCTGCCCGAAAGGATTTTCACACTATGATGTTCAGAGCATGCTGTTTAACTTGAACGAGGTGATCCAGAAAAGACAGAACTCGGCAGAAAAATGCAAAAACACTACTTCTGGTGCCTCTGCCGCTTCAGCCTTTTCTGCCTCAGCAACGTCCACTTTATCTTCAACCCACAGCCTACCTTACAGTTCTCCGGGTGGCAGCCAGGAGGAACTCAACAGCCGGGACAGTCCCTCTTTGGATATGGCTGATGATGAGGGCAGTGGACTAGTACTAAAGTGTCCTTGTTTCTGTACTGAAACTGGGGCTGATATTAGACATAGGTTTGGCCTTGCTTTACCAGATGAACTGGGCAGTGGGAGTTCCAGGGTTCCAGGACGTGGCGAGCCCCCAGTAAGCCTCCACTGCACCAATGCAGGCATTGCTGTTATAGAGGGTTCCAAAGATACATCCAGCATACTCGGTGATAAGGACAAGCAGTATGTTGTTGAACATGTGGACCTTGGAGCATATTATTACAGGAAATTCTTCTACTTGAGAGGTAATACATTATTTATGGGAAACAAAAGCGTTCTGGAGCTGAAAGTCTGAATGATGGGGGTTTTATCCTTTCGATTTTCAGAACACTGGAACTACTTTGGTATGGACGAGATGCTGGGCCCAGTGGCGGTAAGCATACGGAGGGAGAAGTTGGAAGACCACAAGGAGCACGGTCAGCAGTACAACTACCGCATGATATTCCGAACCAGTGAGGTAAGCTCATTTCCTTCCAATTATTCTTCTAAAGCTTTGAGTTTCATTGTTGCTTTTTCCCTTCTGCTGCGTTGTGATCAGTTGAGCAACTCGGTCAAGCAGTGCCTGCTTATTGACTCAGGGCTCATGGAATGTCCATAGTATAGCTGCTGTTCAATGCTGTGTGGTCTGTTGTGTGAAACAGTTTTTCCAAAGCAGTTATCTCTTCTGCTTGGTCAGGCAACGAGCAACGTGAGCCGAAGGGAGATTCCAGGACAATGTTGCATAATTGGTATGAACTCTCTCAGGTTCACTGAGGAAGGACTACATGAAAACAGGAGAAACAGTGCAGGCTTATCTGAGATTTTTAAAGAGAGTTCATTTTTTCACCCCTGGATCAAAGGTGATGTGTTGAAGTGGCCTCCTTTTGATTTTACATAGTTCAAGCTTACGCAGATAACTTTTGTAATTCCATAGTCCTCATAGATAAACAGGTCTTGCATCTGTTCTGTAACAATTTCATAAACAAAAATTGGACCGAAAGAATTGCTTCTTACTTGAGTTACTAGCATGAGTAAAGTTAAGCGACGTCACAACACGGCGTGTTAAAGGTGCTTCATGACTTCTAATGCATGTAAATATGTTAAGACTGCTCAAAATGCATTATAACTAACAAAACAAAGGGCATTTTTTTTTATTTAGGGAGCTGACTGGTAAAAAGTAAACACAGTGGTATGTTTTCGAGAGAAAAAAGAAAAAAAAGAGAGTGCTGATAGGCTAGGATGTCATCTTTGGGTGGGCATTTGAATTAGTTGGGTGGCCAACAACAAAAATATTTCTTTTCCTGAATAGAGTACAAACAAGGACGTTTAATTTTGAGAATGTTCTCTTTATTCTTGCTTTGTTTCTGTACTGACTGATCACTTTATTAGGTACACCTCCTTGTTTCTACACTCAATCTCCATTTTATCAGTTCCACTTAGCATATAGAAGCATTTTGTAGTTCTACAATTACAGACTGTAGTCCATCTGGTTTCTGCATCTTTGTTTTTCCCTTGTACTGATGGTCAGGACCCCCACAGATCAGGTGCAGGTATCACAGAGCAATGATACTGATGTGGTGTGTTAGTGTGTGTTGTGGTGGTATAAGTGGATTAGACACAACAGTGCTGCTGGAGTTTCTGAACACTTCACTGTAACTGCCAGACTGAAAATAGTCCACCAACCAAAAATGGCCAGAGTTACTCTCTCTGACTTTATATCTACAAGATAGAGAAATATGGTAGATGTGTCTAACAGAGTGCAGAGAGAGTGAACACCGTGTTTAAAGACTGCCATGTCTGACCCACTCATACCAGAACAACACACACTAACACACCACCACCATGTAGAAACTATGTCTACATAGAAGCTGCAGTTGAGACCAGTCCTAACTGTTTGGAGTTCTCTAGAATGGTGAATATCTCATCACAGCCGTATGAATGGCAGTTTTTTCCTCAACCTGCACATTAGGCTGACTCAAAAACCAGTGGAATTTCCCTCCATGATCCACAGATGTTCTGTCACTGCCCTCAGAAACCTCTGATGGATACAGTTCAGCTCAGCAACTGTCTCAGGGATTATGCAGGCTATTTAAAGATTTATGGCTCAATGATTATGTCATTTTGTTTTGTTATAAAATAATTTATGTACATGAGTTTTATCACGTATATTGATGGCCCTGGCTGTCTAAACAGATAAACTACTGGCAATTTGGTTGTATAAACTTCAGAAGAAAGAGTTAGTATGATTTAAAGTTTGAAAGCTTTAAATTATGAAGGGAAATATTACAGATTTGCACAAGTATGCTGAGCCTGTAATCCTGTCTTAGGCTTGTCACTGGTCAAGATCCCTCTTTGATCTAAAACTACTTATGATAAGAAAAGTGGAGTGTAATAATGCAGAATGTATTTAATGTGACTTAAAAAAAAACCTTTCACCTTTCCAGCTTACTTGGATTACTGAACATGCTTCAGTGACAGTTGATATCCTTGCTGTGAGAAGGCTGAGGATGCTCAGTGTGGCCATCTTAATTTTTGCAGACTTGGTTGTAAGAATTGATCCCTTTCTAAATTGACCCCTCTCTCTTTTTAGCTTACCACTTTGCGAGGCTCTATACTTGAAGATGCGGTGCCTTCCAGCGCCAAGCATGGCGCTGCTCGAGGGATACCTCTTAAAGAATTACTGGAGTTCCTGCTGCCAGAGTTGGACATCTCATCCCTGCGGCTCGCCCTCAATACGCCCAAAGTCACAGAGCAGATGATGAAACTGGACGAGCAGGGGGTATGTAGGTCATGTGTACATTTCCCTCTATAGGAAAAAACAGCTGGTTAACTTGAAACATATAGAATAGTACAGGGCTAAAAGCAGAGGTTGTCAATAAGCATTAAACTGTGGATGTATACTTTACCCTTACACAATAATCCAATCAGCCAATCATGTTACAGCATCACAGAGCATATATCCTCATTGACACAAAAACAACAAAACACACCTGATAGAAATTGTAGAATTGTAGTATAGAATTGCTTCAAAATTTGCCATGCAGTTATATCTCATGCAGATACGTAAATGACTACAGGTGTGGTCTGATTAGACACTGGGTCTTATCAGGGCGAAAATGTGCTTCCCCACTGCCCTGTAAAAAGGCTCTCAAATTTTACTTTTGGGTAGTGTACCTCTTGGTGAGAGACTGTTGGCTGCTAGGCATGCAATTTCCCATTTCACCATTTCTAGGTGCTTAGCAGAAGAAAATTTGTCCCAGCACCCATTACCTATCCTGCCATTGACAGCCAGCCACCGTCACCTTTGTTTGCAGTAGTGTCATGAATGAGAAACCTGGACTACTATGGACTGGAATCGCATCAACTTTAGTGATGAATCCAGGTTCTGTTTGGAATGCCGACGAACGTCGGGTGTGAGCATAGATCGCTTTTTGAGAGTGCTTCAATCCTGCCCCAACTGCTGGTGTGATGATCTGTGGAACCATTGCATATGACATTCGGTCACCCCTAGTAGTGATACAAGGGGCACTAACAACTCAGTTGGAAGTGTGCAGGACATCCTGTGGCCACGTGTATTATCTCTCATGGCAGGGCTTCCAATTGGCATTTTTCAGCAGGATAATGCTCACCCACACATAGTTTCCCAGGAATGTCTTCGTCAGATTACAACACTTCCTTGGAATTCCCAGTCACCAGATTTATTGCCAATCGAGTATTTATGAGACCAGCTGGGATGTTAGCTTCGGCAGCCTTTGATTGTGCAGGATCTACAGGCCCAGCTGCAATATCTGTGGGCAAATGTGCCGTATGTCTCCATTACCCAACTGTATCTCATCTTGTATCCAGGCTAGAGGTGGGCCCAACAGGATACTAGAGCTCCCTTTCAATTGTACAGTTTTCCCCAATAAACTTTTCACTCTAATATTGTAATCACTTACATATCATCATTACATTTCCACATATAAACTTTGATTCAATCCCATAAACTCCTTCTTGGTGCGTGATTTTTTTTGTCAATGAGTGTAATTCCTCATATTAAACATCAGAATGGGGAAATTGTGATTCAGGTTACTTGGTTGGCATGGCTGTTGATGTCAGATGGGATGGTTTAAGCATTTCAGAAGCTGCTGATTTCCTGGGATTTTCATGCAAAGCAGTCTCTAAAATTAACACAGTGGTGCATAAACGGCAACATAAATTTCCTACTTTTATCCATGTAATACCTTATATAAAGCCTTTTAACGTAATAATACACCTTGTCAAGGTATGTCATCTGAAGTTAGTTCTAATAACATTACAATGAGTGTAATGTATGTGAGTGGCATCCACCATCATCAGATCTGACTCCAGTAATGCATAACCCTAGATTTTTCCCTCTCAAGAGGTGGTAATGATTCAGGTTCTAATTCCCTCATTCACATTGCATAAATCTACTTCTCAATTCCCAAGAAACTGCTCTTCAGTTTTCATGATTATTGTGTTTCGCCTTACCTAGTTTTCTCTTTTTATATCCTTGCATTAATGCTGGAGTATTACTTTAGCACAAAAGATCAGCTGGGAAATATTATGGCTTATCTGGGAAGGACTGAATTTGTATATGATACAACCTGCATTTAGAGCTGATGTGCTTTAAGATACAATACAAAAGAGACTATGCTATAAAAGGTAGGGTAAAATACAGCTCCACATTGCTGATTTTTTTGTTCAGCTCTGGTCCTGTTGAGTCCAGGTCTGTTCTAGTATGATTCATTCCAGAAGGCTTGTCGAGAACCGAAAACCGTGATTACCGGGCGAATTTCCCCTAAGGAATAATGTAAATCGAATGAATTCGTTCCAGACCCCCAGAAAATCCACATTGTATAAGGCACTATATGCTTTAATGGAGTATTGTACAGATGCTCCTTTTTTAACGATGGGGATGTTTTGACAAATCCATCATAAGTTTCATAGTTAATATAGTTTACACTGTATCATAGCACATCGCACATTAACACTTATATTAACCTACAGTTGGCCAAAATCATTCCACAGAGATTATTTTAAAATAGTGTTGGAAAATCTCATGTAATTTAGTGAGTAATGGATTAAAAGTGAAAAGTAAAAGCAAAAACACTTACTCTATTGGTGCTAGCTGGTAATGCTAACTGCTCAGCCTGAAAGCCAAGAGGATTCAGTAGCAGTTTTGCTTTCGGTTGGCTGTGATTCTTTACCGTTATAGGATCCATGGAGACTTGCTTGCTCTAAGAATACAGTACTGTAGATGTAAAAATGCACAGCGGAGATCTTCACTAAGCAAGGGCTATTGTGAATCTGAATCACTGTGTACTGAATCGCGACTCAGCTCATACAAGTTTAAGCAAGTGTGCTGAATACCAAGCAGGCAACGACAAAGGAAGACATTTTTCTGGTTAAAACGCATTGAGAACTGAATACGACGAGTACGGGTTCATTTTCAATTCACAAAAGACCTGCCTTATAGTCATGCAGCCATAGACTTGATCTGATTTCCTGATCCAGTTTATTTTCTCTTGCCCCCCAATCACACAACATTAGCTTTTATTATTAGCCATACCAGTATTCTTCCACTGGAATATTGTAATCGATGGTTATTTGTAGATGATTGATCTATGTTTGTCATAGCTGCATCATTCATCATGTGCTTGTATTGTTTCTAACTCTACTCCTTTTTCTGGGCCATTTGCTCCCTCAGCTGAGTTTCCAGGTGAAGGTGGGGATAATGTACTGTCGGGCAGGTCAGAGCACCGAGGAGGAGATGTACAATAATGAAAACGCTGGTCCTGCCTTTGAAGAATTCCTGCAGCTGCTGGGAGAGAAAGTGCGATTAAAAGGGTTCACAAAGTACCGCGCCCAACTGGACACCAAGAGTAAGCTCAGCCCCCTAACCACACGAGCAGCTAGATACTTTAAAGGTGCATTATAAATAGTGTTCCATTTAGGTGCAGCAAGTGCAGTGGTTTGACATTGCAGCATGTGAGTAGTATACAGCTTACGCAACAAGTGTTTTACTTGTAGTTGGCGGCTATTTAATTTGCTATTTACATCTAAACACTCAAATTGCACCTAACTTCTGGAACTTTACTGGCCCAGCTTTAGACAACTTGACTGCATTCAGTTTTTCAAAGATCAGCTTGTGTGTGCCCATAAAGACTTTTAAATAAGTTACATTCAGACGGATACTCTTTGCCACATGGTCATGTTGTTTTAATGCACCTTTTGTGCTTTTGTGATGCGGAGCAATTGTAAATATTCCAACTGTGCACCTAATTACAAGTTTGTTTTGATCCTTTTTTCTCTCTCCAACTAAATTACCTCCAAAGGGCAAATTTATGTGTAATAAAAATTGAGTTGAATTATTTTGAATTCTTCAGCTATTTAGGTTATTTTTTTATTTTTTTTTAGCAAAGTACATTTCATAGTACCATTTTAAAGAACAAGAATGTATGTTGGACCTTTACTAATTTTAAAAAAGTCAGTGATTTAGCAGTGGACAACAATGACAGATCAGATTCAGTAACACAGTCTATGGAAAACAATTTTTTTGGTTTTAACTTGCTTTTTTCCAAACCAGGAAATCGGACATTATAGATTAAACACATCATTAGACTTACATTATAGTTGTATGTGTCACCACATAAGCAGGAATGAGAAAAATAAAATACCTTTTGTGTTTAAGTTTTGAGATACAAATGATTTCTTTCATTTGCGGTTATGAAGTCAATCAAACTGGAAATTGTCTTTGTGTTACATTTCTAACTGCTTCATATGTTTGAACAGTAGACTGTTTTATTCACTTTTGTATGTATAATACAATTTTTTTTAAATTGTGACCTTTTACTATCTACTTCTAGCCCGATTAAATACCTTGTCACAAAGCAGGAATCATCTCGACCTGGTTCCTGGAGTATGACAGTGATTTAGTCGACCTGAGTGGCCTGCACAGTCATTAGACCTCAATTCAGTAATGCATAACCACAGATTTTTCCCTCTGGAAGGATGAATTGTAGAGTTTCAAAATCTAATTAGCTTATCTGTAAATCATTAATGTATAAATCAAAGTGAATAATATACTATCCCAAATAATAAAAACACAATCCTGAGGATAAAGTACAGAATGGGGAAAATCAACCAGTCATGTGGCAGCAGTGCAGTGTTTTCAGGGCACACTTTGGCACACCAGTCAGTCATCTCCTGAATGCTTCAACCAGTTTGTGTTGTTACTGACCCCTTCATGGCCACATTTTATCCGTCTTCTGATGGCTACTTCCATCATGGTAATGTCACAAAGCGTAAGATGTCTCTCATTGGTTTCAAAAGCATGGCAATGAGTTCATTGGCCTTCCCAGTCATTGGACCTGAATCCAATGGAATCCACCTTTTGAGATGTGGTGTAGTAGAAGATCCACAATGTTAACTGTCTAATGCATTTCTGTCAACATGGAGCAAATTCTTATATGAATTTTTTATATATATATATATATATCTTGCAGTTCTAACACGTTGCCTCTTCTTTTCCAGCGGATTCCACTGGAACACACTCACTCTACACGGCATACAAGGACTATGAGATCATGTTTCACGTGTCAACCATGCTGCCCTACACTCCAAACAACAGACAGCAGGTCAAACAACATATATCTGTCTTAAGTATTTTGTTTTTGCCTGTCAATACAACCTCAAATCAGAAAAAGTTGGGACAGTTTGAAAATGCAAATAAAAAAGCGCAGTGTGTCTTACATTTACTTGACCTTTGTGTAAACTGCATACAGTATGAATCAAAGATAATTCATATTGTCTGATCAACTTCATTTCTTTTGTTAATTAACTTCCATTCCTGCCTAACAGCCATGATCTCCGATCCCTCAGACAGCACTGCATCAAGAGCCATCATTCAGTAATAGCTAATATAACCACATGGGCAATGGAGTACTTTGGTAAAGCTTTGTCAAGCAGCGCAATGCGGAGTTACATTCACAAATGCCACTTAAAATGTTACTGTGCAAAAATGTCCAGAAGCGGTGTCGGCTTCTCTGGGCTCTGAGGCACCTAAGATGGACCATCACACAGTGAAAATGTGTATTGTGGTCAGACCAATCAGGATTCCAGATCTTTTTAGAAAAAATGCAGGCTGTGTGCTCCGGACCAAAGACGAAAAGATCCATCCATTCTATTATCAGCAACAAGTCCACAAGCCAGGCTCTGTCATGGTATGGGGTTGTTTCAGTGCTTTTGGGAATGGTAATTTATACTTCTGTGATGGCAGCATTACTGCACAAAAGTACACTGAGACTTTAGAGCAACATAAGTCGCCTCCAAGATGACATCTTCTTCAGGAACACTCATTGTTCACTGCATTTTTCAACAAGACAACACAAAACCACATGCTGCACACATTACAAAGGCATGGCTGTGGAAGAAGATGGTACGGATACTGGACTGGCCTGCCTGCAGTCCCCAGTAGAGAATGTGTGGAGATTTTTGAAACGGAAAATGCGACAACATCAACCCTGTACTGTTTCACATCTTTTGATGTGTTTGCAGGAAGAATGGGACAAAAAGCACCTGAGGGGGGTTGTACCTTTGTGAACGTTCAGACTTGAAATTTCGTGATGTATCTTTATGACCTTGTTACTTGTTTTTCAACATATACCCTGTTTTTTGTTTGGTTGTCATTTTTTGGGAGGGGGGCCGATTGGATGGGATTCTCATGTTCTGACACACTGTGTTTATGCCAATGCTTATGTTTCTTTTTTTTGTACAGTTGTTGAGGAAAAGGCACATTGGGAACGATATCGTCACCATTGTCTTCCAGGAGCCTGGAGCTCATCCCTTCACCCCAAAAAACATCCGCTCACATTTCCAGCACGTCTTCATTATCGTCCGGGTTCACAATCCTTGCTCTGACAACACATGCTACAGGTAAACACAACAACTTTTGATTATGTATCAGTAGTGACCTTATTATGCTTTGATCTTTCATTAGGATTTTTAAAAATCTTATCCTTAACAGTAGTCCAGGTGCTCTGGGTTTTGGCACACGTCATGTAATTGAATATGAGCTGCATTATATTATGAAAGCACATACTTGTCAACATCCATTATCCCTTTTGCTTTAACCTTTTCCCTGTAGAAGTCTAATCAAAAACCTTTACCACAATAAATGATATAAAAATAAATAAAACATTTTGATGGGTGTTAATTATCACACACCATTATTCCTCCTCATGGAAGAATAATTTTATAATGCACAAGTACATTAACTTATGAAGCGCTCCTAATGACTGTTTCAGAAACGCAACAGTCAGTTTAATGCAGGGGAGGGTGTGGGGGGGACAAAATATAATTAACTCTACCCCTTAATACCCCCTCAAGTATATGTAATGCAGCTCCTGATGTCTATTAAATCTATTATTTCTATAAATTAAAAATTGTATACAGTCTGCGAAGCTTGCTTTTGTTCACTGTGGCAGCTTGTTCCAGCTAATAAAACACTGATTTAAGATCTCTTTCATTTGGAGTTAATGGTGAGTTAACAGACAATATATGATAAGCTATTTAAAGTCTTTTTGTATAACAATGATGTTAGGGATGTTAAATCTCATCCCTTAGCTCTCTTGATTGTTAAGCATTGTCTAAAACAATTTTCTTAATTAATCGCAGAAAGTCAATCTTAACCCTTGGAGGGCTAGTCTTGTTGTTGTTGTTGATCTTATTCATTCACTTGCTCCTGTTAGGGGACATTGTTAGATTTGACACAAGTTTTATTCCCGATGCCCTTCCTGATGCAACTCTCAGGCTTGGGACTGGCGCTAGGAGTGCCCTGTGTAACCCAGTGGCTGGGTTGTTGGTTTTGCTCACATGTAAAACACCTGCAAATGTTTACCATTCAAGTGTCTGGTATCTTTTCAGCAAACCCTTGAGAATATAGAACTGATCGTTTGTTTTTGACACATTATAACAACACAGTTAACTCCATAACTCAGAATTGTTTTTATTTTAATGACTTTTCTTTAATGAGTTAAGGATTTTTAGCACTCAAACTGTTAAAGGATTAACAATGTATGCAACATGGTTGTAACTCCAAATCAGAAAACGTTGGGAATATGGAAAGAGGAAAAATGTTGTCTGGTCAACTTCATTTCAACTGTTTCTATACATCCTTTCCTGTATTTAACATCTGTAACACATTCTGAGAAGTACTCGGATGAGGCTATGTAGGACTAGTAATGAGATAAAAATAGATAAATAAATACATAAAATGATACGATTTTCAAACGGGTAATGTCAACAGGTGAGTCTTTGAGGAGTAAAGATGGGCAGAGGATCTCCAGTTATTCAACAGATGTGTGAGAAAATGATTGAAATGGTTAAAAACTATGTTCCTCAAAGAAAGATTATATAAGGGATTCACATGTTTCAGTCCCAACTTTCTTATTTGGCTTGTTTTTGCTTTGTCTTGTTGAAAAATGCACGAATGTCCCTGGAAAAGAAGGCAGCATTTGTTGCTCTAAAATCTCAGTGTACTTTTATGCCTTAATGCTGCTGCCACAGAAATGTTCATGACATTTTCCAAGGGTACTTACCAAACCCCATACAATGACAGACCACAGCTTTTGAACTTGCCCCAAAAAATCTGGATGGTCCTTTTTCTTATTTGATCCAGAACACACGTTGTCCATTTCTTCAAAAGATATGTGGAATATTGATTCATCCGACCAAAATACATATTTCCACTGTGTGATGGTCCATCTCAGATGCCTCAGGGCCCAGAGAAACCAACGCCACTTCTAGACATGGTTAACATAAAACTATTAAGTGGTATTTGTGAGTGTAACTCCATATTGTAGTGCTTGATAAAGGTTTGATAATGTGGTTCTATCAGCTTTTGATGAATAATGGTTCTTGATCCAGTGCCGTCTGAGGTGGTCAGAGATCAAGGCTTTTCAGTTTCGGCTTGTGCCCTTGCCCTTTACGCACTGAAAGTCCAGATTTAAAGATATTATGCACTATAGAGTCCCAACTATTTTGTAATGTGTTGCAGACCTGAAATGCAGGAATGGATGTTTATTAACAAACTAAATCTTTTTTTCTTTTCTGATTTGAATTTGTATTATACAGCCTTTAGTGCTGAACCTGCTGAATGTAATGTTTTGTCTGAAGGTATTCCAGTAAATGCTGTGGCTGTGCAATGTTAAGTGAAATCAAACATGAGATGATTACATGCATCTTAAATGTTTAATTTAGTATATCTCCGATTTGATCTGGTCTCCTTTGAGCTTTAAAAGAATTTGACGTTAGGAATTGTCATACACGTACGCTGTCGTAAGAAAAAAATGAGGCTTGCAGGCAAGGCCTTCAGCCTCTGAGAGTTAATTCTTACCTCATAAACAATCCAACATAAACCTTTTACAGAACTAACACACGTATGTGAAAAATCAGCATCAAACAGATGCACTGAATGCACAGTGACATAGCAGTTAGTGCAGTCACCTCATAGCTGCAGCGTCCCTGGTTCGATCCCGAACTCAGACATGCATTGTGTTAACTGATTACGCTAAATTGGCCTGATATGATTATGTATGACTAGTTTCCTTACACCTTGTGTATCGGTGTAAGCTTTGTCAAGTCAGATTTATTTCTGTAGCACTTTTTACAATGGAGCATTGTCTCAAAGCAACTTTACAATTTTACATTATCTGCTAATATCTACGTCCAATCCCAAATTGAGCAAGCCTAGGGCGACAGTGGCAAGGAAAAACTCCCTAAGTGTTATGAGGAAGAAACCTTGGGAGGACCAAGACTCAAAAAGGGACTCAACCTCCTTGGGCGGCGTAGATGATAAATCTAAGAATGAAACTAAAGTCATGGAGTCAAAGTTCAAATAAAATGTGAAATATTCACATCGGCATTAAGTAGTCCGATACAGAGTCACTCTAGGATCCTGAGTCTAAGCAGGAAAGTCATTGGTGGCACTTCGACCCCAGCCAACCGGAGGAGGGTGAGGGTCACAGCCCTGTTGAGTTGGGCTGTGGCTGCAGTTTCACAGGCTTTCTATAGGCAGTGTTCAGTACATGCTGCTCTGATTACACTTGACTGAGAGTTTGCTCCTTCAGCCGCTATCTAATGTGACAGCTCATTCCAGCCCATGTTATGCTTTGCATTTTTCTTTCTAAGACATTATGAGCTTATTCATTCTATGCTGTGTCCTAAGATTGTAACCAGCAGTGAGAGCTTGAGATTTATCAGAGCTTGAGATTTATTGTTTGAATATACATGTACATGAATGTGCACTCTCCTATCGATTGCCTCCGGCGGCTGAGCTTGGGCGGTCTGAGGAAGTTAGCATGGTTTGTGTGTGCGCGCGTACCTCCCCACCATCCCCCCACCGCCCATGTACACACGTGCTCGCACTGTTATTCAGCTGCATGACACCACTCCCTGCTCACATATCCTGCTGAGCTCTATCCAGTGCCGTGCTCACCTGTCTATGGAACCTGCACCTGTTTTCATTCCAGTCATGCCCTCTTAACCTGTAGACCACTTTTGGAGGAATTTTCGTTGGAAGAACACCAGCAAGATGAAATGGATATGACTGAATCCTGAAAAGCATATCGACGATTCAGCTTTTCCATCTAGCAGGATCTAGGAGGAGGCAGAAGACAGTTTTCATTGTGACTGGCCTTTCAGGATACTTGGATTAACGTACATTTTGTTTAGACAAAGGAATATGGACTACAATAAGAAGCATTCTCTTGGCTAAGAAAGGAAACCTTGTGATGTTCTGCCAGCTTCACTGGAAATGGCTTCAGTCCTGCACATCGCTGTCCTGTAGGCATTGTGTGTCCATCTAATCCATTACTGGACTCGTACACAAAACGTGGAATAAACTGAACATACTGCAGCTGCATAGAAAAAGTGCTTTATTGTTTCGTTTCTTGGGTCATCACATGTCGTTTTGCTTGTGGGACCTGTTTGAAATAGAAAAGACTTGATATCCTTGCTATAACAGTTCATTACTCTTTCTTTGAAGTGATACTGTGTGGTTTAGCCATTAGTCACAAATGAAAGTAGGATGGTGATTAATTGTCCTGACAGATAATCTGAGCATTAATCAGAGTGAGCGACACAGAAGCACTCTGCAGTCCTTTTGCTGGCTGTGCTTCAAACGAGTAACTCCAACTCGAGTGCACTTGTAAGTAGCAGTAATGGTCAGTAAAAGTACACAGCTGATGTACCTTTAGGAATCAAGAGATGGTATTTTAATAACACTCATTCATTTATTATTGTAATACTTTTGCTGTATCAGATTTTGTCCTCCCAGCATGAATTTATCTACGCTTGTATGTCAAATAAGGCTTGGCGATATAAGTAAGGCGGTACCTCGGTTCTTGTCATTAGTTCCAGTAAATGCTGTGGCTGTGCAATGTTAACAGTGAAATCAGACATGAGATGATTTTATGTATCTTAAATATTTAATTTAGTATATCTCCGATTTTATCTGGTCTCCTTTGAAGCTAGCGTTTTTAAAAGAAGTTGACGTTAGGAATTGTCATTTATGTACGCCGTCGTCAGAAAAAAATGAGGCTCGCATGCAAGGCCAGCAGCCTCTGAGAGTTAATTGTTGCCTTATAAACAATCCAACATAAACCTTTTACAGAACTAACACAAATATGTGACAAATCAGACATAGCACAGTGACATAGCAGTTAGTAAGGCGGTACCTCGGTGCTTGTCATTAGTTCGTTCCAGAAGGCTTGTCGAGAACCGAGAACGAGTACTAAGCCAATTTTTCCCATAAGGAATAATGTAAATTGAATTAATCCGTTACAGACCCCCAGAAAAACACTGTATAAGGCATTATATGCATTAATGGAGTTATATTGTACAGGTGCTCCCTAAATTATGATGGGGCTATGTTTAACAAATCCATCATAAGTTAAATGTATCATGAATTGAGGAGTTTAATGAGCGTTTGGTAGATCGGTCTATACTGTATCATAGCAGAGCCTATAATAAGTAAGTTAATGTTTAAAACACTTACATTAATCTACAGTTGGCCAAAATCATTAACACAAAACTTATTTTTTTTATAAAGTGTTCTCTCGTACTTTAGAGAGCAATGGAAATAAAAGCAAGTAAAAGCAAAATACTTACGCTATTGCTATAGCTGCTATGCTAGTGGTAGCTTATGTTTCCTTTCTGTTTCTTTTCGGTTGGCTCGCCTAACTAAGCTTTTTAGGACCTATGGAGACTTATTTGCACTAAGAATACAGTACTGTAGATGTGAAAAAAATAAAGGAAGAAAAACAGCATAAACACAGCCGAGATCTTCATCGAGCGAGAGCTATTGTGAGACTGAATCACTGAATCGTGAATTGTGAATCGAGTTTCGGCTGAAGCAAGTCATGGGGCTCGACTCCTACAAGTTTAAGCAAGTGCGCCGAGTACCAAGAAAACGACGAGAACTGAGACAATTTGGTTTTCGACGAGTTCTGAGGTGGTCGAGAACCGTGGTACCACTGTATATGATTTGCCAATATTATTAAATTGTCACTGTTGGTGCTGTCAGCACCTCTAGATAGATAGATGGAGTACTTTATTTATCCCCAAAGGGAAATTTCTTTGTTGTAGCTGCAATACACATAACGATACACAAATACAGATACAGAAAAAACAGAGAATTACAAATTTACAAAAACTGATAATGTTACAAATGTGTAACATCTTCTATCGGGACAGGAGTGAGTTATTGTATAGTGTTATTGCAGTGCTGTATCTGTCCTTATTACAGCGGAGCTGCAGTAACCTCTTACTGAACACACTCCTCTGTCTGTCCAGTAGATTGTGTAACGGGTGTGTTGTGTTGTCCATTATTCTGATCAGTTTGTGTAGCATCCTACTTTCTACAATCAGTTCTAGGGGCTCTAGAGTAGTTCCAAGCACAGATCCAGCTTTCTTTAAGAGTTTGTTCAGCCTCTTCAAGTCGCTAGCTCTGATCCCGCTTCCCCAGCAGATGATCCCCTTTATTGATATACAAGTACAAAGCTGGGGGCGATTTAACGCTATATGGCCAGAAGTATTTGTTTTGGAGACCCAAACATAACACCCATGTGTGTTTGTTGCGCATCCATTGGTGTTAAAATGGAGTTAATCCAACTTTACTGCTGTAGCAGCCTCCACTTCTAGGTTGGAACATGACAAGGATTTGCTTACATTCAGCATGAAGAGCAAGTAATGATGTTGAGTTGCAGTTCATATGAAAGGTATTCATTGGGATCAAGGTCAGTGCTCTCTATCGGTCAGTAAATTTCTCCCATTAAACTGCAAAACCTTTTTAATGAATAAAAACATATGTGCTGAGACGGATAAAGACCCCTCCTCAAATTATTGATACAAAAATATACTTGTAGCATTACTGTAGTGTTAAGTTTTCCCTTGGCTTCAAACTAAGTGGCATATAATAGAGCGTAGATTTTCAGAAAGCCGCCCAAATTCCAATTAGTCCATTACACAGTGAAATGTTATTCACCACAGTGATTAATGAATTTCCACAGCTGTAGAGTGCAATGGCAGTATGCTTTACACAGCTTTTGCGTGAGCATTGTGTGCGGCTCTTACACTGTAGTGGACTGACTTGTTGGAAAGGAGCTCTCCTAGTACAATGGCATGCTGAAAGTTACTGTGATCTGTGAATTGACCCACCACACTGACAGTGTTTGCCTATTTAGATTGCATGGATATTTACCAGCTTGTGCAGCTGTTAGCAGTAGATGTGTCCACACACTTTGGTGATCTAGTAACTAGGGGTCTAGGATGTAGGGTGATCTAGGTTAGTGAATTTGTATGCCTTTATTTACATATTGTTACACAGAGTGGTGACTAGAAGTCTGAGCCCACTACAGACGCTCCCCATTTTTTGATGGTTTGGTTTGCGATTTTTCGACTTTGCGATGAGAAACCGATAATGCACATAAATATACATTCAGCAGGAACTGAATTTTGAATCTATATTTTTCTTTAGCCAAGCGATTATGGAGTATAATACTCACGCAGATGTCATCCAGCTGACTGAGCTGAACAGCAGCATTAATGGACTAAACATTTTTTCACTTAATTCTGTATTCAATAAATTACGTGATGTATTCAACACTTTATAGTGAGCTGTGTGTTGATGATTTTGCCCAACTGTAGGTTAATGTAAGTGTTTTAAGCTAGGATACGCTGTGACATAACTGTCATATGCAGTATATATTAAATTTCTCGGTTTACAAACGATGGGTTTGTCGAAAGGTAACTCCATCATAAATCGGGGAGCACCTGTAGTGAAAATGCTTCTATTTAGCATTTTCCTTGAATTTAATGAAATATTTTTCCTTACAAATAATCTAGTCAGCATAACAAGCGAAGCTAAAATGTACATAACGCACATTTCAGATTTATTTGTATTTGGCATGTTCTCCATTTTTCTGGAGAGCTGGCAGAAACTCCACAACACAACTCAAATCTTATGATCCAATTTATCCCAGCATGGTTTCACGATATTCCAAAGTGCATCCTGAGAATGATTTGCTTTCTCTGTCAATAAGTGGCCCCATAAACGCTTGATGGGGTTAGATGACGTTACCGAGGAATGTCCGATTCACTCAAATTAAGTTGATTATAAAACTGTATTTTTATGAATAATGCGAAAAGCATTTTCACTGCTGATTTCTAACATTTGGCCGCCTCTGTATAATATATTATTAGAATGTCGGTATGTTTTGTGATATGACATCTGTGCCATTTTACCTACAGCAATGTCAGTTCTGAGGAAATGTGATGTTCCTAGTGTTGTTTCTCTTGCTTGGTATCTAGTTTGACTTGTACATGTGTTCCAGGTGATAACACTAAAGTCCTGCGTAAGGTTAATTGTCTCCTGAAACTGTAACGTGCAGTGTGTTCTTAACATTTGAGATTACACCTGTACAAGTTTGATCTTTCTCTGTTACCTTATAGACGTTTATTGTCCTGCCAAACATGAGTAGCTAGTACCTACCCTCAGGGGAAGAAGTGCCTGTCGCTGACTGATTTTGAGCACATTATGGGTTCAGCAAAACCGTTGTCCCCACGATTTCAATAAAGGTTTTCACTGGTATGCGTTGTTCATAGGACAAACTTCAAACTCGATTTTTTTGAAGACACGGATGAGCTCAGTCTGTTGGAAAGTTCACACCCTCTTTTGTGTGTGGATGTGAATAGGCTTTAAAAGAACAATAACCAAAGGAAACACGCGCACTTAAGAATAATGTATTTTTTCGCTTTCCCTCTGACTGACCTTTCCAGTACTTCTTTCTATCTATCCCGAGGGGGAATCCAGTTGACCTACTTCCTTTGTTCCTCTGAAAGCGGGCCACGTAAGAAACCTGGCTAAATGGCATTTGCAGTAGTTTTTTTGCTATTTGGCTTAGACGTAGGTACTGCCAAGCCACTGTTGACTTTCTTGCGGTTTCAAGCGTTGCTATTTTGTAGAATAAATTATGGATCAGGGTTTTTTATAGAACATATCCTCCTTATTTCCAGGGTATCCTTGCCACATAAATCGGTATCCTTTTGTAATATGATATAAATTTACCCCATCAGCGCACAATCATTTTCTCTTGTACAAACAACCCTTAAAGAAGGGTGTGTGACGAACAAGTCCTTTAATTTCTTGTCTCTTAATCTAGCATCAGAGCTCAGCAAGATTAAACATATTGTTTTTTTACTGTCTCTGCATGAAGTCTTTCGAGGCATGCTGGTCAGTGACTTGAATTCATATTGATCCTGCCAGTAGACAATAAAAATGTGTTGCTACAATGAAAATGTGGATTGTTACTGGGTGCAGAATGTCATCTGCAGTTCCCACTTATTACCCACATTTTTTCCCCTTTATTCCCGACAGCGTGGCGGTCAGTCGTTCGAGTGATGTCCCCTCTTTTGGCCCTCCCATCCCTAAAGACGTGACTTTACCCAAGTCTACGGTGTTCAGGGAGTTCCTCTTGACGAAGGTCATCAACGCTGAGAACGCAGCTCACAAGTCGGCCAAGTTTGGCGCCATGGCTACACGCACACGCCAGGAATACCTGCGGGACCTGGCCGAGCGCCATGTCACCACCACGCCACTGGAATCATCTGGAAAATTCCCCTTCATCTCTCTGGCACATAAGCGGAAGGAGAAGTGTCGCCCCTATGCAGGAGCAGAGCTCCGGAGCCTGGGGGCAGTCACATGGGCAGTACATTTGGAGGACCTTGCCATTGGGGCAGAGCGTGAGGGGCTGCTGGCCATCTCCAATGAGTTTGTCATCATCCTCGACCAGGTGGCAAAAGCTTTGGCGTTCAATTGCTCCACGAGGGACGTGATTGGCTGGTCACTGGGAAGCCCTGCTTCCATTAAGATCTATTATGAACGTGGCGAGAGCATTTCACTGCGATCCATCAATAACAACACGGAGGACTTCGGCGAGGTCGTTAAACGCCTGGAGGTAAGTCTAATCAAATTAGTTAGTGAAGTCTGATTTTGTTTCCATTCTACTTGGTCTTAAATGTTTTTTTTCAATCTCACAACTTCTGCAGAACACAGGAATATAACATTTCTGCTCATTTTAATAAACAAATAAGTCATCTAAGGTCTGACTTCTTACAAAGACCACTAGTGGATCACCCGGGAAGGTCCTCAAACTTTTGCAAAAACCGGAATTTAGGTTGTTTTTCCAATATTAAAAAAAAATTCCCTTTAAATGTTAAGTACTTTGTATTCAGAAGGTTTGTAATGTTAGTGGAGCGCAATTTTTTGCACAAGTTTACATACATTGTGACCAGCTTTAGAGCTTCCCAGACGATGAAACAATGGTACAGGTGTTGGTCAATACA
Source organism: Ancistrus triradiatus (assembly GCA_025084515.1). Taxonomy (NCBI): domain Eukaryota; kingdom Metazoa; phylum Chordata; class Actinopteri; order Siluriformes; family Loricariidae; genus Ancistrus; species Ancistrus triradiatus. The sequence continues at coordinate 315,658 of JAJAGP010000194.1, read as the reverse complement.
TAATACAGTCATACCTCGTTATCTGGACTTCATCTGTTGAGGCGAGTTTGGCGACTTAACGAGGTTACAAAAAACTAGACAATGGCAGTTCATACCTGATGTTGACATTAATGCATAATGTGTGTTACTGAGCACTGAGCGGCCCTATTGATCATACAGTCACATTTACAATGTACATAAACATATACATGTACAGTTTCTATTCATTTCATCGTGTCTTTTGCCCAAAAGCATCTTTAACGAACGGGGGAGGGGAGAAAGGGGTGTGGCCAGTAGCACAGCTCAGTATTACCATAGGGTGCAATCTGCTGACTGGTCTCATGAATACTTGGTGGTTTTTTGGGGTATAAAGTCATTGCTAGCAAGACAGTTGTCAGATTTCAAGAATGGCAAGGGCGAGAGCCGAGTTTGGCGGCTTTTCGAGGTAAAGTGCATGGAAGGAAATCTGGCGAGATGACAGGGGGCGAGATAACGAGGTTAGAGCGTGAGGTCTAATTGTAGTTTACAAAACTTCCATCTTGGTTAAATAACATTTGGACTACAATGCAGTTAATGCACAGTTCAGTGTGCAGGACTAGTTATTTAGCTACTTTGCATTCACACAGTCTAGGTACTAGTTTCCTTACACAACTACTGTAGCATGCAGGGGTGGCTTGGTGGGGTTTACTCTGGGTGCTCCGGTTTCCTTCCACAGTCCAAAGTGATCCTAGTGTGTGAGTGAGTGTATGTGTGTGCCCTGCAATTGTTCCTGCCCTGCGCCCTGTGCTGCCGGCTAAACACGGCTTTCCTGTGACCATGATCAGGATTAAGCAGATAAGAAAATGAATTGAATGTGTCCTACAGGAATTTGGAGAAACGTTAAAATAACTGTATTGAATTTAATCATATGAATTAATCTGCTGTCAGATGAGAATAGAGATCTGGATCAGTGTCGTTTTATACACCTGGTTTATGCATTGTGGCATCATTTGCCTCATCTGTGCTCCATGTTCTGGTGGGTGCGGTCATGTGGCAAACTCGTGTGGCACTGGTCTTAAGGCTGAAGGAAGATTGGTATTCAGTAGATTTCTTAGTTTTAGTAGAGAAGCCAGATACTTTGGTCAGACAGTAACTGTCTGTCTCATTAGCCTTTGTTTCATGCCATATCATTGGAACTGTAAATGGCACTGACTTCTTGAGAGAAACTTTCAGGTTGACTGTGCATATTATAAGTACAGTATATAATATGGTGTTCAGACAACGCCCGTATCGCATAACCTGCAATTTCACAGAACATAATATTTGTGTATGTTAAAAAAGCCCATGCCTGAATACCTGAACAATAGAACACATTTTATGTTGCGGCCTTGTGCTAAAATAAATAAATAAAAAATTAAGTTTTCCGCCACCATTCTGCACTCAATACCCTATAATGACAAAGTGAAAACAGAATTTCTGAAAAATTTGCAAATTTCTTGAATAGGGAAAAACTTAAATATTGCATTGACATAAGTATGCAGACCCTTTACTCAGTACTTAGTTGAAGCAACTTTGGCAGTGATTAGAGTCTCCAGTGTTCTTGGGTATGATGCCGCAAGGTTTGCACATCTGGATTTGGGGGTATTCTGCCATTCTTCTGTTCAGATCTTCTCAAGCTCTGTCAGGTTGGATGGGAACTGTCGGTGTTCAGCCATGTTCAGGTCCAGAGATGTTCTTTTGGGTACAAATCTGGCTAGGCCACTCAATAACATTCACAGAATTATCCCAAAGCCACTCCTGTGTTGTCTTGGCTATGTGCTTAAGGTCATAGACTTGTTGGAAGAGGTGAGCCTTCGGCCCAGTCTGAGGTCTTGTCTGGCCAACTTGCCATTAAGTCCAGATTGGTGGAATGATGGTTGACCACCTGGAAGTTTCTCACATCTGCACACAGATTTTTTGGGGATCAGCCAGAGTGGCCATTGGGTTCTTGGTCACCTCTCTTACCAAGGCCCTTCTCGATTTACTTAGTTTGGTTGAGTGGCCAGCTCTAGGAAGAGTTCTGGTTGTTCCAAACTTCCATGTAAGAATTATGGTAGCCGTGAGGCAGTGCAGCATATTGATTTTGTAGTCTTCTACAGATCTGTGCCTCCACACAATCCTGTCTCTGAGCGCCACAGGCAGTTGTTTCCTCCTCATGGCTTGGTTTTTTGCTCTGATACACATTGTTAGTTGTGATACCTTATATAGGCAGGCGTGTATCGTTCCAAATCATGTCCAGTCAACTGAATTGACCACAGGTGGACTCCAGTCAAGGCGTAGAAACATATCAAAGATGATCAAGAGAAATGGGAGGCCTCCTCGAGCTAAATTTCAAGTGTCATGGAAATGTTAGTATTTCCTTTTTACTAAATTTGTTAACATTTCTGAAATGGTTTTCTCTTTCTGATTATGGGGTGTTGATTACAGCTTAGACCTCAACATAACACAATGTGGAAAAAGTGAAAGGGCATTGTATAACTGATTTGTCAATGATTGGATCCAAAATGTAAAACTTGGACACGTTACTCCATAATACTCTCTTCCACTGATCTTCATTCCAATCTTTGTGAGCTTTAGCGTATCTTAGCCTTTTCGTCCTGTTCGCCTTCTGAAAAAGTGGTTTCTTGCCTGATACCCTTCCAGAAAGACCATGGCAATTGTGTGTTCCTGGGTTAAGAAATGGATTAAAAAAGTCATTTAATCATATAGAAGTTTATTCGTGTTGACCTCAGTCAGTTAACTTTGTTCTAGAATTGAGAGTTGTTATTGTATAATAATTGTTAACAGATCATTAGGCTGTATGTAAACATTTATAACTTGACAAAGGATCAGGATAAGCTGGATTGCATAGCTGTGCAAAGTTGAGCAACATGTCAGGGTGTGGCAGCATATAAAGAGCATGCAAAAGTAAACAATAATATCTGGATTAGATAAACAGAGAGCTGACAATGGAGGTATTGTAGTATATTCTGCTTTGCTAAATGTGTATGAATGGTCCTCCTCAATGAATCGTATAGTTTGTCTGGGTATTTTGTGAAACCTGCTGTATCCCATACCTTTTCCAAGATTAAAAACTGTGGGTCTTTTTTGCAGGTCATTTAAAAAATAGTCCTAACCTGATGAAGTTCAAGCTCACCTGCACATACATTTTGTCTGTGTGCTTAAACAGGTTTTATTGTTTTGGCCATTGTTCAGTTTTGATTGCTATGTATGTATGGGTGCACAGTTATAGAGTGGCAGATAATTATACACACACACTTTTTTTTTTTTTTTTTTTTTTTGCCTGTGTAGAGTTTAAAGGCTCTGTGGTGCCATTTAATTCCCCCTTACACAGACCTTTAGTTAAAGGCCAGACTATTTAGGGCTGAACAGCAACAATATGACAGCCACACTTGTTTTTTCATCTGCAGACCATTTCTTGTCTATTCAATTACATATTAAACAAAACTACTTTTGCATTATTAGTCCACAAGTACAGGTATGTGCCATTTAATGACTGCGTTTCATTCTGTGAAACAGGACATTGACAGAAATGTTGACGTTGACCAGGTGTTACCATAGTCACGTGGTCTTGTTATGCTGCTGTAATGTAAATATAAAGGTTATTTTCAACAGAATGATTGAAATAAATAAGTCAGCCAGATGAAACGGAGACTCAACGACTGGATGTGAACCAGTTTATGTAGTTATAGGTTAGAGAGAATATACAGGTAGTGCGGGACAAACAAACGAGCACTACTTACAATAGGACAGGTACATACATTTATGAACATCATTTACATAAACATGAGTAACTTGCAGAAAAATGTCTCTAAACACATCAACCGGGTTAGAACAGGCTGTAGTCCAAGCATGAGCTAACGAGCAAGCGAGCAACTAAATGACGGACTTCTGCTCTTAAACCCCATCTCCCATCTCTGCTGATAGACCTGCAGTGTTGATTGGCTGTTGTGGTGACCACAGTCACAAAGTCCAGAGTTAAGACAGAATTCTATTAACTATTATAATTTAATCTAATTTTTAAGACCTTGACAGTTAGGGATGAACGTTAAATGGCGCACTTCTGTACACCAGCAAGCCATAACATCAAAACCATCTGCCTAATTTTGAGTAGGCCCCCTCCTGCTGCCAAGTCTCTGAGCCCTCAAGGCATGGACTCCACAAGACCTCTGAATGTGTCCTGTGTTATCTGGCACCAAGCAGATCCTTTTAAGTCCTGTAAGTTGCGATTGCGAGGGAATGTACTTGGTCTGCAGAAATGTTTAGGTTGGTTTAGCATCACAAAGTAACGGCCACAAAAATGTCAGGACCCGTGGTTTCCCAGCAGAACATTGCCCAGAGCGTCACACTGTCAATGTTATTCACGTCACTCATCAGGTATTTAATTCTTGCTGCTTTATTAGATGAGGATCACTAGGCATAGTGGGTTAAACATCTGGATCAGTGTCGTTGTGGCATCTTTATCTGACAGTTCTGCAGTGTTAAATCTTTCTGAAGATAGTAAATTCTGTGGTCAAGTATATTCACTATGCTATTGTCTGAAGAACATCTACATCAGCATGAGTCTAGACAACATCAGTAAATGTGAGCAGCTTTTATAGCCTGTCTTAACATGGAACCTGACTAAGCATGCCCAGGCATCCCTAAGATATTTGCATAGCACCTATGCTGACTGCATGCCCAGGCATGCTGGTACTGACCAAAACAGCTTGCTATGTGTACAAAATACTAGTAGACTTAATTGGGGGGAAATTTGGAAAATAGTTTATATCTACAAAACGATACATGGTAGGGTCAACCAGCAGAACAGGAAAAAAATGTGATCTCTATTATTTTGATTGTGGCATGATTGCTGATGCCAGAAGTGCTGGTTTGAGTATTTCTTCAACCTTCTGAACTCCTGGGACTTTCACACATAACAATCTCTAGAGTTTACAGAGTGGTGCAATAAAAAATCCACTTATCAGCGATGCTGTGGATGGAAATGCCTTGTTGATGATTAATGTCAAAAAGGAAATGCCAGATTGATATGAGCTGGCAGAAAGGCTATGGTAACTGAGATAACTACTATGCACAATTGTAGTGTGAAGAATGGAAACTCAGAATGCACAAGACGTTGAACACAAGACCGTGTTGGGATCCACTTCCGTCAGCCAAGGGCAGAAAGCTGAGGCTGTATTGGGCACAAGTCACCAAAACTGGACAATTGAAGACTGCAAAAATGTAACTTGGTCTGATGAATATCAATTTCTGTTGAGGAACACAGACGGTGAGGTCAGAATTTGGCACTAATAGTACGAGTAACTGGACTCAACTTGCCATGTCAGTGTGACACAGGATTTCAAAGGAATATGAAAGTTGAACTCTGCTCTTGTGGGTTTCAGGCCACAAGGAATTAAGGCTGTTTTGAGATCAAAGAGAGACCCTACCCAATTTTAAGGTAGTGTTCCTAGTATGGGTGTAACAATACGCTCTGCTCATGATTCGATTCATGATTAGCAATTTTACCTTTACTTTTTGAAGTGTGAACGATGCACATTTTTAATACAAGTTAAAAACTTAAACTAATCCCATGCAATTACAATAGAATGATTAGAATCAGAGTTTTAAATTTGTAAACTGCCCTATTGTACTTTCACCATATCTTAGATATCCGAAATTTTTTTAGATTTCTGAAGAATAACAATTCAAAATAATGTGTACTTTTCTTGGATAAAATATTTTAACAAAAATAATCTGACGATGATAATCCCCTGCAGTTAAAATTAGGAGTCTTAAATAATCCTACTGCAACAAAATATACTATTGTAACAGTTTCACCCAGTTTAAATAACCATCTAACTAAGTATCATCTGAAATTGAAAATCAAAGTAAACAAACGCCCAAGGAGGTTTGGTCCCTTTTTGAGTCTTGGCCCTCCCAAGGTTTCTTCCTCATAACACTTAGGGAGTTTTTCCTTGCCACTGTCGCCCTAGGCTTGCTCAATTTGGGATTGGACGTAGATATTAGGAGATAATCTAAACTTGTAAAGTTGCTTTGAGACAATGTTCCATTGTAAAAGGCGCTATATAAATAGATCTGACTTGACTTGACAAACAAGCTGACTGAGAAGAGAACATGTGCGCCTGGGAGCATGATGTATGGTTGCACCCTGTGGTGTTCATAAAATGCAATTACATTAGATGGCATAATTAACAGAACGCCGTTACATTTTTGCATTGGGACGTTTGGTGTCACGATGTATCTTTTCACTCCTAGTTCCTAGTAAAGTGCTGATTAAGTTTGTATGTGACTTGTCATTTGTAAAATTACAGTCCAATCGAGGTATAATAATTTCTGATTACACCAATCCCAGTAAAAAGGATAACTACCATTTCCACCAGGGGGAAAACTTAATTTCTGTTTACTAGACCATATTACAAGAAGTCTAAATCCCTTAAAGCCCTTGTATGGATTTTGAATTTGCACATGCAGAAGGCTAAACAGCTAAACAGGGCTTCTGTTGTTCGAATATTCGTTATTCGAACCATTTTCTGGAACAAGGTAAATTCAGATTACGTTGTTTGGCTGTATTGCATTCGGATAGAAATAGGTTTTGCCTGTTGACAGCCATCTTCTCTGTTTGATCCTCAGTTGGTGACGAAGGGCAGTCAGACGAAGGAGATGACCCTGAGGAGGAACGCCCTGGGCCAGCTGGGCTTCCATGTGAACTTTGAAGGTGTTGTGGCAGAGGTGGAGCCCTATGGGTACGCATGGCAGGCGGGCCTGAGGCAGGGCAGCCGATTGGTGGAGATCTGCAAGGTCGCCGTGGCAACTCTCTCGCACGAACAGATCATCGACCTTCTGCGCACCTCAGTAACAGTTCGAGTTGTGATCATCCCTCCTCATGAAGACTCCACTCCACGCAGGTGATCTTACATAGGTCCATTTTGACCATTAAGCCTTGTTAGGTTTAGGGCCATGGATTAACTTTATCAACCTTTTAAACTCTCCGAACTCTGGTTACCCAAAATCTCACTGTCATGTATGGGCTATCTGAACCAGTAACTGGGGGAGGTCAAAAATGAGACTGATAAACAAAGGTTTTGTCCCGAGCAAAAAATACCTGTTTCTTCTTCTTTTGTTTAAGTTCTCCTACTTAGAAAGATGAGAGAGGTCTGTAATTTTCATCCATAGGTACACTTCAACTATGAGAGACAAAATGAGAAAAAAATCCAGGAAATCACATTGTAGGATTTTTGAAAAATTTAATTGTAAATCATGGTGGAAAATAAGTATTTGGTCACCCACAAACAAGCAATATTTCTGGCTCTCACAGACCTGTAACTTCTTCTTTAGGAAACTCTTCTGTCCTCCACTCGTTACCTGTATTAATGGCACCTGTTTGAGCTCGTTACCTGTATAAAGTAACAAAGGCTACCATCAGTAACACACTACGCCGAGAGGGACAGTGCCAGGCGTGTCCCCCTGCTTACGCTACTACATGTCCAGGCCCGTCTGAAGTTTGCCAGAGATCATATGGATGATCCAGAAGAGGATTGGGACAATATCATGTGGTCAGATGAAACCAAAATAGAACTTTTTGGTAAAAACTCAAGTCATGTTTGGAGGAAGAAGAATACTGAGTTGCATCCCAAGAACACCATACCTATTGTGAAGCATGGGGGTGGAAACATCATGCTTTGAGGCTGTTTTTCTGCAGAGGGGACAGGACGACTGATCTGTGTTAAGGGAAGAATGAACGGGGCCATGTATCGTGAGATTTTAAGCCAAAACCTCCTTCCATCAGTGAAAGCATTGATGATGGAACGTGGCTGGGTCTTCCAGCATGACAATAATCCAAAACACACTGCTCGGGCAATGAAGGAGTAGCTCCGTAAAAAGCATTTCAAGGTCCTGGAGTGGCCTAGCCAGTCTCCAGACCTCAACCCCATAGAAAATGTGTGGAGGGAGTTGAAAGTCCTTGTTGCCCAGCGACAGCCCCAAAACATCACTTCTCTTGAGGAGATCTACATGGAGGAATGGGCCAAAATACCAGCTACAGTGTGTGCCAACCTGGTGAAGACTTTTGAAACATTTGACCTCTGTCATTGCCAACAAAGGTTATGTTACAAAGTATTGAGTTGAACTTTTGTTATTGACCAAATACTTCCACCATAATTTACAATTAAACTCTTTAAAAATCCTACAATGTAGTTTCCTGGATTTTTTTCCCCCTCATTTTGTCTCTCATAGTTGAAGTGTACCTATGATGAAAATTACAGACCTCTCTCATCTTTCTAAGTAGGAGAACTTGCACAACCAGTGGCTGACTAAATACTTTTTTGTCCCATTGTATATATAATACAGGGTGTCTATAAAGTAAGTTCCACTTTAACATTGGAAATTATCGTGTCAATGTTTGTCACATCACCGACAGGGCTCACACTGAATCAATGTAATGTGGATAAAACATTCTCTCATGTAGGCTGGTACATTTATCAAAGGGCTTCTTACTTTATAGACACCCTGTATATGTCACTGTACCATTTCAAATAAAAAGATTAATAAACAGCTTTTTTCATTGTTTGGGCAGTGCAATAACTTCTTTTTGGAAGCAAATGCCTAGATAAATGAATAACCAGGGACCTGCAGAAACATGAGTCAAGCAAACAGTGCCTAGTCTTGAGTAGCAGTTCTCTCCAGTGCAGGCTGGAGCTGAAAAGTTGCTTTTGTGTATTTAAGTGTTGTGCTGATACACCACCCACCATTACAGTGGCAAGAATGTGCGTAAATAGTCTTTACAGAAATGCTCTTTCATGCCCCTCATTCAATATTGCATTAAGAACTATTTTGGTTCTAAAGTGGGTACCAAAAGTTTCACGCTAAAATGTATTATAAGACCAAACCTATTGTAGTGTGTGAGACAAAAAAGTTAACGTCTTGTTGCCCAGTGTAACTGATGTAGATGTTGGTGTGAATGGCTTCTTATCACTACGTACACATTTATTTCAATAATTGTGTAATTGAGGTAATATTTGTTTGATTTAATTTGAATCATATGACACTAGAAGCTGACAGACAGTAGACACAAATGGTTGAAGTTTCGCCTAATATGTAGGACGGCAGGCAGGACAACCAATCAGGACGTCCCCTGTGCCACTAGATTCCGCCGACATCTTTAAAGTAGACAGAGTTTTGTGTATACAGGTAGCAGGAAGGGATTTTCCCATAGGAAGTAATGGATCTAGGTCTCCTGTAATACAAATATTCATTATCTCAGCACTATCTGGAACGAGATGCAATCAGATAACAAGGCTTTGGCTGTGTATCAGTTACTAATAGGTCAAGGTAAGTTGAAGAGTTCTAAACTTTTAATATAAAATAACAGTACATTATACATTCTAATTATAAAACTATACATTTTAGAGGCACCACCAGGGTTGTTTTATTACAGTAATATTTACCCAGTGCTTGTTTTGAGTGGCAGCTTTTTCTTTTTCTATGTCTCCTGGTACCATCGGCTAATCGGTGTTACTGCACAGAAGTAAAGCCTTTGATCTAGAGGTGGGAACACCCAGTTACGTTACTTGCTGGTGGACATTGCGCCAGTGAGCAAAGCCCTTTGAAATGAACAGGGGTTGATACTTAGCGGTCTGTTTATAATGCCTAGTACAAAATGACAGCATGGTGTCATCTTTAACCCCTGTTATACCAGGACTTGCCTAATTTTTCAGACTCGCTTTAAAGGTACAATAACAAATACCAAATTACTTTATCAACTCGTGATTTTGAATTTGTGAAGTTGAATGGATTATTCTTAACCAGAAGCCATGACAATGGAGCAGCCTGAACAGCCATAGTAATCTTACCCTGTTTACTCCTAAGTGAGATGTTTTTGATGGACTAAACTGGATGAACTACACCCAACAGCCAAGCAGTTTTTTCATTACAATGTATAAATGATTAATGTTAATAGATTTTGGTATTTTCTGGTTCCTTATGTAATAAAACGTTGGTATTTTCGATGAAATATTTCTAGCATATCATTAACCCTTTATGGGTTTTTTTAACATGCTGCATTACTACGAGACATACTAATACTGTCTTTTCCAGTGGTGCATAAAATACAAAATTATCTAATACCTTACAAAACAGCTGCCTTATGTATTTATCTTGGCAACGGCTTAAATTCTGCCAAAGCATGCTGTCTGTCTAGGCAGCTGCCTCCTAAATGGTGTGTGGGGGTTGTCACAATATTTTCATGCGTCCATAGAAACAATACTGTAGACATACTGTTACTGATCATGGACATACTGTATGCCTACTAGAGAACCAATGTTATGAGTAAGGTTGCAGAAGAGTTTCTGAAAAGTCTGTTTTAAGCCACCATTAGATTTGTTGTTTAGCAATGATACAGTGGTGCTTGAAAGTTTGTGAACCCTTTAGAATTTTCTATATTTCTGCATAAATATGACCTCAAACATCATCAGATTTTCACACAAGTCCTAAAAGTAGATAAACCCAGTTAAACAAATGAGACAAAAATATTGTACTTGGTCATTTGTTTATTGATGAAAATGCTCCAATATTACATATTAGTGAGTGGCAAAAGTATGTGAACCTTTGCTTTCAGTATCTGGTGTGACCCCCCTGTGCAGACATAACTGCAGCTAAACGTTTCCTGTAACTGTTGATCAGTCCTGCACACCGGCTTGGAGGAATTTTAGCCCATTCCTCCGTACAGAACAGCTTCAGCTCTGGGATGTTGGTGGGTTTCCTCACATTAACTGCTCACTTCAGGTCCTTCCACAACATTTTGATTGGATTAAGGTCAGGACTTTGACTTGGCCATTCCAAAAACATGAACTTTATTCTTCTTTGAAAACCATTCTTTGGTAGAAACGACTTGTGTGCTTAGGTCGTTGTCTTGCTGCATGACCCACCTTCTCTTGAGATTCAGTTCATGAACAGATGTCCTGATATTTTCCTTTAGAATTCTCTGATATAATTCAGACTTCATTGTTCCATCAATGATGGCACGCCGTCCTGGCCCAGATACAGAAAAACAGGCCCAAGCCATGATACTACCACCACCATGTTTCACAGATGGGATAAGGTTCTTATGCTGGAATGCAGTGTTTTCTTTTCTCCAAACAAAACGCTTTTCTTTTAAACCAAATAGTTCTATTTTGGTCTCATCCGTCCACAAAACATTCTTTCAATAGCCTTCTGGCTTGTCCACGTGATCTTTAGCAAACTGCATATGAGCAGCAATGTTCTTTTTGGAGAGCAGGGGCTTTCTACTTGCAACCCTGCCATGCACACCATTGTTGTTCAGTGTTCTGCTGATGGTGGACTCATGAACATTTAACATTAGCCAATGTGAGAGAGGTCTTCAGTTGTTTAGAAGTTACCCTGGGGTCCTTTGCGACCTCGCCAACTATTACACGCCGTGCTCTTGGAGTGACTCCTGGGGAGGGTAACAATGGTCTTAAATTTCCTCCATTTGTACACGATCTGTCTGACTGTGGATTGGTGGAGTCCAAACGTTTTAGTATGTATGTATGTATGTATATTAGCAAAGCCCTAAAATATTTACCAGTGAGATATCTGATTGGTTGTTTGTTATGTCTGTCTTGACTTCTTTTATGTGGTTATTAGTTCCCTGCGTACTTGTATTATGTAGTTGGTGGTACAGTTAGTCAATGAGGTTTTGTCTTTTTTTTTTTTGTTGTTTGAAGAGGATGCTCAGAGATTTACCACATGCCACTGGTGGACTACAAAAACCACAAGGAGGGCATGCCTTATGAGTACAAGTTCCCCTTTCGCAGCAGTAACGAGAAGTGGCCTCGACCAGCTGCACCTCCGCAGACTGTGGTCTGCACGTCCCAGAATCGCACCATCAGCCAGGGGGCCACACTAAGCAAGGCACAGACTTCAGACTATGCAAAACGAGCTTCAATGCTTCCTCGCAGTGTGTCCAGCGAAGGCCGCCCACTGAACGCTAAAAGGTATCTTTCAGGTCCTTATGATGATTCTTTGTTTATTGTTAAATCCCTGTAAGGTGGGTTTGAGCATTTAACAGGCAGGTAGACATTATGTCTTTTGTGAATGCATTAAGGTATTGAGGTTACATAATATTGCATATTAGACAGAAAACTCCTACCTTGTAGCTACACACATTATCCATTTTGTTGGCTATCCATCTTGAATTTGAGGCATGAATTTGCCTCTTCTTATAAAAATGGGGTTAAAAAGGTTATTAGAATCATTTTAATTAGGTGAATCTCACACTGAGTTGTACTGTGGGTTTGCAGCAGTTAGGTACTGGACTATGACTAGAAGGTCCAGGATTCAAGCCCTCAGAATGCCAAATTGCCACTGCTGGGTCCTTGAACAGTGTTTCTAATCCACAAATGAATGGATTGTACACTCTAAGACTGTAAGTTGTAAGTCATAGTAGTTGTAGATATGCATGTCTGCCAAATGACTACATGTAAATGGAATATATGAGAAGAGTTGAACCTTTAATATGTAATATAGGTTAAACTAACTTCTTATAAATGCATGTGGTCTTTTGTTCAACCTCACTTTGCCAACAGAACAGCACAAGAGCTGTAATGCTGCCTGAAATTAGAATATAGAGGGATTCATCTGAGGTGGCATTCAATACAGAATCTCTCTGTATCCTCCAGTGTGGTTTTGATCAGGTGGATGACAAACACCATTCAATTTGTTTGTGTATTTGGACTCTTTCCTGCTTGAGAATTCAGCTCTGACCCAGTTGTAGCTTCTTGTCAAAGACAGCTGGATTTTTCTCAAATTTCCCAGCACTTCATAGAGTCCACATTGACATGTAGCATGTGTCCCAGAAATTTTGAAAGGAAAATATAATGCACAGGTCCTCTGCCTTATTTAGCAGAAGAGATTAGGTTCTTTTCTTCATACGCATCTTTCTTTTTACACAAAATCCACCTTCAGTGTTTGTTGCTCATTTTTTCCTCTCATCTAAGCGCAGAACCTGGTTTCAGTCCAAGTTCTTGTAGCGTCTAGAAAGCACCTACATTTGTGGTCAGAGGAAAGAAAAGTCTTTTGTCTGGTGTACCTCTCAATTATTTTGTTGGCGTGGACGTTGTGTCTAATTGTAGATTTTGGTACTTGGAGTTGTGGATTTGTGAATCTTGAGACCCATGATCTTTAGCAAATCTTTAATCCGTGTAGATGTTTTTGCCTCTCTAACCATGATCCTGTGCGTGAGAGAGTACCTCACGTGCAGCCTCTTACAGACAGGTTCATTACAGCTCCAGTTATTTTAAAACTCTTAAGTCAATATTGTTTTGATCCACCTTTAATGAGTTGCCAGTAATCCTGGAGCTGACTGTATACCTGATGTATGACAGATGAGTCTAGTCATAATGGTAGGTGTGCCTAATTGATTGTGATGGTACTGTATCTGATTTGTTGTCACTGTGTTTTCTAATGTAGCTGTTCGACCAAACAGCTAGAAATCTCATTCTTATAGGTTTAGGATAAGATTGTGAAGTATAAGCCCAAATCAGAAATAGCTGGGACAGGATGGAAAATGCAAATAAATAAAAAAATGCAGTGTTTCTTACATTTACTTTGACATTTATTTCATTGCAGGCAGTACAAACCCAATATATATCTTGTTCTGTCTGGTCAACTTCATTTCATTTGTTAATAAACATTCGTTCACTATTTTCATTTCCCTGATCTTGATGTGGTATCCCTGTTACTGCACACTTGCTGTTTGCCTGTTTTTTTTTTACAGCTAGAACTGAAGCTGTATTTATTTTATAAATCACACAATTTGTGTGAGATTGCTGACAATAGAGATGGAGTGATAACATGTTTCACTTAGTCCTATAACAATGTCTGGGCTGTGAGTAAGTGATCTTGTTCTCTCTCAGGTATTCTCCAGGCTCTGATAATTACGCCCTGGCTTGTTCCATTGTGATGGGTCGGTCTCCTCACACCCGCAGCTCCCCCAACCACCAATCATTCTCTAGTGACATCAGCTCCAGCTCCACCAACTGGCGTCAGAAGCCCATTGTAGATGGGTAGGTGCTCAGAACACCCTGTGATTTTACACTTTAGGGGTTTCCGTTGTTCAAGAGTTCACCAATACTGTTTAAAAACACCATGTAATTATCAAGCCTCTTGTTTGTGACAGTATGGAAAACAATATTTTTATTTTAACACTACAT